>QLOH01000477.1:0-600000 GCA_026901365.1 Sesbania bispinosa
CTTTTTTCTTTTTCATCTCCCAAATTTATTTCTTCCAAAGGATCTTGAGCTTCCATCTTCTTAATACCTTGAGACAAAAATCCTTCGAAACCTAAAGGGGAATCGTCATATATGCAATCGAGTTTCTCGAACTCCAACCCTTGTGTTTCTAGAACATATGCCTCAATCTTTTTAATCACTTCCTCAAAATATTACTTTTGAGAATTTTCAACTCCTTCAAAAGGACCCTGATCTTTTTCAGAATCTTCGTTTTTTCTTAATGAAATTTCATCTTGTGAAATTCCTTCTTCTGATATCTCTCAATAATTATTTTTTCCTCTTGCCACTCAGCCTTGAGGGTCGTTTCTTTTTTATTTTGTTTATTTTGATTGAGTTCGGCTTCGAGAGCCGCCTCTATTCTTTTTTCGGCCACATAGTCCGAAATTCGAGCCAAAAAGCTCGAACTTACTCTGGATCTGACCATTCATTTATTTATGCGGCCTCGAATGGGCCGACATCACATTGTAGAATAAATCCGAAATTTGGATTTATTCTTAGAGAATATGGAACCTTAGTAGGAGCCAGAGCATATTTATCAATGACTTCGAATGGTCTAATTTTCATGACTCTTTTCTCTGTACTCCGAATGTCCACTGCATCTTCCTCTACCTTGAAATAGTTTTTGTCCCCATCCACATATATGGGGACACCTTTTTTTTGTCCACATGCATAACCTTTGATGCATAGAGGATGGAACAGCACCGACACCATGTATCCACTCTCTACCAAGCAACAAATTGTAATTTGCCTTGGAATCGACCACCACAAACATGGTAGGCCTCATGATAGTTCCCACCGTCAACTCCAAAGACAAAACTCCCTCAGACTTCGAGGTCTTCCCACTGAAATCTGTAATAATCATTTGGTGGGGCATTAAATCAAACTTGGTTTTCCCCAACCTCTTCATCATAAATTTTGGCATTAAATTCACTGCTGCTCCTGAATCAACAAGCACTTTACCAATGCTTTCTTCTTCAACCAATGCTCTAATAAATAGAGGCTTCAAGTGAAGTTGCATTTCCTCTGTAGGCCTTTCGAATACTGCTGATGTATTCTGACAGATTTGCTTGCCAATATAGGTGTAACATACAGGATCCTCACCTATGTCATCTTCCTCGAAGTCCTCCTCTTCTAAACCTTTTTCTAATTCTTCAGCGTATTCAGCAGGCAGAATCGAGACTACTGCGCAGATGTCTTCCAGACCATCTGCGAAGCCTGTTTCGAAATTCTCTGTAAGCAAGTCATCTTCATCCTCTTCGAAATTTCCAATAACTTGGAAAGAAGGTTTCTTTTTGACAACTTGAGCATAGGATGGATGATTTGCGTTTGCCTGAACTTGAATTATCTGAGCATTCTTCGCTTGCAAAGGTTTAGTTTGTTGTTTTCCTTCCTCAACATTCATATTTTTCTTTTCTTGTTTTTCAAAGGCCGCTTTCCTCATTCTCTGAGCCCTCCTCCATTGGGTCTTCGTCATCTGGGGTCTGTTTCCAAAATAAGGTTTTTGATGAAAACTTTGGAAATTGTTTGGTTGCCTCACATACCCTGGTCGAACCCACTGGTTCGGAGGAACTGAAGATGAAGGTATGAAAGTTCGAGGCTTCATCCTTTCTTGAAAACCTTGGGTAATAGGTAGTTTTCCTTTCTCGAACCTATGAGATTCCCAGGTACCTTTCCTCCGGAAATAGATTCAGACTTAGAGATCCATCCCCCATAAGAAGCATGGGGTTTCTTTTGTTTGACTTCGACCTTTTGGTGTTGAGCAGCCACTTTGTGGTAATGCGTCTTCATCTCTGATTCACGAAATTCTTTGCTGCTGATCTATCAAATAAGGCATGGCACCTTGGGCAAAGATCAATGGAGGCATCCTCTGCCTTCTTTCTGTTCAGAAATTCCAATAGGGATTCTCCTCCCTTTGGAAACACATCCTGTACCTCTTGGTCTCCATCCAAAGCCATCTCTGTGGCCTGACCCACGGAGTTCGAATCCTCAACTTCAACCATGTTAACACTTAAAGGTTCTGCGTAATTTGCATTCACCTGAAGAGGGTCTGAATCAATCTTCATGGCCATTGGGATTTTTTCTTCGAACTTCAATCTCCCTTGCTTAATAGCCTCTTGAATAATATCCCTGAAACGCACACAACTATTAGTCCAATGGCCATAAGTATGATGATATTACAATATTTTCTACCTCTTCTCTGTTCTTGAGAAGGGATTTTATGGTCATCACTTAGAGTTATTTGTTTGTCTTTCACCAATATATCAAAAATTTGGTCTGCTTTAGAAATATCGAAACCATAATTTTTCATTGGGAATTTATCTTATTGTCATTACTAGTATTTCCATTTGGTTTTAAAGATTGACAAACATAAGGAGGCCCTGGCTTATGTTCTGCTACATGAACATCATTATCTTCTATATCATATTCGAAGTCACTATCATCAGAAACTTCTAAATATGCCACTTTATCTTTTCGAAAGAACTTTTCAGGTTTCCTGAACCTTTCTTTTTCTTTCTTAAGGTGTTCAATTTGCCTAACTTTATCAGCCAATTGAGCCATATCTCTAAGCTGTTAATTAATCAATTTCTTTCGAATTGAATAATCTAGTCCTCTTGCAGCCATTTGAACTAACTCATATTCAGGAATTTGGGTAAAACATCTAGCTTTCATTTGTCTAAATCTATTCAAATAGTCATCAATTGACTCATTCGAGGATCTCTTAATGTTTACTAAATCCATAAGAGTAACTTTTGTTTCTCCTCGAAAGAATTGTTCATGAAAACTTCTTTCTAATTGATTCCATGTGTGAATCGAATTTGGAGAAAGAGTAGTAAACCAAGTAAAAGCATTCTTAGTTAAAGAACTAGGAAAATATTTCATTTTTAATTCTTCATTGTTTGCCAAATCACTTGCTTCGATTTGGTATCGAGCAATGTGTTCGACAGTAGATTCTCCTACTT
Organism: Sesbania bispinosa; assembly: GCA_026901365.1. Taxonomy (NCBI): domain Eukaryota; kingdom Viridiplantae; phylum Streptophyta; class Magnoliopsida; order Fabales; family Fabaceae; genus Sesbania; species Sesbania bispinosa. The sequence goes on from QLOH01000477.1 coordinate 3,000, forward strand.
CTCCAGAAAATTTGGTAAATTTGGGAACTTTCCATCCCCTTGGCAATTCAGTTTGCAATACCATCTGGGTGAAAGGAGAGACTACATAAGGATGATTCGCAAATCCTACATTAAATCCATGTCTATTCAAAACTTGTTCGACAATTCCAACATCATTTTGTTGCCCCCCTAAATTATTCGCTCTTATCCTTTCGAGAATTGCATCAGCATTTTGATTTCTATTCAGGATAACTCTAGGAGCATTTTCCTCTCTATTTTTGACAGGATTAACAGGATTTGGTATTTGATTATTTTTATCTCCTTGATTTACAAGAGGATTCAAATTAGCCACTTGTCTAACTATAGGATCAGTGGGTGCTCCAAACACATCCGCAATCCTTTCCATTTGCCTAGCCAATAAATTATAATTAGCATTTGTAGTTTGGACTAGGGGATCAAATACTGTGGCCATTTGTGTTGTCAACATATTTACCATTTCATGGTTACTCTCATCCATTTGTTGCCTTAGAGTTTGCAACGTAGAATTTGTAATAGATGAAGAAGAATTTCCCTCAAAGGGATTAAACATGGGTCCACGAATCACTGAAGGACCCATTGTTGACATAGTTGGTGGGGCTGTTCCAGAATTTGGAACAAATCCAAATGGCAACCCATATTGTGGTTGTCCATTTTGAGACATAGAAATAAAATTGGGAAAAGGGATAGTAGAACCAATTTGACTTATTACAGGCTCCGCCACAGTAGTAGTGGTTGTAGTAACATTTGTTTGTGGTTCTCTGTTAACACTATTATTTCCATTCATCCCATTTTCATTATTATTCACAGACTCATCTCTTTGGGGTGGTGGACTTCCCTGATTATTAACATTATTTTCCCTATTATTATTTTCATTTGCATTTTGTCTTGAATTATTAGCCATTTGAACAGATATAGTTCGACCACTTCTCAAACGCATACAAGACAAATTTTCATAAATTCATAACACACACTACTTTTTGGCAAAATCGTCCCACCGGGCGTGCCAATTTGTTTATGGTGAAAAATCTAATTTCGAAAATTAAACTTATCAGTTTGATTCTAAGAACAATCTGGGGATTAGAATCAGATCCTCTTACGGGACTCTTTTTAAAAAGTAGGTTTATGGTGTTTCTGATTTATTGAAATAGACTTTCCAAAGTTCAATTTTCTGGGTGAAAATGTTTGATTGGTACAGAATTTCACCAAATCAATTACTATGTTTTCGAAAAATCCAGAAATGATAGATTCCAGAAAGTTGATTCAGAATTTTAACAAAGAACTTTTCTTTCGAAAGAAATTAGAACTACTTGATTCAGAATTTTATCAAAGTTCTAAAGTTTCCACTTAACTTCTTTTAGAATAAAGAGAATCACAGTTTCAGAATGTTTGAAAGAATACAGAATTTAAAGCAAAGACATAAAAGTGCATGAAATGAAGAATACTGAATGTAAATTGCAGAAAGTAAATGAATTGAAAGAACAAATTGCATAAAGATAAAAGTGGATGGGATCATCACATACAGTCAATCCTTGTAAACCTGTTGGTCGCAGTGTGATCGGACGTGAAGGTGTTTAAGGATATGAGTATAATGAATTTTCCAACCCCTATTACATTATGGGTGTACCTATTTATAGATTTCTAATCCTAACGGCTAACTAATGCATGTTTGACACATCAGCAACCTATCTATGTTGGCAGCGTGTATGCTTGCCACGTTTTCTGCTATCCAGAAAACTAATTACATTTTTCAAACTGAACCACTAACTTAATGACACCTGTATTTGTCATTTGTAACTTCCTTTAACTGCTCCTTTGGTGTCCTGTGACTTCTATTTCTTCGAAGACTCATATTTGGATTCTCGAAATCCTGTCTTTAGATTTCTCGAAGTCTTCTTTCTGATTTCTCGAAGAGGTCTTCTTTCTGATTTCTCGAAGTCTTCATCTTCTGATTTCTCAAGATCATCATCTTCTGATTTCTCAAAATCTTCTTTCTTGATACTTTGACTTTATGGTTTCGAGATATCTTCATCTTCTGATTTCTCAAGATCATCATCTTCTGATTTCTCAAGATCATCATCTTCTTTCTCAAAATCTTCTGATTTCCCAACACATAGATACATAAATGTTTAATGACTTATCTACGATTTCAGCAAGCCATTCTGAACTTATAAAGACTGTCTGAAGTGCTGTCAACCTGTCTAAAGTGGAAAATCCTTCTGAAGGTTCAACCTGTCTAAAGTGTTGAAGCCGACTGAAGTGTTCAACCTGTCTGAAGTGTTGAAGCCGTCTGAAGTGCGCAACCCGTCTGAAGTGTTGAAGTCGTCTGAAGTCTCATTTATGACGTGGCACTCTTTGCTAAAGTATGTGAAGACATCTCTGAAATTCTGCTGAGTCAAGCGTTCTCTGCTGCACGTACCTTTTCAAACATATTTATGGCAAGGAACACAGAGAACTTTCCTGGTATATTTGACTTTCATACACCACTGAGGAAATCCATGCAACGCAATCTTTGCAGCAACAACAGTGGCAACTTTATGGCAGCAGCAACTTTGTACAGTGTCAGAAAAATCAGAACTCACAGAAGCATGTCTCACAACGGATTAAATAGCATTTAATGCTATCTCTAAACGGTGGTATTTCAACGGATTGAAGATTGGTTATAAATAGCCCTTCATGAAGACCATCAATAGAGAGACAACATATACAAGAAAGTCTAAAAGAAATCACGCTGCAAGTTTTTCTTTGTAAAAACACTCTGATTTCATATTCATTGTACATCATTTGTATATCCTGAGTATACCTCAGTTTTTATTGTACATCGTCTCTGTTTAAGCTTCAAACTTGTGTAGTTTAAAAGCTTACACATATCTCTTTGTAAAAATTGTCTTTGAGCCGGGAGAGGCTTGTCTGTAAAAGAATACTTGGTTGTAGAAGCCAAAAGAGGCTTGACTGTAAAAGAATACTTGGTTGTAGAGCCTGAACAGGCTTGACTGTAAAAGAATACTTGTAATCTTGGTGAAGATTAAGAGAAAATCCAAGTGCTAGTTGGCATTGGGACTGGACGTAGCTCACAGTGGTAGTGAGTGAACCAAGATAAATTCCTTGGCTAAGTTTTCTGTCCCTTATCTCTTGTCAATTTATTTATACTAACCAAAGGGTGTTAAAAACTGTTTTGATAATTTTAAAAAGCAAGAAACCTTTTTAAAGATCTTTTCAGAAGCCTTCTTAAGAAACTTCAGACAGCCTCTTAAACTTGTCTGAAACTGTTATAAATTTAACCGTTTGCGAAAAGCTTCCATAAATTATTAAGAAACATTATTTAACCCCCTTCTAGTGTTTCCCTGTGTTTCTACAGTTGGTATCAGAGCTCAATTCAGGGTTGAGCACCTTACAAGTGTTTGAGGATTAAAGATCCAGATGGAAGCTGCCAACAACAGACAGTACATCACTGAAGGAGCCTCTATCACAAGACCCCCAGCATTCAATGGAGTGGACTACCACTATTGGAGGGATCGTATGAAGTTGTTCATTGAGAGCAACAACATTGATGTTTGGGATGTGGTCACTGATGGAGACTTTGTGCCTATACATAATGGAGTGCCAATACCTAAGGCTGAATGGACCTTAGAGCAGAAGGATAGAGTTCAGTTAAATGCTAAAGCCAAACTCTATTTGATATGTTCTCTGAACAAATCAGAGTATGAGAAGGTTCATGGATGTTCATCTGCGAAGGAGATTTGGGATACACTTGCAGCCGCCCATGAAGGGACTGAGACTGTCAAGCAATCCAAAATCAGCATGCTTATACATCAATATGAGATGTTCAAGATGGAAGAATCTGAAACCATAGATCAAATGTTTGGGAGGTTTCAGACTATAACTAATGGACTCAGGTCTTTAGGTAGAACTTTTGAATCTGGAGACAATAATAGAAAGATTCTGAGAAGTTTTCCAAAGTCCTGGAGACCCAAAGTTACAGACATTCAAGAGGCCAGAGACTTAAACTCTCTTAGAATGGAAGAACTGTTGGGATCTCTCAAAGTTCATGAGCTTGAACTTGGGGAAGATGACATCAAGAAGAAATCTCTGGCATTAAACTCCAAAGCCAAACACCCTAGGCATGGTAGCATTAAAGCCATGCAAGCTGAGGAAACTTCAGAAGCAGATGAAGATTCTGGAGATAGCTCAGAAGATAATGATCTTGCTCTTCTCAGCAGGAAAATCAAGAGGATGCTGTAGAACAGAGGAAAGTTTAGAAAGAACCAACCCTCAACCTCTAAATCAGGTAAGTCAGGTAAGGATTCTCAAAATGATAAAATTACATGCTATGAGTGTAAACAGCCAGGTCATATGAAGGCTGAATGTCCAAGACTGAAGAAGAACAACTTCAAAAAGAAGAAATTCTTCAAGAAGAAGAAGGGTCTGATGGCAACATGGGAGGATCTTGATGAGTCTACCTCGGAAGAAGAGGAAGACACTTCAGAAGAGGTCAACCTGTGTCTCATGGCCAGCCTGCCCTCATCAGATAGCTCAGAATCTAAGGTATTTCCCTTAACTCTTCAAGAGATGTATGATGACCTGATGGAAAGTTCCAAGGAACTCTTCCAAGAGTATAAGAATCTGTCCAAGGCCTACACATAAATGTGCAGTAAATATGAGGCTCTTGAGATAGAAAATATTATGCTCAAGGAGAGAATTCTTGTAACTGAAAGCAGTAGTTCACAAACTGTCTCTGAAGAAAACAAAAAACTTCAGAAACAAGTTAAGGAACTGACAAAAGACTTAGCTAAATTTGTCAAAGGAATAGAAAACCTTAACAGATTGCTTGGCAATCAAAGGGATCCCCTTGAAAAAAGTGGATTAGGCTTTTGTGATCATGATACCTCTGAACCTCATATTTTCAAAAATTTAACTAAAGGCAAAGAGAAAGCTATTGGGTGTTCTCACTGTGGCAAGCCTGGACACAATGTGGCTCAGTGTAAACACAAGGGAAAAACAAAACCCAAATCTAACAAGAAATGACCCAAAAGAATATGGGTACCTAAGAACTTGATCATTCCTGTTGCAGATGTGTTTAACAGGACAAAGGAGACTCCACAAATGGTACCTGGACAGTGGGTACTCGCGACACATGACAGGAGAAAGGTCTTTGTTCCAAAACCTTAGGCCCAGAGCAGGAGGTGTGGTCACCTTTGGTGGAAATCAGCAAGGGAAGATCACAGGAATAGGGACTGTAGGTATCTCTCCTCTATCCCTTATTAAGGATGTTCTTCTAGTAGAGGGACTTCAGCACAATCTACTGAGCATAAGTCAATTGTGTGACAGTGGATATGTGGTTTCTTTTACTAAAGAAGGATGTATAGTCAAAGACTCTCGTGATCAAATTCTTTTTACTGCTAAGAGACACAACAATGTGTACAAAATTGATCTAGAGGATTTGGCAAGTCAAAATGTAAAATGTTTTCTCTCTGTTGAAGATGAAAAACATATTTGGCACCAAAGACTTGGGCATGCCAGCTTGAGATTGATCTCAAAGTTAGCAAAACACAACCTTGTTAAAGGACTGCCCAAGCTTTCTTACAAATCTGACATTTTATGTGAAAGCTGTCTGAAAGGAAAACAAACAAGACACTCTTTTCAGAGTAAGGATGTTGTTTCCACTAGCAGACCTTTAGAATTGTTACATATTGACTTGTTTGGTCCTATTAGAACAGAAAGCATTAGTGGTAAGAAATATGGTTTGGTCATTGTTGATGACTATTCTAGATTCACATGGGTGTTATTCCTAAGAAGCAAGGATGAGACTTTCAGGAATTTCACAATATTCTGCAAGAAGGTACAGAATGAAAAAGGATTTTGTATATCTGTTATCAGAAGTGATCATGGTGGAGAGTTTGATAATGCAAACTTTCAACTGTTCTGTGATGAGAATGGGATCTCACACAATTTCTCTGTGGCAAGAACACCTCAGCAAAATGGGGTTGTTGAGAGAAAGAATATAAGCTTGCAAGAAATGGGAAGAACCATGCTCAACTCATGCAACCTACCAAGATCTTTCTGGGCAGAAGCTATTAACACAACTTGCTACCTTCAAAACAGAATATTGGTAAGACCAATTCTGAAAAAAACTCCTTATGAATTATGGAAGGGAAGAAAACCCAACATATCATATTTCCACACCTTTGGCTGTGAGTGTTTTATACTCAACACCAAGGATGATCTTGGAAAATTTGATGCAAAATCTGACAATGGAATTTTCATAGGATATTTTGAAACATCTAAAGCCTATAGAGTATATAACTCTAGAACTTTAACTGTAGAGGAATCAATCCATGTTAAATTTAATGACAAGAAAGAGACTGATAGGGAATTATCAGATCTAGAAGATGACTTTGCAGGAATGGAGCTGAATAATCATGACAGTATCAAGGATGAACAGGTGTCTGAAGCACCACCTGTCACTGAACCTCTTCAGACCAATGTTGAGTCTCAGACTGATTTGATATCACCTCAGAAACCTGACTGGAGATATAAATCACATCATCCAAAAGAGCAAATCATTGGCAGCACTTCAGAAGGAGTTAAGACAAGATCAAAATTCAAGAATCTAAATTCTCTTGCTCTCTTGTCTGAAATTGAGCCAAAGAACATTGATGAAGCTCTGCATGATGAAGGGTGGAATCTCGCCATGCAAGAGGAGCTAAACCAATTTTCTAGGAGTGATGTCTGGACACTTGTTCCTAAACCCCATGGGAAAATATTTATTGGAACCAAATGGATGTTCAGAAACAAGCTGTCTGAAGAAGGAAAAGTGGTCAGAAATAAGGCAAGATTGGTGGCTCAAGGGTACAATCAACAAGAAGGTATTGACTTCACTGAAACCTTTGCCCCTATTGCTAGATTAGAAGCAATTAGGATTCTTCTCTCTTATGTTGTAAATAATGGCATCAAACTAAATCAAATGATGTCAAAAGTGCCTTCCTCAATGGTTTCATTGAAGAAGAAGTTTTTGTTAGACAACCCCCTGGTTTTGAAGACACTGCTTTTCCTGATCATGTTTTCAAATTGAAAAAGGCTCTTTATGGTCTGAAACAAGCTCCAAGAACATGGTATGACAGACTGAGCAGTTTTCTTATCAAAAATGGTTTTGAAATAGGAAAAGTAGATACCACCATTTTCAGAAAACAGTCTAACAAAGATTTTATACTTGTCCAGATATATGTTGATGACATTATATTTGGTTCATTGATTCTTCTCTGTGCAAGGAGTTTTCTTAGTTGATGCAATCAGAATTTGAAATGAGTTTAATGGGAGAACTAAAATTTTTCTTGGGACTTCAAATTAAGCAAGATTTTGATTGTATATGGATCCATCAAGAAAAATATACAAAAGAAATGCTTAAGAAGTTCAACATGAGTGATTGCAAACCCATGTCAACTCCTATGCATCCCTCTGCATCTTTGAGCAAAGATGACAAAGAAGAACCAGTGAATCAAACTTTGTACAGAGGAATGATTGGCTCTTTGTTGTATCTAACAGCAAGCAGACCTGACATAATGTTCAGTGTTTGTCTCTGTGCTAGATTTCAATCAGATCCAAGAATTACTCATTACAAAGTTGTTAAAAGAATTTTCAGATATCTGAAAGATACTACTAATCTTGGTCTATGCTATAAGAGGAGCAAAGATTGCAGGTTAATAGGATACTGTGATGCTGACTTTGCTGGAGATAGAATAGAAAGAAAGAGCACCAGTGGAGGATGTCATTTCTTTGGAAATAACATGATCAGCTGGTCAAGCAAAAGGCAAAGTATCATTGCTTTATCAACAGCAGAAGCAGAGTATATATCAGCAGCCAGTTGTTGTTCACAACTGCTATGGGTTAAGTATCAGCTTGAGGATTTTAATATTCCTATCTCTGCTATACCTGTTCTTTGTGATAATACCTATGCAATTAATTTATCCAAAATCCCATTCAACATTCTAGGGCAAAGCATATAGAAATCAAACATCATTTCATTAGAGACTATGTTCAGAAAGGTGTTTTTGATATTCAGTTCATTGACACAAAGCATCAATGGGCAGATATATTCACAAAACCCCTGGCTGAAGATAGATTTAAGTTCATACGCAACAACTTAAATATACATGCATTCTCTAAAAATTAATTGTGTCTGATATTATTATGTTATCTGAAATTTTTAGTGCGTCTGAAATTTCAATGTGTCTGAAACAGTGACATGTCTGAAATTTTAGGTTATCTAAAATTTATTTGTGTGTCTGAAATTTTCACCTATCTGAAGTAACTGGATGACGTGGCTATCTGAGACGGTTGAATTCCTTCTTTTAAAGTTTTTGTCTTTTCCACTTCGCACGTTACCCGAAGTCTGCGCAGCTGGTACAAGGCATCATTGCATCATGAGTCTATAAATGCAGGATTTCCCTGCAACTCAACAATGGCACCCAAGAAGACCGCTGGTTCTGGTGGCAATGTGGTTAGATCAAAGGGAGTGAATCTTGACGAGCTTCGCAACATTGTCATGGATTTGGTTGAAGAATTTGATGCAGCTGGGTAGACTTCTTTCTTCGACCACATTAACTGTCAATGGCATGAACAAAGTGTGGTGGATTTCTGGTCTTCTGCTCGAGGAATACCTAATTCTAAGGGAGTGTATGAAAGCATCAAAGCCTCTATTCTAGGGGTTTCAGTTTTTGTTGATCAAGGCATTCTCTCTACAATCACTGATGTTAAGGCTGAAGGTGCAACCTTCATTCCAGGGTGGGAGATGAAGAATGGTGGGCACAAGTTGTTTACAAAGATGTTGTATGGAACAGAAGAACCCGAAAGCCTGGATTCCAAGTTCTTGCTAGAGAAGGTCAGAGTTCTTCATGCTATCTTAGGGTGTGCAATAATCCCTAAGAGTGGAAGCAGAAACCATGTCTCAGAATTGGAAAGGTTCTGTCTGATTCACTTGCTTCAGAAGAAGAAAGTCAATCTCCCAAGCATTATCATGTTCCATATGCAGAAGAAGATTCGAGACTCTGCTGGAAATCTTCCCCACAACACTCTAATCATGAAGGTACTTATGCATTTTAAGGTACCTGTTGAAAGATTATGTGACCATAAATCTCCTGTGTTCTTTGGTGAGTCAAACTTGAAGAGCATGGGAATCAAGCTCACTCCACGACCTCCATCTCCTACTCTGAAGGAGAGTGTTCTTATGGAGAAGGTCTTAAGAAGAGGAACCACCCTTGAGATTCTTGAGAAAGAGCTTCAGGGGGATATCAGAAAAGATGAGTTCAAGCCCTCCAAGCCATCCCCTCAACTGAAAAGGAAGAAGCTCCATGTCAGGAGTTCAGCAAAGGTGTCTCTAGAAGCTATGGACTTGCACACTCAGACATCTGAACCTGTTCAGAAGGCTTTGCAAAAGCCATCTGAAATTGTGGGTCAGGGTTTTGAAGGTGTAAGAAATCTTACTCCTAAGCCTACTTCTGAAATAGAAGGAAAGGCTCGTGAGGAAGAGGTAGCTGAGATTGTTCATCCGGAAGCTTTGGCAGCAGCACCTCTGGCTGCATGTCCTTCTGATTCTGAGCTTATTCAAGTAGCAGCCCTTGCTACAGCTTTGGAGAATGAAGAAATGGTGAGCAAGAAAAGACTGATTATGCTCTTGCAGTAGCCTCTCAGCTAGCTTTTGCTGAAGATGAAAGGCTAGCTTCCATTGCTCAAGAGACCAAGAAGAGAAGAGAACAAGCTGAAAAGGAAAAGGAGAGGGAACCTGAGAAAGCTAAACCTCCTCAGAAAAGGCTCAGGGTAAGGTTTGATAATGTGACCCCATCACCACCTTCATCACCTGAGAAGAAAACAGTAGAGGAGAAAGAAGAAGAAGCACTTCCATCACCTCCCTCATCACCACCTTCATCACCTTCATCATCTTCAGAATCCACTCAGTCTGAAGACCCCACAGATGAACATCAGCAAAGTGACAGCTCTGAAGTATGGAAAGGAAGCACGCTTCCTGAGCATATAAGGCTAGGACCCAAAAGTAGGGACTTCTTCACAGAGCCTACATTTGATCCTTATGCTTTTCCTTTCACTCAGCACCAATATGATGAAGCTGCTGAAGTACCCTATAAAAAGTATGAGGAACCTTTCAGTGAGAGGGTCAGAATCCCCAAGTTCCCCAACTTATTTGAAGAGCTGCAGTTTTTCAGAAATGAACCCTCCATCTCTCTTCACCATGGCCTTATCAAGCACACTGCTGATGAAGAAAGGGCAAAGTATCAAGGCAGTTCAGATCAATTTTACTCGGGCCAGATTGAAAAGATCAGAAAGGGTGCAGTTCCACCTGCTCATAAGTGGGCTCCACTTAACCCCTTCTCTGGTGACTCCCTCAGGTTGTCTAATGATGAATGGTGTTTTGTCAGGCAACTGTCTACTGAAGCTGAACTTTTTGAGACGGACTACATGAAGTCAGATGGCATGAAAGGCTATAGGCCACCTAGAACCATCTCCATCAGGCCAACCACAGAGATTCTGGTGCAACCTAACAGGATTGTTCCTAGGTACCCCCTGGAAGAAGGCCCTGCTGACAAGTTCAAGGAACCTAAAGCTTATCCTGTTCCCCAGAAACCTTTAACTCCAACAGAATGGAAGGAGCTACCTGCTCAGATCAAAGACAAGGTGGAAGTTTAGATCACAGCTACAGGGATAGGGTATGGTTATCCTACTGGAAGATCAGAGAGGATGTTGGATCCTCTTCTGGATCTGCAGGACCAGATGATGACTCCATCATAGGCTATGGTGTCTCCACCAATGTGCAGTATCAGTATATCAAAGGCAGATTCCCCATGTCTGAACCCTTTAATGAAAACTGGAAGCTAATCTGCCCTATCAGAACTTTCTTCTTTCCTGTGAGTCATCCCGAAGATTATGGGTTGCATCCAGGATTCGATCAGCTCAGATTCGTTTGCAGGCACATTCAGATCATTCTATATGAAGTGGAATTGAATCTTGAGGAAGAGAACCAGAAGCTGAGGTATCAAGTGAAGAGCTTAGAGAAAAGAAATGCTACTCTTGTTGCTAAGCAAGATCAAATCCTTCAAGAGCAACAACACATCAGAACTGGGCAAGAAGAATTGAAGATTGCTGTCATTTCTCAGATTGACAAGGCAAAGGAAGAATTGCTCTCCTTTATGAAAGAGGCCTTGCTGAAGAAAGATGGATAGTCTATGATGTTTAGCCATGTTTAGTGTTAACTTCATTTTGAGTGCTTAATTTCTGTTATGTGAACTTCATGTTTGGTGCTTAATTTTTGTGAACTCTTTTGCCTGATAATATATTCTGTTTATTCTCATGAATGCTGGTATCTCAATGTTTTTACTGTGATTATTTTGAAGTTATGCTCTGAAATTCCCTTTTGATTGATGACAAAATGGGGAGTATTAAAACTAACAAAATCTGAAGTAATTACAGGTCTCAGGGAGAGTATTTGAGAGTATTTGATAAGAGTAATTGATCAGAATCTGTTTGACCTGAGAGATCTTTATCTGAGGGGGAGTTATTTTTTTAAGTTTATTTTATTTTAAAAACTCCTTTCATATTTCTTTATTTTAAACAAATTTGTCATCATTAAAAAGGGGGAGAATGTTGAGTCTCAAAAATATCATAAGGTAAATTATGATGTTTTGGATAGCTCACTTCTCAAGTTTTAATGCTTAACAAATTTGGGTTAAAATACTTATCATAGATACATAAATGTTTAATGACTTATCTATGATTTCAGCAAGCCATTCTGAACTTATAAAGACTGTCTGAAGTGTTGTCAACCTGTCTAAAGTGGAAAAGCCTTCTGAAGGTTCAACCTGTCTGAAGTGTTGAAGCCGTCTGAAGTGCGCAACCCGTCTGAAGTGTTGAAGTCGTCTGAAGTCTCATTTATGACGTGGCACTCTTTGCTAAAGTATGTGAAGACATCTCTGAAATTCTGCTGAGTCAAGCGTTCTCTGCTGCACGTACCTTTTCAAACATATTTATGGCAAGGAACACAGAGACCTTTCCTGGTATATTTGAATTTCATACACCACTGAGGAAATCCATGCAACGCAGTCTTTGCAGCAACAACAGTGGCAACTTTATGGCAGCAGCAACCTTGTACAGTGTCAGAAAAATTAGAACTCACAGAAGCATGTCTCACAACGGATTAAATAGCATTTAATGCTATTTCTAAACGATGGCATTTCAACGGATTGAAGATTGGTTATAAATAGCCCTTCATGAAGACCATCAATAGAGAGACAACATATATAAGAAAGTCTAATAGAAATCACGCTGCAAGTTTTTCTTTGTAAAAACACTCTGATTTCATATTCATTGTACATCATTTGTATATCCTGAGTATACCTCAGTTTTTATTGTACATCGTCTCTGTTTAAGCTTTAAACTTGTGTAGTTTAAAAGCTTAGACATATCTCTTTGTAAAAATTGTCTTTGAGCCTGGAGAGGCTTGTCTGTAAAAGAATACTTGGTTGTAGAGCCTGAAGAGCCTTGACTGTAAAAGAATACTTGGTTGTAGAGCCTGAAGAGGCTTGACTGTAAAAGAATACTTGTAATCTTGGTGAAGATTAAGAGAAAATCCAAGTGCTAGTTGGCATTGGGACTGGACGTAGCTCACATTGGTAGTGAGTGAACCAGGATAAATTCCTTGGCTAAGTTTTCTATCCCTTATCTCTTGTCAATTTATGTATACTAACCAAGGGTGTTGAAAACTGTTCTGATAATTTTAAAAAGCAAGAAACCTTTTTAAAGATCTTTTCAGAAGCCTTCTTAAGAAACTTCAGACAGCCTCTTAAACCTGTCTGAAACTGTTATAAATTTAACCGTTTGCGAAAAGCTTCCATAAATTATTAAGAAACACTATTCAACCCCCCTTCTAGTGTTTCCCTGTGTTTCTACAACAAGATGACCGACTTCGAGACACCTATGACTCAGGTTTCCCAGACAAAATCTCCAAGGACTCACTATCGCTCATTCGCACAAAATGAATTAAGAAAAGGAAGAAAAATACCTGATAGACGGATTCCAAGTTCGAGTTGCTGCGCAAAACCGGTTCAGTCGTCCGAGATCAGTTTCTCAAACGAGGAAAATTCAGAGAATTTGAAGCGAAGTGATGAAATGATCATTACCATCCTCTATTTATAAGATCGAAAGGCCCATAATCACTAACGGCCTAAAAAGTCGAACCGTCGCGACCCTATCCCAAAGGGACACGTCACTTGGGATACGAAGCGTCACTGGGAACTGAAACGTCCCAGAAGAGGGGGAGCGTGGCAGCGATACATCAATGAGAAACTCGTCTCGGCCCTTTTTAAGACTCATCTCAAATCGTTATATCAACAAGGGAATAAACCTAAGGCACATTAGCTAACACGGCCCATACGCAACATAATTACATCCATAATTACATCTTACGTAAGAGATCCGTCCCGAACGGTGACATTATTGAGATAATTCAACTCAAACCACAGGCAAGTCGTCTCGTCCAAAGTACACACGCCTACAAATGCCAATGTCGTCTCAGCGCGCAGGCAAATACTTAAGCTCAAAGCCAACTTCATCAAGTCGACTTGAGCTGAGGGGCTTCTGTTACGGTCTAAACCTAAGGCCCAATAACCTAAATGGCCCATAAACAATATAATTACAATATATGATTATATCTGTCATTATTACAAATACCTGCAAACTTACCCCTTTCTGTATATGCTCACTTACCACATTTATACAGGGAAAACCCCTATAAATACAGAGCGATAACAGTTCATAAGGTATGCAATCTTAATCAATCCCTTGACTGTTTTACTTATCTGACTTGGGCGTCGGAGTCCCTTTGCAGGTACACCCCCCGGGTTCAACTCGGATTCAAGCCTCCGCAACCCGGATTCGGATCCGACTTCTCTCCTGCTGACTCAGACCCAAGTTCGAGTTCTAACCCAGAATAGAACTTATAATAGATATATATATATATATATATATTATAAAAAAATAAAGTTATAAAATTGTCATATTTTATGTTTTGTAAGATAAACAAATAGATCATAATTAATAAGAAGCTAAATAATAATTTATACATGAAGCCTATGAACTTTTATAACTTAGCATTGAGCTTTTATTGAGCTAAAATATTTTTCACTTAATTAAAAAATAAAAATAAAACAATTGATTCCTCCTCACTTGTTTTAGGATTAGTTTTTCACTAACTTTTATTAATTTTGTGATTAGTCAAATTTTTATTGAACAAATCAGATATCTAATTAATTCATTAATCTTGTATTTTAATAGAATAATTTTAAATTACTAGCTTTCATATGTTAGGATAGTAAAAGAAAAGATTTCAAATTATAAATAAGATCAATTTTTATAATAAATATGAGAAATTTTAAATAACACATCCTATATATTTAACTTTTTAAATTATTATTTATAATTATTATACTCGAGTCTCTTTTTTAATCATTATTCATAATTAATTTCATAATTTTAAAAATTTTAAAATTCTTAATTCAAACACACAGTAACTTTTAATTCAACTAATTAATCCAATTTGGTTTTTAAAACTATTATTTTATATCATGTAATTTGATCGGAATTTAATTAATTTCTTGTTAAATATTGTACTTTACAATTATTGGCTTCCATTATTGCCAATCGTTTGCGCAAGACTCTTTCTTGAATGTGGGGCTATTGTTGCTAAGCAATATGCTTTTAACATACATTAACAAAATTGACTTAGCTATACTTGCTGTTTATTATATGCCTATGATCTTCTGAGAATCTGAGGGTGACTGGGTAGCGTGGAGGACAGATTCAACGATGCTGACGGTGGCGATCCACAGCGGGGCAGGGTTTGTACCTGCAGGGACTCCGACGCTCAACGTAAGATATCAGTTCAACAGAGTGACGGTAGGTATGAACAGAATGCATACCTGAGATGTATTAATCCGGGGTATATATAGAGTAAATATGGCGGGAAAAGCTGTTATGACCGTAACGGTCTTCCGTAGTCGTCGTGATCACGCGTTCTCAGGGACGTGTCGATACGCGCGGGGCGTCATTGTATGTCGAGATGTCGGGGTCCAGGAAGTGATGTCGGATAACGTGTCATCGTATCGCAAGACATACAAAGTCATCGTGATGTTGATGTCGACCTGGTGACGTCGGGTCTCTTGGTTAGCTAGGTAATGTCATTATGTCGGCGTGTGTAGGCGGAAGGTCATGTCTGGTAGTACTCCAGAACAGCCTTTAATCGTGTTAAACTTTACATGAACAAAAGAAAGTTCTACTTTCAAAATTTTCAATTGGTTATCTCTTTTCATTTAGTAATAGTCAACATCCCTGGTATGATTGAATATATGTCTTTGCTGTTGAGATTTGGAATCCAATAGGGGTGTTGCTAGAGATATGCTCGTAAAGAATGTTGTTGTGTGGCTACCGGCTTAGGTGCAGCACTTCAAGACTTTTTGTTCTACATTGAGATGGGAGGTTGGACCGGGGAGTACTATGACCAAGTTTAGATGAAATTTTTGCATAACTATTTTTAGGTGAGAAAAAAAAATAAAATGAATTAAAAAGGTCAAATGTATTTAACTTCTCCATAAATTGAAATTAATTTTTTTAGCTCACGTACATCAAAAGTTCTTTAATTTAACTTCTCTATAAATAATTAATTTTAACTTATAAAGAAGTTAAATTCATTTGATCTTTAATTCATTCTATTTTTATCTTCTAGAAGTTTTTCTATAGAAATGTATCCAAACTTGGCCTAAGTAGCATATATACTACACCTTTGATTTTGGGGTCTTTAAAGATTGGGTAGGAGGGTGAATAGTTGGATCCTCTCGTGCCATTTTCTCATTTCTCCTAGCGTGTGTATGTGTGTGTGTATATATATATATATATGATCCGGAGGTTAACTCGGAACTAGCTCGGCTGGTCTAGCGGCCTACACGCCTACCTCAGATTTAGGCTTATCATACAGCCACCTCGGCTGGCCTACCAGCCATCTCGGTTGGCCTACCCCTCAGCTATCTCGGATTTAGTACCAGCCATCTCGGATGGCCTACCACGGCCACCTCGGATGGCCAACCACAGCCACCTCGGTGGGCCTACCACAGCCACCTCGGCTGGCCTACCAGCCATCTCGGATAGGCCTACCACAGCCACCTCGGCTGGCCTACCACAGCCACCTCGGCTGGCCTACCAGCCATCTCGGATGGCCTACCACAGCCACCTCGGCTGGCCTACCAGCCATCTCGGATGGCCCTACCACAGCCACCTTGGCTGGCCTACCAGCCATCTCGACTGACCCTACCACAGCCACCTCGGCTGGCCTACCAGCCATCTCGGATGGCCTACCACAACCACCTCGGATGGCCTACCACAGCCACCTCGGCTGGCCTACCAGCCATCTCGGATGGCCTACCACAGCCACCTCGGCTGGCCTACCAGCCATCTCGGATGGCCTACCACAGCCACCTCGACTGGCCTACCAGTCATCTCGGATGGCCTACCACAACCACCTCGGATGGCCTACCACAGCCACCTCGACTGGCCTACCACAGCCACCTCGGCTGGCCCTACCAGCCATCTCGGATGGCCTACCACAACCACCTCGGATGGCCTACCACAGCCACCTCGGCTGGCCTACACAGCCACCTCGGCTAGCCTACCAGCCATCTCGGATGGCCTACCACAGCCAACCTCGGCTGGCCCTACCAGCCATCTAGGCTGCATGGACACATAGCAACTGTGCAGCCCGGGGGGGACCACCAACTAGCTCCTCACCCTACCACTTGCCTATGCCTACACAGACTGACACCAATAAAGGGCACTTTCCCATCACATAGACTGAGCAACCTTACCCACTGACACAAGCAATCAGGTGTAGGTTGGGCTACACCACAGACTAGCTCTGGCTAGACCCCATGCTATAAATACCCCCTCCCTTGGAGGGTCAGGTACACTCATTCTCCCCTGCTTACACCTCTGTCTCAAACCCATTCTAACTTGGGCGTTGGAGTGTCTTCGCAGGGTCACCCCCTCCTCCTCCACCGGAGCCACATGTTCAAGGCAACAACCACCGCATCTCAACCTCGGACCATCGTGGATCCCCTATCTCGGACAGCATGGACCATCTCGAATTACATCCAGAACCACTCTAGAACACCCAGGGATGATCACCTCCGCCACGAACATTTGTCTGGCACGATCAATATATATATAACTAAAGTAGCCACCCCCTCAATTAAAAAAGGAAACTGGGAGCCAGCATACAGATGATTATTTTTGTTGCTATATGAATAAAAATATCAAATTACCTTTTTATGTAGAAATAAAATATGTTATAACCTTTTTTCGTCAAAAAAAAAAAGTTATAATGTTTTTTTTTACTATCTTTATTATTTCAACTAACAACTTATCGTTAGAGCATCCACGACGGGAGCTGGGGAAGCAACTGAGCCACTGAAGCAACAATGCTTAATGGGATCCAAGATTGTAAGCAACTCAAGAAAATTGATTCCCGAGCTATAGTTGCTTTAGGAAGCAACAATCAAATGGGTTAAAAAATCTTATCTTTATATATATAAAAGTAAGGTAGTGAAATCATCCTTGAAACATAAAAGAAGGATAAAAGAGTAAATTTCTTTCAAAAAAATTTCTAAAAATAGTAAGTCTCTTTTTCATTTAAATTGTTAACATTAGTAATCATCAATAATTAGTTATAATAATTATGTTTGTTAAAATATCACTACATTTGTTGACTTATAATAATAATTTATCCTCTTATTTACTTGAAAAGCCTCCAACTTTTGCTAATTTTTATCTTATAAAAATAAATAATTTAATTTTTTTGAGAAATTATAAATATTAATACCAAAAAAATAAATAAACATTTAGCTTTTTAAAATAAATAAATATTTCATTCATTTATTATAAAAAGATTTTAGTATATTTTATGAAATATAGAAGAAGAATAAAAATATAATATGAAATTTAAAAATTCTAAAGCACTTATTAAAAACAAACCCTTTACAATTGCAATAATAGTAATTATTTAACTTTGGTTATTATCTCATAATTAAAGCCTTTTCATATTTTTAATATTAAATTTATCTAAAAATTTTGTAAATTTTGCTAAATTATTGTGACAAAAAACCTTTGGTTAAATTATAGTTAAATGACAAAAATCCTTTACTTGATGTTGATTAATTGTTTCCTATCATCTTTTCATTTTCCAATGACAATAAAATAAAAATACGGGTCAAATATTTAAGTTATAGGTTAAAAATTACAAGAAAATTCTTGATAACAATTAATTTTAGAGTAAAATCAAATCAAATGGGAATGCAACTTTACAAGAAAACTTACTAATAATTTAGTTATAGGGTGAAAGTAAATCACACATGATTAAAAATTTTAAATAAAAATAAATTCATATTTAATTTACTCAAAGAATGGTATTAAAATAAAGTATTTAATATTAAAATTTGTGTTGATCATATATTATATGAAAAATTATTATTATTTAAATGATAATATAAGAAAATATCATATGGAAATGAATATTTATATGAAAGCTCATAAATATTAAAATTAAAAGTACACTTTTTTGGTAAGTGGGAAAAGAAATTAAAAATATACTTTAATTGAACTTTTAATATAAATTTGACTTGATTGTAAATGTTACTTTTATTTTCTTGTTTTTTAGTTGTAAAAATATATTAAAAAATAATTCAAAAAATTATTGAATTTTAAAATTGAATTGTGTATTTATACATAGAATTTTTTTTTTTAACTTTTAAAAATATTGTTTAAATACCACATGGGAATAGATCTTTATAATAAGTTTATTAATATTTAATTGTTAATTTAGTATATAGATTACAAGAGGTAGATATAATTTGCTTGAGGATGAAAAATTTTCACAAATTGTATATTTTAATATTTAAATTTAAATTATAGGGGTAAATAAACTTATAACACATAGAAATTTTTTTAAGAAAACACATTAATAAATAAATCATTATAGTACATTGTATTGAGATATAGTAATTTAGAGTACAATATAACACACGGGGATGACCATTCTATATGAAAATAATAGTATTCAACTTAAAATAATTCAGATAAATACCCATGTTTTTGAAGCAAGATTCTTATTAAGAAACAATGTTAGAGGAAATTTTTTTATCCTAAAAAATTAAACTTTGTGTTGATTATATTTACTTGAAATTTTATTACCATTTTAATTATAAAGTAAAAAATATCACCTAGGATTAAATTATACATAAAAAGTCATTAGTATCTAAATTAAAAGTATGAATTAATTGAATATTTTAGTATAAATTTTTATCAATTGTAAATATTTTGCTTATATTTTGTTGTGTTTAATTGGAAAAATATTAAAACACACGAATTAATAAAAATAGATCTTTAAATTTTAAGTTTATTCGTATTTATTTGTAATATTAATATATAGATTACAATAAGTAAATATAATTTACCCTAATTAAGAAACAATGTTAAATTTTTTTTTTTACTTTTGTGTATAATTTGTTTAATCCACATGTAATCAATATTATAAGTAGTTATGACATATTTCACACGTGTTATTACATTATTTTTTTACACGTGACTTATTTTATATTTTCTATTTTCACACTATTTCTTATCATATTTCATATTTTTTTTTTTATGTTTTGTTTTACAATCTAATCATATTTTTTATTCTTTCAAGTCATGGAAGAACTCTCTTGCTATTAGTGTCCTATCATATAGTGAGAACCACATATCCATGAAAGTTGAGTTGGTAGCTGATGGAATTCAATTTAATCTGTCCGGGATTTATGGTTTTCCGGAAAATAGCAATAAGGAGAAGACATGGCAACTAATGCATACTTTGAAGCCTGAATCTCAAACACCTTGGCTTTGTGTTGGAGATTTTATTGAAGTGTTATGCATAGAGGATAAAGTGGGAGGCAATCTGGTGGACATACAGAGTATGTTGGCTTTCAAGAATACTTTAGTGGAGTGTGAATTGGTAGACTTGGGATTTGTGGGCTACAGGTACACATGGCCAAATGGCCGAGCAGAACCAAATTCCATTGAAGAAAGATTGGACAGGGCCTTGGGAAATGATGAATGGAAAGCTATGTGAAATGATGTTGCTGTTTCTTCTTGTCCTAGGCACATGTCTGACCATAGTCCTATACTCATTGAGGCTAGCTACGATAAACAAATAAAAGTTGGAAAGAGAAAAGAACGCCTTTATAGATTTGAAAAAATGTGGCTACGGGAGAAGGCATGTGAGCAGATTGTTAGCCAAACTTGGGCCCGCTCTTTTGATGTTGTTTCCAATCTAGCTATGGTGGGCCACTCTCTGGATGAATGGGCCGAAATGTTTTTGGGCAGCTGCCAAAGAAAATGAAAGAGGCCAAACACAAACTAGCCCATCTGATCTCTCGATCAAAAATAGAGGAAAATATTACCGAGCTGAAAAAAGTTGAATTGGAGCTACAGGAGCTTTTGGAAAGAGAAGAAACAATGTGGTTTCAAAGGGCGCGAGTCAACTGCATTGAGCATCGAGATAGAAACACTGCCTTTTTTCATAGGAAAGCCTCCCAAAGAGATCATGTTAATACCATCAAAAAGTTGAAGAATGCGCAGGGAGTTATGAAATATGAAGAGGAAGATATTGCTGAAGTATTGGAGTCTTACTATACAGATTTGTTTACCTCATCAAATCCTTCACATGTGGAGATAGTGACTGATATGGTGGAGGGAAGATTGAATCCAGATCAGATTGAGTTGCTATCTCTCCCCTTTTCAGCTGCTGATGTCAAGCAATCTCTAGACCAAATGCACCCCACTAAGGCACCAGGTATGGATGGCACTCATGCTATTTTTTATCAGAAATTCTGGTATATTGTGGGTAATGATGTAACCAAATTAGTGTTGGATATTCTGAATAATGCGGCTGACCCAACAAACATTAATCATACTCTTATAGTCTTAATTCCTAAGATTAAAAACCCCCAAAATCCTAGTGAATTTAGGCCTATAAGTTTATGTAATGTTATTTTTAAGTTGGTTACAAAAACAATAGCAAACAGATTCAAAGTGGTGCTACCTAGTCTGATTGGAGAAACTCAGAGTGCTTTGTGCCAGGACGATTGATAACCGATAATGCTTTAATTGCCTTTCAATGTTTTCATCACTTGAAAAATCAGAAGAAGGTGAAAAAAAGGAAATATGGCTATTAAATTAGACATGTCCAAGGCATATGATAGGGTGGAATGGGTTTTTCTCCGAAGTACTCTAAATAAAATGGGGTTTCCTATTGGTTTTGTTGATTTTATTATGAGATGTGTAACCAGTGTATCTTTCTCTATTCTTGTCAACGGTACCCCTTATAATAAATTTACACCTCAGAGGGGTCTTAGGCAAGGCGACCCCCTGTCTACATATCTCTTCATTATATGTGCTGAAGTTTTATCTACAATGATCCGGAGAGCAGGAGGATAGATTGATTCATGGTCTGAAAATAACCCCACATGCAACCCCAATCTCACATCTCTTTTTTGCAGATGATAGTATTTTATTTGCTAGAACTACAGTGGAAGAAGCAACATAGTTAAAGCTATCCTACATTCTTATGAAATGGTTTCAGGTCAACGCGTTAATTATGACAAGTCAGAACTCTCTTGTGGCCCAAATGTTCCTACTTCCATAATTTTATCCCTTGAACAGGTGTTGGAGATAAAGGAATTGGAGAGACACCATACTTATTTGGGTTTGCCAAGTTTAGTTGGCAGATCAAAAACCCAAAATTTTGACTTCGTCAGAGAACGTGTTTGGAAGAAGCTAAAACAGTGGGAGGAAAAAGTACTATCAAAGGCAGGGAGAGAAGTGTTGATTAAAGCAGTGGCTCAAGCAATTCCCATTTACATCATGTCATGTTTCAAATTGCCAGTTCCCTTATGTTCTCAGATTGAAAAAATGATAGCTAGATTTTTTTGGAGTGGGCATGCAAGTATGAGGAGGATTCACTGGATGAGGTGGGATAAATTGGCAAAACCAAAGAAGTCTGGAGGTCTCGGTTTCAAGGATTTGTCATCTTTCAATTCGGCTTTACTTGCTAAACAATGGTGGCGTATTCTACAGGGAGGGGAGTCATTATTGGTTTGCACTCTGAGAGCAAAATACTTTCCCAGAGTGGACCCAATTCGGGCAAGCAGAGGTAATAATCCAAGTTTCACTTGGAATAGCATCTTCAGTACAAAATCCATTATTATGGATGGATTATTGTGGCGTGTTGGTGATGGCAGAGATATCAAAATCTGGGAGGATAACTGGCTTCTTTCTGCTCGGGATAACAAGGTAAATTCACAACCACCAGCAAATTGTGAGCTTATTTTTTTCAGTACTAGTGAAGGAGGATAGGAAAGAATGGAAGAGAAACCGTTTTTGAATTATTTCCTAGTGCAGTAGCAACACAGATCCTATCCATTCCTTTACTTTTCTCAAACCAGAAAGATGTTCTGACATGCAAGTGGACAAGAAACAAAATGTACACTGTCCAATCCGGGTACCGTCTGATTATGGAGAAGAATGCTGAGTCAATAGGTTCCTCCTCTTCTATTCCTTTTCCTTGGTCCAAGGTCTGGTCTGCAAATTGCATTCCACGATGCAAAGATCTAGTTTGGAGGGCTTGTCATGACATACTTCCGGTTCTAACAACTGTGCAAGAAGAAAATTAATGTTGATCAAATCTGTCCAATGTGTGGAGAAGCTGCAGAAACAACAGAACATGCTCTAATATATTGTCCCCAAGTGGCTCCAATCTGTTTTGCATCACAACTAGGAATTGCAATTAATGGGGCTCACAACTTGGACGTCCAAAGTTGGCTACAAAGATTCCTAAATCTAAATGATAAGGATGCAGCTAGCTTAATCCTTACAACCATGTGGGCTATTTGGAAAAGAAGGAATTTATGGGTGTTTGAAAAGAAACTGATGGAATTTCCACAAGTCTTGGATATGGTAACAATGAATCTCCCTCACAAGCAGCCTATGCCATTTCCAGCACAACAAACTCAACAGCGGCAAGCTCAATGGAATTGCTCAGACATCAGTATGTATAAAGCCAATGTGGATGGTGCTGTCTCCTCAAACATGGGTGCAGGTCTTGGAGTGGTGTTTCGGAATCACCAAGGTCAGGTGATGGCTTCTGCAACTTGCTCTCTACCTAACACCAAGGACCCAATGTTGGCAAAAGCGATGGGTATACAATGGGCAATGAAGACAGCGCACCAACTTTTATTCACACGAGTGTATTTGAGTCTGACAACCAATTATGTATTCAGAGACTCCACTCTAATATATCTGATTTTTCCTACCTCTGTGCTATAGTTGAAGATTGTAGATTGTTGAGGGCCAATTTTTCTCTTTGCAAATTTTCTTTCATTCATAGAAGTGGAAATAGAGTAGCTGATAGACTATCAAAGTTAGTTTTTTTCCTATGGAGAGCAATATTGGGTGGAGGATTATCCCCTGAGTTAGCACAACCTATTACTGATGATGTGCTCAATTTTATTTCAGTTTAATTAAATTATCATTCCTTTCAAAAAATAAAATAAAAATAAATAAATACATTTTTGTGCATTATAAGCATTATAATTTATTTACGCATTATGTAATTAATATTGTAAATAATTGTGACATATATTTTACATATGTTATTACATTATTTTTTAAATTATCATTTTATTATTAATATTTTACCCCTCAAAACTAAATGCCCGTTCAACGCGCACGAGTCAACACACTAGTAATAAAAAATGATAGGATGATAGGTTGGGATCTATTGGAAGCAATTAAAGAGAGTTGCTCCATTGTAGAGATAAAGTGTTTAGAGATGCTTGTATTGGGAAAAGTAAAAAAGTGATGTTGTACAAGCGGGTCCCATTGGAAGCACCCAAAATGAATTGCTCCATTGTGGATGCTCTAATAGCTGTAACACTTCGTATTTTTTTCAACAAATTTTTGAAAATAAGAGAATGGTGTCCAGGTAGAAAAAGCTTTCGGGTTTAAAAATTTATGTTGTTGTACTTAACCAATTATTTGTGTGTTTTTGTTTCAAAGTACGTAAAATATTTCCTGGAAAGTAAATTTGGGAAAATAATTTTTCCCATGTTTGATTCAAGTTTCACAAAAATGTTTCTGTGTATTATTGATTTTCGGGAATGTATCTTAACCATTTTTTCCCACCTTTTATTCCTATAGTGAGGGATAGAAATCTTATATTTTCGTGGAAATGAAAGTTATTTTTTCACTTATACTTCATTCTATAATAATTTACTTATTTTTAAAGTATATCATTTTTAAAAATATTCCCGAGAATATTTAATACATATCAAATATACATATAAGGTTTCATTCACTTTGTTTGATTATATGATGATTTAGGAGAAAAGAAATAAAGATAATTGGGAGCTAGCAGAAATATGACGGGAAAAAAGGAATGAAATGAGGAAGCAAATTCCATTTTACCAATATATCTCCTCACTTGCTAGAATAGAGCATAAATTATTTATTATTTCTTAGGAATAAAAATGTCTTTATAATAAATTATTATTATTTTCTTTCTTTCTATTCTATCCAATCAAACAAAGGTAAAGAACTTGATTATTTCTCTCCATTCATATAATAAAAATAATCCAACCCTTTTCTCTCACTATTTCTTCTCTTCAATTTTTATTTCCTTTTCTCTTATTTTCTTTCCCCATTCGAAGTGTGAGACTGCTGAGAAACAAAACCCCATGATAGCATATATTGCTTTAGTCCATCTATATTACATTTTACATTTGTAAAACAACATTTTCATATCATACTGATATAACATTTGTCTGTTTGAATTAAGTTGTCTTAAAAAATAATTGTTTTATATAATTTCTTAGAATATTATTAAATTTTTATCTTTTTAGAAATAAACTAAAACAATCATGCATTTAATGTATGTTTAATTTGGTGTTGAAATTTAATTAAACTTAAGTTTTCATCTCTCTACATAACTATATGTAGTATTAAAACATATGTTTATCACGTTCTAACGCTAAATACAGGGCCGACCCAAGGGCCAAGCCACTGAAGCAATGACTTTAGACCCCCAATGTTTCGTAGGCCTCGTAATTTTATATTTATATTAATTATAATTATATTTAAAAATTTATATAAATATATAATAGCTCTTTGAAAATTTATTAATTACTAAAATTTTCTTTTAATTAAACAATAAGCCTTATCTTAATATAACTTTTTCTCATAATTAATAACTATCTTTTTATTTTATTAGTTGACTTTTCCTATCATATAAATCATAATTAAAATACATATTTTTCTATTATAAAATATAATATATCAAGATCACCAAAAAAAAAAAAAATTAACATAAACGTGAACTATCTATAATAATAATTTAATAAGTATATTCATATCTGAAATTTTTTAAAGAAATTTTTTTCAATAAAATTATATTAAATTTAATAAAGTGTGTTTTCATTAATTAAAAAAGGAGTAAACTAGCAAATTGGTCCCTGACTTTTTTAGGGTCATGCAATTTAGTCCATAAGAATAGAAAACCCCAATATAGTCCCTGACTTCTTGTTTTTTCTTTCACTATAGTCCAACTATGTGTTTCCCGTCAATTTTTTTACGATGTGTCACATTTAATGATACTCTGTCTCACTGTTTGTCACTATAGTGTCCACTATGACATAAAAATGATGTGGTTTTTTCATATTTATAGCTTTAAATGCTTCAACTCTTACCGTTGTGTACTTCCCTATTTTCCCTTTTTCTCTTTTCTCCCCCTTTTTCATTGAAAGGTCTCGACTTCAATGACATTATTTTTGTGCCCCGATGCCAAATAGTATGATATAGTGTCACGAAACGTGACACATCATAAAAAAATTAACGGGAAACACACGGTTGGACTATAGTGAAAGAAAAAACAAGAAGTCAGGGACTATATTGAGGTTTTTTTATTTCTTAGGGACTAAACTACATGACCCTAAAAAGTCAGGGACTAATTTGTTAGTTTACTCATTAAAAAGATATCCATCTCAAAATTTGCTTTAAGTCTTAACATGTGTTGGACTGACCATACACTTGGCATTCCTTATTCATCTCATCCTTATCTATTTTTAGTGTTACGAGCAATTTACACTCTAACCTTGTCCACTTTAATATGAATGTTGCAAGTTGTGATTGCTTTTAAAATTGTTAATAAACGATGAAATTTTCTATGTCTTTAATGCATTGGATCTTTTATGGCAGTATGGCACAAGGCCTTGATGGTTTCCAAACGATTTTCTTTAAATGATTCTAGAAGGTGGTGGGTGATAACGCGTGTTTATTGGTTTGTTTATAAAGCATTTTCTTAGAGTTGTTTTGATGCTCCACTCTTTGGCAACTCTTATAGTTCTCATTTCCAAAGTGAACCACCCTTAGATTTTTAAGTTTATGTTTGGTTTGTGTTTTCATTGTTTTTATTTTATGTTTCCTGTTTTTGAAATTTTATAAAGGAAAAATTAGAAATGTTGGAAACAAAAATTTCCAATTTTCAGCATTTCCAGTTTTTCTTTTGTAAAATTTCAAAAAACAAGAAATAAAATAAAAACAAGAAATGAAAACAGGAAATGAAAATGCAAATCAACCCTTAAGGAGTTGTTTACCCAAATTTTGACATTTATTGTGACCACATAATATTTAATGGATATAGAGTTTTTATTTTATTTTATTTTTAATTATGCAATTCAAGTGGAAGAATATTAATTTTTTATGTGTGCTATTATCATTCATATTTCTTATTATAAAACCTAGATTAATCAGATGTTAAAATTACTTAGAGCATATTGCTTATTTTGTTAAGCCCAAATAAAGTGATCAATATTGTTGTATAAATTTCCAAAATATTTTTGGACGAAGCACTACAAATGTGTGGAAATTGTATTGGGCCTTATGTATAAGATAATGGTAGGTTTAGTCCATAACATTATATATACGCAAGGAGAGAGCCCTACTCCTTTCTTGCAGTGAGAGTTTGATCGCCCCATTTATATTATGTTCAATTTAGATCCATAATAGCTGCATCACTTTCATCATTTCTATATAATCTATTAAAGTTCAATTTGAATATACTTTTACTGAAGAACTTTTAAAAGATAAAATAGAATAAATCAAAGAGATCAAATGAATTTAACTTTTTTATAAGTTAAAATTAGTTACTTGTGAAGAAGTTAAATGGGAGAGCTTTTGGAATAGGTGGGCTATCAAGACTAATTTTAACTTATGAGAAGTTAAATACATTTAACCTCTTTGATTTATTTTAATTTTTTTTATCTATAAGTCTTTTGAAAAAGTTTCATCCAAATTGACCCTAATTTAATTTTGAGATAAATTTATTTGAAAAACATGTTATATTTAGGATTAAATTACATTAGAAAATTTAAATTCATATGATTTATGTTGAAATTAAAATTCCAACTTCAACTAAATAAGTGAAAGACATAAGAATTAATCCTTTATGAGAAT
The DNA here is from genome assembly GCA_026901365.1 of Sesbania bispinosa. NCBI lineage: Eukaryota > Viridiplantae > Streptophyta > Magnoliopsida > Fabales > Fabaceae > Sesbania > Sesbania bispinosa. The sequence goes on from QLOH01000477.1 coordinate 30,660, forward strand.
TATAATTAAAAGTTATAAAACTATAATTTAAATAAGTAAGAATATAAAATTATTTCAATGATTAGAACACAATTTTAAACAAAATAACTAAACTAATTTTTAAAATAGAAAATTAAAACAATAAAAATGATAAAAATTAAAATCTCAGTTAAATAAAAGATTAAAGAAACAGTTATCTAACCGCGTAGCCGCCCAAAATGGAACTCCTAGAATGTTCTGTCCTGTTTTGGCGTGTCCCATTCCCATGCGTAAGTCCTGACTTAGCCCCCAAGCCATTACCAAATCTATAAATATACGCTTCCTTCTTTTCTCTTCTCCCATTTTCATTATTTCACAAAGTCACAACCAACACAAAGCTATCTAATTCTAATCATCCATGGCATCAGGGGTACAGAAGCTTTCCCAGATTTGGGTAAACACTGCCAACACCGTGATTGCAACCAGCTCGATTTCCTTCCTTTCACCTGCGACGGTTGCAAACAGGTAATTTTACCTTTCATCTTTGGCTCTTCCCATCTCATCAAAGCTCAAACCCCTTTACTATGTTTTCCTCTTATTAATCCTAGGATTCTCCATCACCGTACAATTAGTAACATGAAAAATAAATTATTTTCTATGCTTTAAATTTCACCACATGTTATTTACTAATTATCGACCTAACAACCTGTTTTTCTAAAAGAAAATTGTTAATTTATTGACTAAATTAATTATAAGTCAATAACTAAGAATTAACTCATGATTTAGTTCAGGTGATGCATGCATGATGCCCATAAGTAAAGTCTTGGGTTCAAGACTTGTGGATAGAAAAAATCTCCACCCAGAAAACTAGTCTCATCATGATATAGATGCTCTTAACCCGTAGAACTAGTCCCACTATGACATAAATATTTCCAAACTCGAATAGAATTATCTCCTAAAAACTCATGGTTTGACCTGAACAGAGTGGAACCTACTTCTTGTTATGTTTTATCATTTTTATTTTCAATTCCAATTCCTGTTTTGTTCCGAAAAGGTGCTTAGCGGGATCCAACCCTTGCAAGCAACTGAAGAAAATTGCTTCCCTGGCTAGAGTTACTTTAGGAAGCAACAATCAAATGGGTTAAAAATAATAATAAATGATAGGATGATAGGTTGGGATCTTTTGGAAGCAATTAAAGAAAGTTGCTCCATTGTAAAAATAAAGTGTTTAGAAATGTTTGTATTGGGAAGAGTAAAAAAGAGTGATGTATACAAGTGAGTTCTATTGAAAACACCCAAAAGGAATTGCTCCATTGTCGATTCTCATTGTCTCTTGTTCTACATAAAGTAATTAATGTGTGTGCAATGGCAGGTGTTCTGTTTGGATCACAGATCCTACAAGTCCCACGCGTGTCCGAAATCCGACCACAACAGCAGGAAAGTTGTAGTCTGTGAAGCATGTTCCATGTCCATTGAGACCACCGGCCACGTGGGACAAGTCGAGGAGGCAATCTTGGAGAGGCACCACAAGTCTGGGAAGTGTGACCCAAACAAGAAGAAGAAAACCCATTTGCCCTGTGAAGCGATGCAAGGAAGTTTTGACTTTTCTAATAACAGTTCTTGTAAAACATGCCACATGAAGGTGTGCCTCAAGCACCGTTTCCCTGCTGACCATGCTTGTAGCAGAGGAGCTTCAGCTTCCTCCTCCTCATCTTCTGCTAATGGACGGTGGAATAATAGGTTCTTGGCTGCTCTGGCTTCAAGGAATGGACAAGACTGTTCCAAGAGTGCTGGATCTCGTTCTACTTCAACTTCTAGTACTCCTTCTGTTAAAGCTTGTTGATTCATAATTGATTCATGTGTAAACTATGTAATTCTTGAGTGGTTTGATGGAAGTGAATGATATTTTGCTTTTGCTTTAAGTGCAATTTGAATGTTAAAATTTACATTACATCCAGAAACTACGTTGTTGGGATCCATTCTATTGGGACTTGTTTTAGAGCTCGATTGATTGATATAACTTTGAAATTAGTGAAAATCAATTTTTAAAAAATTGAAATGCTCACTTTCATTAAATGTATGTCGTAATTCATGTATAATTATTTTTAAATTAAATGGACACTTTAGTGCGTATATTGTGTTAGAGAGAACTGAATTTTTGCGGCAGCAGCCAAAAAATAAAGTGATGAAATGAATCTGATTTTAATTAAGTATAGGTTAAGCTATTTAGAAAGAGCAAGAGTTAAAAAATTAAATGACTTTCGGTAAATACAAATACATTACCTACATATCGTTACACCTTTCCTTTCATTTGTCTTTCAAAACATTCAGACTGAAAGAACGAACAAGTAGTTTAATACATAATAATCTGGGTTACATTTTGCTGTTGCTTCTCTAATTTCATCCAAGGTGATAGCCTGCAAGGCAAGAAAATGCTCCAATGAACTTGAGAGAAGAAAGTATTCTATTCTAATCAAAATAAGCATGTGCCTGTTATGGATCAAAACCACACTGACATACACAACCGGCAGCGACCATGAGGACCAAAATCAATATTTCAACAAATTAAATTAAAGAATTACCTGTTCATTGCCAGCAAAATCGTTCTCAGGCGTGAGAAAGAGCATGCAGTGGCACTCCTTCCTGCCAAACAATCACGATAAGTTAAAACAACAATATCCGATAAGTTAAAACAACAATATCCAACAACTAAGGGGTCGTTCGGGGTGATTGCGAGTTTTCAATTTTTGGTTTTTTAAAAATTTTCAATCAAGTTTTTACAACTCAAAACTAAAAACTAAAACCACTTTTGTGGTTTCCAAAATGTTTGTTTTGAAAACCACAAAAATAAATTTTCAGTTTTTGGTTTTGAGTTGTAAAAACTTAATTGAAAATTTTTAAAACCAAAAACTAAAAACTCGCAACCACCCCGAATTTCGGACCCAACAACAAGAATTTCTCCACAAGTTTTTGGCCGAGTTTATTATGACTTTACCTCTTGAATGGATAGGAATAAACAAGATATAAATAAGATCATGAGTACAGATGTTCTACTTGATAGAGTTGTTTTATAGGTAAATATGTAATTTTGTTTTCTATTAAAAGAAAAATCAACATAGAGAAGGAGGTTAAACAGAAACTTCATACTGGAAAAAGTCTTTAAAACATACTCCAAGAACAAAAGGGTTTAGTGGTTGTCATTATGTATACTTCTCTTAAGGGTAAAGACAAGTCTCTAGCTTCTTGTATCATAACTAGTGTATAACATCTGCCAAAAATGATATATAAGCTGTTTTCTAAACATTATCAATACAATCCTAAAAATAACTGATTTATAAAACATATTCTTGAAATAAAACTTGATCCTTGCAAATGACTTAAGATCATAGACAGCACATGTCCTGATTAGTTTATAAAGATATGCCTACCTCTCTCTCATGGGAACACACGGGCAATTCCAAAATCCCTGTGCAGCCTCAGCAGCTTTATCGTCATAATGCCTAAAACAATGATTTCAGGCTTAGACTTAGAAAGTTAGAATACAGCAACTCTGATAAACTATGTAGCCACCCTGCCAGAACATAGTATGAAGAAAAAATTCTGCTTGACAACAAGCTAAAAGAACAAGTATCTACCGGCAAGGGCATAGCGGTGCACCCAATGAATCTTTATGGTCAGCCAACCCCTGTTACAAAATAGCAATAATATAAGGAAGAAACATTAATTACTCAAGAAAATTATTACTTCTAATATTAGTTTTATGACACATGTACACGTGTATCCTTATTTCATCTGTTATTTAATGAATTGAATTGTTTTATTACTAGAATATATTGGCCACCAAATCACAATCTGGGAAACTCATTTTCAGACTTTGTATAATTTCATTCTGGCATGCCAAATTTTGGTGGTTCAAATAATCTTCCCTTCATTTTCCTTATTTGCTTTTTCCAGAAGGCCTTAATAAGACCACTATCAAAATGTATTGCAAAATTATCTGAACCAGTTTTCAATTTGTGCAGATTCTGGCTTAGAAATGTGATATTATGCACTGAGAGCAATGAATCAAGTAGATAATTTTTTAGCTGTCTTTTGCAACATTCCACGTTTCGATACATTATATTGTTAGCTGTCTATTATGCAGTGACAGTAACGAATCATAGTTTATGAAATAAATGGAATGGAAAATGCAGCTGGTAGACCTAACAGTATAAAACCACCCTGGAAAATCTCGATTTCTGAAACTGAATAGTCGACCTCAAAGGTCTAAGACTCAGCTATAACATCAAACAATCTCTCTGCTTTAACGTAATTCTTTTCCTTTTTTCATCCCAAAGAAAACACAATTATCTCTGCAATCTGCACATAATTTACTAAGCACGAAGCTTACAATTATCCATTTAAAAGTTTAAAATTAGGTCCAACCATCACTTCAAATTTTGCATACTCTTAAAAGCCCCACTAGAACCATTCTACACCAGAAAAACCTAATATTTGTGACCAATCTGGGCTTACCAAACATGCTAAGATAGACACACCTTCAAGAATTTTCAGTGGAAGTAATTTAAGTATCTTTATCCTCTAAATTCACAGGCAGAAAGATGATGGCCTCCTAGCCTTGTCAGGCAAAGTTAATGACAGTCATTTGATAAGAATATCATGCTAATATAAACTATAAAGAACTGAATTGCTAAATTAAGTAATATAAGGAAATTTGGGGGAAAAAAAGAACAATGGCAGGAACATGTTCCAGCACAATTTGGAGCACTGAAAATGAATTAACAGTTAATCTTATATAAATAATGCAGGTAGCACCTAGTATAGATCTATATGTGCACTGCATTGATACATTACTAAACAGACTGGTATAGATCCCACAAAGAAAGCTTAAATTCAAGTATTGATATACCCTTTATAACTTCTAATAGTTATTTTTAGTTTACATTGAAACCTCCCATGGGCTATGACTCAACTTCTTACAAAACTGAAAACTCCATGATCGTGACATTACAGGACCTACTGCCCCAAAATTCGTATCATCAGCTGAAGGAATATGAACTATGAAATTTTATTTGGCAATGCCTTCTATTAAAACAAGAAGGGAAGGTATCTGTAAAAACAAATTAAAATTCATATTAATAAGAGAAATTTACGCCAAAGATAGAGAATGTACCTTGATTACAACAGAAGTGACTCCCTTGTCAACACAAAAGTATGTTCCTGACTTACGGGCATATTGCTCTGAGAACTTCCTCATAATTTCAACAGATTTATCTGATGGTTCCACTGAAAGAACCACCAATTATTTCTATTCAGAGTCGCAATATTAAAAAATCATCAAATTAAATGACAAAACAAATATTACAAAATTAAGCCAAGGATAACTGACATTCAAAAAGAAAAATTAGAAAAAGAAATATATAGTTTCCAAAAAGAATTCTAAAAAATGAAGAAGAAAAACAATTCATTATTCTTATGTACACCTCCACAGTCCACACACATGAAATGCATTGCAGCTGACAACCTTTAATTATGCCTGTCCTACTATGTTCTGTCTAAACCCAAAAGGCTTTCAAAATTGTCAAACACGAAGCTTGACATCAAAACCCAATTCACAAAGTACAAAATTAATTCCGGAACATAAGAAGAAAACCCAGAATTTCGGAACTCAGACCCGAGAGCAATTCACAAACAGTTTCGGATGACAAAGTGGTGAAACTCTATATGTACATCCACAAAAGAGAACCACGAACAACACTTACTTAATACTTAGAGCATTGATTGAAAATATACAATAAAACCCAATTGGGGTGTGGAAAATCGAAATCAGAATCGATTAGGGAAGAAGAAAAAAGAGTACGAGAAAACTCAGAGTTAATGGAATGAACTTTACCTTGGGCTCGAACGACGGCGAGATTGCGGTGGCGCCGGATAGGAGATGCGACCGAAGGAACGGCGATGGCGAAGGTGGAAGCTTGGGAGGTCATTGCCAGTGATTTTCTTCTACAACAGAAGGGTATGTTTTCTGTGTGGTTCCCAAGTTTGCGTGAGAAAGACCAAAACAAATAACGTTATGCTCTGCGTTTTTATATGTTTTGTTTATCTGGTTGTTGATTGTGTGAAAGAAAAAGTAGCACATAAAATTGGAATTATTATGATTATTTTTATATATTATTATTAAAGTTTCAGTACGTGGAAGCCACTCGTTGTAAAATATCTGGTTGTTGGTTATCATCACCTAAGCATCTAGTAGTATTTGAGTATTGACGTTGAAGTTTGGAGTTCCAACCAACCATCATGCTTTGAAGTTCTTGGCTTCTCATCTTCTTATCCACACCTAACCATCATCCATAGTCCTATGATTTGGATGACCCGCAGTTTAAAATGCAAATGCAATAAGAAAAATAAAGCATGAATCAAATGCGCGGGTTTCATTAGGATTTTATTTTGTTCTATTATTTATGAGATGGATGTGATATAATTTATCTACACAGCAATGAACAATGTCAATTAATATATGAGTTGGGTAAACTTATTTATTTATCCTTTGATTCAAAGGAGGGGAAATTTTAATGAAGGGAAGGGAATGAGAGCTCACGTTTTATTTGTTTAGTTTAAAGAGATGATGGAAGGGAAATGACCCTTACATATTTGGTTCACAAGAGGAGGGGAGTAAAATAAAGCTAATTTATTTATATATCTCTTTACATTTATAATACATAATTTTATTAATATGAGTTTAGGGGTATTTAAGTCATTTTAATTATTTAATTTAAACTCTCTCCCCTCCCTCCAAATTCCCCCATTATTGAGGTTGGTTTCAAGTGGTACATGTTTGATTCCCTTTAAGCAATGTCTTGAGTTCGAGTCTTATGGATGGAAAAAATCGCTGCCGAGAGAGTTAGTCCCACCATGATGTAGATGTTCCCGGCTCAAACATGATTGTCTCCTGTGGATGATACATGTGATTAAACAAAAAAAATCCCCCCATTATTAGAGGGAAGCAAAATTAGCCTTAGGAGAGATTTTAACCCTCCCCTCCCCTCTTAAAAATTGAATCAATCATAAAAAAAAAAAAAAAACTCATTTAAAATCCCTCCCCTCCCCTACAAATCCCTCCAACCAAACATAGGCTTAAAGGATGAAATTCTTCCTCAAAATTGTACTTAAGGAAAATGAAGCTCCTCAATCGTCACTTGTAATTAATTAACAAGTGTTGCTATACTACTTTAAATTTAACCACCAAACACATGTATTATTTCACAGAGGTTAATTCAGTTCAATAAGTGATCTCAAATTTGAACTCTAGATATGTTGCTACATTAAAAACTCAGAGGAAGAGGTTTATTGTCTATAATGGTCCTATCTGACTCGAATAGAATTGTCATCTATGAAAGATATTTATAAGCCAAATAAAAAAATCAATGTTTGAATTAAAATAGTAGTAAATGTGCATCTAATAGAAAGTGTGAGCACACATGTGTAGTTGGCAAAATCTCAAGAAGCAAGGTTGAATTGAAATGCTTCTAAGTTTGCCTGAAATTTTTAACTTCTTTTCTGATTTGCTTCTCAAGTGGTTTAAACTTGGATATCAGAAAATCCGTTCAGAAGAGATACGGGTCAGGAGCAACAGTTTCTAAGTATGTTCAGTTCGTTATGAAAACTTCTTTGTTAAAAATTGCTTCTGATATGTAAGATGAAAACCTTAATTAATATTTTCAAAGTATATAACTTTAGTTCTGAGTTGGTTTTAATAAAGTGTCGCAGTTAAAGACTCAGAAACAGTTTTGTAGTGTATATTGTAATAAAGTAAATGAATAAGGAAAGGGTTAGAAGAGAGATACATAATAGAGTTTATCCTGGTTCACCCTCAACAACTAGGGCTACATCCAGTCCTCACATCTCTAAGATTTTCCACTAACTTTTCTCAAGTTACAAGTATTTTCCTTCAAGAGTAGAGGTGTCAAAATGGGCCGGCCCGCCCGAACCCGCAATATGGGAGGGCTTGGGCACTTAAATTAGAGGCCCGATTTTTTGCCGGGCTTTTTAGCCCTGAAATGAAAAAGCCCGATCTTAAGCGGGTTCGGGCCGGGCTACCCGACCGGGCTAACGGGCGGCCCGTTTTTTTTTAAAAAAAAAATTGCCTTGCTTTTGAGTTATGCTTAAGTTCGCTGGCATGACCCATTTTTTATTTTTCTTCCATCTAAAAATGTTTGAAGTTCTGAAAATTGAAATTTCTACTGTGAAGTCAATGAATATGGTGAGCAATTATGATTTTCTTTTGATAGATAACTAATTAATTAAAGCAATTATGATCGAGTATATTATTATATTAGTGCATATATATACTTCCTCAAATCTAAGTTTGTCAAATATGTATTTATAATCCTATTTTGAAGAATAATTTTGGAACAGGTGCAGTATAGGTTTATTTAATTTAATTTAATTTAATTTAATTACATATCAATTGAGTAGTATTATAAAATGGAAAAATCTTGGAATAATTTAGAATCAATTTTGAAGAACAATTTTTGGAACAGGTGCAGTATAGGTTTATTTAATTTAATTTAATTACATATCAATTGAGTAGTATTATAAAATGGAAAAATCTTGGAACAATTTCGATTCATCGAATGCAAATTCATTTTGCTTTTCCCCTTTTAAATGATTTTTATAACTAAATTGTATTTTTTTTTAGTTTTGTAAAAGTATAATTGTTTACAATTTTTAATGAGCAACATTTTTGAATAAGTTTTTTTTTTTAACCGGGCCGGCCCGCACAAGCCCGCTACCCGCATAGGGCCGGGCTAGGGCACTAAGTTCACAGGACCGAATTTTAGCCGGGTATTTTAGCCCTGCCTGCACAAGCCCGCTACCCGATGCGGGCCGGGCCGGGTAGCCCATTTTGACACCTCTATTCAAGAGCCTCTTCAGGCTTCTAAGTTCTGAGTATTATCCTTCATAGAGACTGTAACATCCCGGAAATTAGAATATAGAAATACCATGGAAGCCTTAGATTGTGAATCCCACCGCAAGAAGGGAAGTTAGAAGTAAGATGAGAACTTAGGGGTTGGTAGGGAAAATAAGATGAGAGTTAAGGAATCAATTAAGAGTTATGAGTTTTAAGGGAACCGGGGTAGAAGGCGATTTTATGGAAAAGAACAAGGGAATAGAGAAGCAAAGTCTCATGGACACTTAGAACCCTTAACGTTAGCCTTCCTGGAGTCAATTGATGAGTTATAACATGACTCATGTAAAGTTTGCCCCGTTAGGCTTCAACCAAGGTTATTGCTTAATTTTGGGTTTTAAGCCTAATGACCTTGGTGCATTAATTTGATAATATCTAGAGTTAAGGGTGTCCAATTGAGTTGATTCCACTTGCATTCGAAAGCTAAGATCCAGGGATTCAATTTGATATGCTATACGATACTATTTCGAGCTCATTTGCACCTCCAAACAGAAAGTTTGGCCGCTCGAGCGCGCGTAACTCAGAGAGTTTGCGCGCTGACACGCGCTTTAGCGCCCTGATGCGCGCTTGAGCGCACGAGCACGTTTATGATTTTTAAAAACACACCGAGCCTTCTTCTTCCTTCATTTTCTCCCTTCCCTAGGGTTTCTAGAGTGAAAAAGAGAGATTTTAGAGAGAGAAAGTGAGAAGGAGAAGGAGCCCAGCTGGATTAATGCTTCCCTACCATCTTGGAGCTTGGAAATCATTTTTCTCTTCTCCATTTTAGCCCCTTTGAGGTGAGAAAATCTCACACAATCACTCCATTTTGTATGATTGATCCCCCATGTACCCACTCCTTCCTTTCCCTCTCTTGAGGTTGTATGTGATTGTTTATGACTATTTATCGATTGATTTTAGTTGTATTGAATATTTGAAATAGATTGAGCTAGATACCCCTATCTAGGGTTTGGAATTGGGAATTTTGCTAAGTTTAGGCACTATTTACTGCTTGTGCTGAATATTATGAGTATGTTGATTGTATTCCATGCATTGGTGGTGATTATACTAGACATTTTCATTTAGGGTTTGATTTGGGGGTTTTATCCATAGATTTATGTGCTTGGGGTGGTATTGTTACTATGGGAATGCTTAGATCTAGTATGGTTGTATGTTATCTATACATGTGATATTGCTATGTGTGGTGTATTGCTTTTTTGGCCTCTTGCCCCAGTTAATTGGAAATGAATTTTGAGCTTCGGCTCCTAGTTAAAAATGAATTTGGCTTCGACCCCAGTAAAATGGCTTTGGTCCCAGGTTTTGGCTTCGGGCCCAGATTTGGCTTCGGCTCCAGTTCACCTAATAAAGAAAAGATTGATTTCAGAAATTGAGTTAAGACTAGGGTGATTAGTACCCAGCTAATAAGGGTGATTAGTACCCAATGGTGGTGATTAATACCCAAGGAAGACGTTTCTTGTAGTCTGAGCTCATGTCTAGCCACACAGATATAAGTGATAAGACCCTGTCAGCTAGGTAATGTCGATCATGTGCATTCCTGTTAAGCTTATGTTCATGACAAGTTATTGAGAGTTGAGTTGCATTTGTATGTTATTTCGTTTGCGCTAAGATATGATATATGAGGTAAGGTGACTATCATAGTTTATGTATTCCATATTGATTTATGATGTATGTTGCATCTCATACGCCTGCTTCCCCACACTGCTTGTTGCATGCTTTGCTCACTGAGGCATTAGTCTCATCCCACGTTATGGGAAACATTTTCAGATGTGCAGGTTGTTGTCTGAAAGCTAGACTGGAGAATTGGGGCTCAGGTGGATTGATTGTTGGAGTCTTGTTATTGTAGTCATAATTTGGAACCGTGATGTATTGGATAGGATGAGAACCTGTAACGTTGCAGTAAGACACCGAGTGGCAGTTTAATTTAATTCATTGATTTGTGTTGGGTAATTTATGCTTAGGTAACGGTTGGATTACCTAAGCGTTGTGATGTATTTGTTTGTTGATATCGATAATGCGCGAAATAATTTCAAGGATTTAGAAATGGTTCTTCCAACATGCATTATTTTTTAATTCAGAAATTAGGACGTTACAGAGACTCTCCAGGCTTCTAAGTATTATCCTTACAGAGCCTCTGCAGGCGTCTAAGTAGCTTTAAAATAGCATCTCTATACTTCTCCACTAAACACCACAATCAAGAAACACTTTCTTACTTGGTGGAGGAGTTACAACATAATACAGAGAATGATAAAGAGTTTTGTGCTTGAGTTAGCTAACACACAAAGTGTGGATCAACAGTAGGTTGCTCAAGCTGAATTACAGATGAAAGAATCCCCCAAATAAAACTCAAAGAGTTGATAAACAGTGAAAAGAAGTGGGTCAGAAGCATTGTAAGTGATGAAAATGTAAGTAAATATCATGTACAGTGTTTTGGCTCTTTTACATGATGTTCTGTCCTTTTTTCTGAGTTCCTCAGTCCATCTATAAGTTGGGAAGAAAATATAGCCGTTGGAAGTCTCCAATAGCTTTTGCTTTTGCTTCTGATGCTTTACTTATGACTTTTCGCTTTTGCTTTTGGTCAAGTCGGTATGCTTCTGAGGAGTCTTGTTTCTGACTTTAGCTTTTGTGTTTGAGTCTGATCTGATTGCATTTGCTTTTGAGTTGAAGCTATTTTTCTTTGAAGTTCTTGCATTTATTCTATATGTTTGCTTCTTCTTCCTTTAGATTGCTCTTAAATTTTTTAAGGTATTTGTACCTTTTGAGGAAGTGAGATTTTTGTCTTTGAATATTTCTGTAACTTACTCAGATTGTAAATTCTACACACTTAGGAAAAATAGCCAGATACAAAAATGCACTACAAGAAAAACGCAAATTAGCGACGGCCATGGGCCGTCGCTAGAACGAAATGCCATCGCTACATGCTACGTAGCGACGGCTTAGAGACGACCACATGGACTTCGCTACAGAGCTCGTCGTAAATGCAGTAGATGAACAAAGTACGTCGTCTCTATGTAGAGACGACCAAGCCATCGTTGTAGCCGTCTCTAAAAATATGGTCACCGCTATGTATAATTGTTTTTTAAATTTTTTTTATCTAGCGACAGCCTTAGTGAGGGCCAAGGCCGTCTCTACAGATAAATATTTTTTAAAAAATTAAACTAAATTTATTTATATTTATTTTATTTAATATTTAGGGTTTAGGGTTTATTATTTATTATTTTAAAATTATAAAAAACAATACTAAATACTATATGAACACATCGATAAAAGAAAACATATATATATATATATACACATAATTTGTTCAAACATAATACAGTAAAACTATAAAAAAAACTTAATGAAAAAAAAATCAATGGGGTCGGTCCCTCCTCATCATCCAACGCTTGGTCATCCAGGACGACATCATAGTGGGGGTGCGGCTGAGCTTGAGCCTGAGCCTACAGCAACTGCTGCATCTGTCATCGAAGTCGTCCTAACTCATCCTCCAACTCTGCAGCCTTCACTATAGCCTGGCGAGACTCCTGCCTTGCTTCATTTACTTCCTGGCGGAGCGCCTCCTCAATTGAATGTCGTGACCCGGACCCGTCTGTACTCCCGCTAGTGTGAGCCCGAGACTCTTTAGTGAGGCTGGTCACACTTGGACGAATGTTGGAGGCCAAGTCCCCAATGCCATAACAACAGCCTCGGGTCTTGCCACCCGCAACATCCCTCCAAATCTCCAGCTTGGTGGAGGCCTCACTCATGGAGGTGTCCCCATTTGTGACTGCACCTCCCTCATGCGGTCCTTATAATTTGTCTGTTGAGGTAAAAGTAAAATTAGTTAGTTATATATTCAATTGCATAAATATGAAATTATAAAAAAACACTTATAAAAACACTTACATAGGTGGATCGCGCCCGGTCATATACCCAGCCACCACGCTTTTTTATGTGGGTGGCAACAAAGAACTCGTCGAGCTCGACCTCCCGCCCAAGCTGTCTAGCCTACACAGAAAAATTACACAAATTAATTATTTTAACAACAAATAGAAACATAATACAGAAGACTGTTTGTTTATACATACCATATCCAACGCCACCTCATGGTGGGCCCTACGACCCGTGTTGTGGACTGCTCCACCGCGTTGAGAAGCCCGGTTGCTCTTGTTACGAGCAGACTTCCCCTTGAATTCCGCAGAGTCCCAGTAGGCCAAAAGACCCTTATGGGCCTCCTCACCACACCACGTGGGTCTCTTCCCAGCCTTCCGTACCTTATTCATCATATCTCAAAGGCGACGAACAACCATCTGCTCGTACACCTTCTTGATTGGGCCTCATCAGAAGGGTCCCAAGTAACTCGGCTCTACAAAATAAAATAGGGAAATTATGACAAATTGACATATCTTAAGAAAAAATTTAAAGTGTATAGGGTTTATAATTATCGTGAACTCTTCCCACCATATGTCCCTTACACCCTTCGGGGTGACCTCCCAAAGGTAGCGAGGACCCCGGAACCGCGAACGAATCGCATGACCAATGGTTGCGATAGGTGGGTTGTTAGGCACCCAACTGCAAAATAAAATATTCAATATTAACAGTTAAAATAATTAAAGATGTTACATTAATACGAATTCTAAAGAAGGAAAAAAAGATAAACAAACTCACCCCTTTCCAAATGGTCTGATAATAACCCGACCTTGAGCGTCTACCTCATGAGGTCGGCTTGAGTTGGCACCCTGGAACCGAACTAGCTCCCCATCAGACTCATGGTCAGCGTCCTCATCCATCTGATCCTAAGTGTCCTCAGCATGTAGCTCGAGCACAACATCCTTCTCCACTCGAGGCATTTGAACTAATCCCGGTGTCGGGATGAACCTCATACCATCGAACTGTTGAGCAGAAGGTGGAGGGGAGGAAGATGAAGAAGACTGGACGACGGCCGTCGGAGCCGCTGAAGTAGATGGATGCTCCGGCATCTGATCAGAGTGAGAGGTTGGCCCTCTCCTGTATCGCGCGAGCTGCCGTGCACGTAGCTCGCCCGGAGGGATAGACCTCCATCTATGGTGGGATCTCTCTCCACCTCTACCATGCATCCTAGGCACTAATAACTATAGACATTATATAAAATTGAAGGAAGAGGAAAGGAAAAGGACGAAGGAGAAGGACGAAGGACGAGAGACAGGAGAGAAAAAGAAAGAAGGAGAGAAAGGAAAAGCACGAAGGACGAAGGACGAAGGACGAAGGACGTCAAGGACGAAGGAAATGAAATAAAGACTAAGGACAAGGACGACTAATAAACGAAGAAAACAATATACCTACTAAAGCAATGTTTAAAACTACTAACCTAATTCCTATATCACATTAATAAACTAATAAAATAAATAAACTATCAATTACAAATAAATAATTAAAATTATAAAACTTACTTGTTGCGACGCCGCAGAAGGAACGAATGGGGAATGAGCTCTAAAATCACCTATAGGAAACTATTTCGATTTCTAATCGGTTCAAAACGTTCCTATGAAGGAGGTGAACTTTTAATCGGTGAGTTTTTAGAATAACAAGAGACAGGGACATAAACAAAGGGGTGGCCGTATGGGAGAAAAAGGGAGGAAGGAGGAGGAGTATGTTGAAAATGGAGGAAGAAGGGAGGGGAAGGGTTTTTGACGCGTAGAGGCCGTCGCTACATTAAAAATTAATCAGCGCGCACCAAATTTAAATTTTATTTTTAATGTAGCTACGACCTATCGTCACTAAGGCTGTCGCTACGTTTAATTTTGATTTTTTTTTCCAAAAAATAAATAAAAAATTATTGTAGCGACGGCCAGGCCGTCACTACTAGCGACGGCCAGGCCGTCACTACTAGCGACGCATTATGGCAGTCTCTATAAGGTTGTCGCTAAATTACGAATTTCTTGTAGTGATGACTCAGAATTGATACATAAAATTTTTACTTGTTTGAAGAGTTGCCATCATTAAAATTTCAAGTGTTAGAGGGTTTGTCTTAACAAAATGTCGATGCTAGTGGTGCTTATCACAAGCTGGGGCGCAGTAAGATTGAAATGACTAAGGAAACCAAAAGGAAAAAATGGGAAGGGTCAATTTAAAAAATGAAAATTAAGATTTTTTTAAAAACTTAGATGATTTATTTTTGCAATAAGTTAAAAATGCAAGGTAAAGAAGAAATATAATACTGATTTATAGAAAATACAACTGGGTTGATTGGGAGTGAAGGGGAAGTCCGTAGCAGCATATTACAACATGAGGGATTTTATGGCAAATGGCGAATTTAGTTAGAATCATGAATCCTTAAACGAAGGATAATACTTTTTCTTTGCATTATGTTCTTATCTGTCATATGATTTTTCACCCCTTGAGCAATGAGAAAAATTAAATGTGTAGTTTTATATGTACCATGTGTACCATTTGTATAGTTTGTGGAAAATTGTTGTTTGTTCTTTCCACTCTGTCTTGCAACAATACCAACCATGTGGTCGTGACCCTTTGAAACTCAATCAAAATGTCATATAGTGTGTGGCGTACTTTCTGGAACCTTGTCGATCAATATGTAATTTTTACATTAATTTGTGGTGACATATAATGCCCATTAAGCACAATCTGAAATCAATGTGAAGGCATCCTAACAGATTTTACTTTTATCTAATTGATTGATTATACTCTTATATGACTACTCGATAAAAGAAATTAGGGAATGATTATAAATAAAGTGAAGGCATCTTTGTTCATTTTATACTTTTTATATGATTTCCTGATGTTAGAATGTTCATTTAGCCTATTTTTCATCTTTTGCTTTTTTACTTGTATGATTATATTGTCCGTACTTGTTTTAGCCGTCACTACAAGAAAACATGATTTAGAGTAAAAAAAATTAGCGTAGGCCACTAGGCCTATGTAACATCCCTCTTTTTGGAATTCTTTTTTGTGGCCGTGGAGGCTTTTGTAATGTAATGTTAAACATAAATTTAAATTGTATTGGTTGTTTTCTGAGTTTCAGGTTGAATTGAAATTTTGGGAAACGTTCGGTTTTTAGGGAAGACTCTGCCAGATATTTTTTTATAGGAACATAGTAATCTTCTAGAGAGGGCGAGAGTTGGGAGTGTACACCTTAGGAATAGGTCTTTATGACAAGGAAAGTAGGACTTGGAGAGAAGGAATAGGTTTGGAATGGGAAGAAAAGGAAACTTAGGACAATTGGGCAGAGCAGGGTGTAGGGAAGAACCCTCTGATTTCTGCGCTCCAGCTACGCTAAGCGCAACCTGAGCGCAGGAAACAGAGAGCTTTGGGAGGAACTGCGCTCCAGTTGCCTGAGCGCAGCTACGCGTCTGTTGCTATTAAAACATAGCAATTAGGTTCCTCTTCATTCCTTTCACGATTTTCTTCATCCTTGAGAGAGAGGGAGAGCAATTTAGAGAGAGAAAGGGAAGATTAAGGCCATCTATCGGAGAGGAAGAAGAAAGCTCATCCTCCTCAAGTCTCCTACCTCAATTTTCCCCTTTCCATTTCCCTCTTGGGTGCTCCTTGAGGTGAGTTGGTTCTTCCACTCACTTTCCCTTATTGAGTGAATTCTATTGTATGATCCCTACTTCTCTTCTCCTTTTCCCCTTGCATGTGTATAGATGAATTGGTTGAATGTATTGATTGTTTGTGAATTTCCCTTTTTGGTGCTCAAACCCTAGGTTGAAAGACTTAGAGTTTAGGGAAAATCTTTATATTGTGATGTGAGTATGAATTTAGCACATGATTGAATTCTTATGATGAAATTTGATAATATGTATGGGATTATTGGAATTAGGGTTGAGGAAGAATGAATTTTTATGGTAAATGACCCTGTTTCTCAATTCTTTCATATAAATGTATATTTATATGTCTATTGTGCAAAAGAGGGGGCTTTAGTCCAAAGAGGGGGCTTTATGCCAAAAAAGAATTAAGAATATGAAATTATGAATTATATGTTTAATTAAAACAAGAGGTTAAGTAGCCATAAGGGAGACGTTTCTTGTATGGTTTTGAGCTCATTTCCAGGTCAGAGGTATAAGTGAAAAGAACCCACCAGTGTTGGGTAATACACCAGAGGTTGTATGTAATGTAAATATTGATTTTTCATGCTTTGGATCTTTGAAATCGTTGTATGCATCTATGTGTATTATTTCTTGCTTTGTTGCCTGTACACTTGCACCCTTGCACAACCTTCTCACTGGGACTTAGTCTCACCACACGATATGTGGATTTATACAGATGTGCAGGGCTCTCAGCATGATATATGAAGAACTTTTAGCTGGAGGATTTTGGGGTCTTATTACCCTTTTTGGACGTACTTAGTATACCTTTGTGGATAGTTCTTTTGATGTAAAAATATAAGTTTTTAGTGGGTTATATGTCGGATGTATATAGTCTGTAGCTGGTGATGTATTTAGCCTTTGTTGGCATACACTTATATTGTATTATTGTAATGACTTGAAGCTTATATAATGTTGGATTATCTAAGCTTAAGTGTATGACTTTTGATATTCATAATGCGCAAATTAATTCGTGAAAAATCGGGAATGTGTTTCCAACAAACATTATTCATGGAATTCGGAATCAGGACATTACAACCTGCACTAAATTAGTATTGTAGTGAAGGCTAGTTGAAAATGCCCACTCTAAGATGTCATTTTTGTTTTTTTTTTTTTTGTTTTTTAAAAATTAGTATCTTACCCCTTGGCATTTTATAAAGCATTTGTTGTCCAAATCTAAAGCCTAGATGAATCTGTTAAAAAGAACACATTAATGGGAAATGAAAATTGTAAGAAAATCGAAAATGATGCTTGATGTTAAGGCTCAATAATGCCTCATTATTCTACCATTTCACCCTATCATTAAAAAAGGCTTCTTTATTGTCTCCTCAATGGAAAAGAAAAAGAAATATAGCCCTCTCTTTTGGAAAACTTAGCATAAGGCTCAAACCAATGAAGAAAAGTTTCACAATTTATTAAAACATTTTAAAAAATTCATGGAGGTAGAACACATTTCTTACTAAATTCAGATCCTCAGTGACTCCAACATGTAATAAGTAAAAGAAAGAGATATAAAATAACCATTTTTTCAGCAATTTTATGATATAAGACCCTTGAAATTAAAAAAAAATTCAATATTAATATATTTTATTAGTGGTTGTGATTGGCACACAAAAAAGGAGTGTGGAATTAAAGATTGGGCCGATTAACATCAGTTTGGCCATCTAGCCGATTGGAATCAAAGATTGGGCCGGCTAGCATCAGTTTGGCAGTCTAGCCGGCTGGAATTAAAAGATTGGGTCGACTAGCATTAGTGGCAGTCTGGCCGACTAGAATTAAAAGATTGAGCCGGCTAGCATCTGTTTGACCGGTTGGCGTTTCACTACCCGCCTTGGATGTCGGTTGATCACTGTTCGTCTATGGCCATTTCTTCTGGATTCATATCAAATTGCCTCACATCTAGCCGACTGGAATTAAAGATTGGGCCGGCTAGCATCAATTTGGTCGGTTGGCGCTTCACTGGCCGTCTCGAATGTAACTTGGTTGCTTGATCACTATTGTCTGTGACCATTTCTTCCGGATTCACATCATTATCCCAAAAAAAACTGATATCTTCTGTCTCACTGTTTGTATATTATACGTTATTGCAAAAGAAGAGAAGAAACCCAAAAGAAAACTGACTGGTCTTTACTTTAATTTACTAGCCTTTTTCAAGCTTTCTTTATTTTCTATCCTTTGCCTTTGCATTTAGGTACTTGGTCTATTCTTTTTATTTCTATTTCTCACTAGTCACAAGTTGTGAAGTACTAGATTGAGAAAAAAATAGTTGTGTGATTCATCTGGAGAAGATAAATCAGGGATAATAGCTCATAAGAAGGATCCAAAATTCCACAAAACACACTCAACTGTCATTGTATTGGTGTATGTCCCAGATAAGAGCTCTTAAGCCTCCGTAATGAGTCTATTTTTTCCCTAGCTCCCTCATGCTTAGAAATTTGGCAAGTCCTACAGACTTGATAGAATGGTTTTATGTGTGTTTGTTTCTTCAGTGTTCTGAGATTCACATAGGTGCAATTGATATGTCCTTTCGGATTTTTTAAGATTTGACACTCTTTTTAAATTATTGTAATCAAATTATTTAATCTTTGTTGAGATATTGTTGATTTTTGTTAAAATTTTATTAATAGGTAATTAATGTTGATGATAATTAGTACTATCTTGGTAACTTTCATATAGTTTGGCGATATTTATAAAATTAAATGATGACATAATTAGGATTAAAAGAATATAAAATATCTACTAATAAAATAATATAGTTATTAATTAGTAGAGTTATCGAATAAGGGATGTAATATTTTATAAAATAATCTTTATTCTTAATATTACTTTCCTTTAAGTTTTTTAAGGAAAAATATTTTGGGACCTAAAATAACTAAAATTAATTTTGGCCGAAAGTAAGTGTTGCGCTTCTGTTGTGCTCTCTGGACGACTATGCGACTAAGTCACTGTGCACAGGAAGATTAAGTTACAAGTGTACATCAACTATATTGCCACTTACTTTAAATATTGTTCAATCAATTAATGATTATATTATGGCATTTATCTACCAAAGTCGATTAAATATTGTCACATATCGGCGTTTATCTACCAAAGTCGATATTTTCTCATGGTCAATAATATGTTGTTATTTCTAAGGTGAAGCCTCGACAATGACTTAAAATTCTTATATGTAATAATAATTTTAAACATTGTTAAATGTTACAAAAAAATATAACATACACAGAGATGTTTTTGTAAAAAATATAAATTTATTTATGCATTATGTATTAAAATTTTTATTTATACTTTTTAATATTTTCTACTATTAACGCAATTATATATCATAGCAAAGATTGTAATTACTTATAAAAAGTACACTAAACATTTTTTTCAAAATTATAAACACAATAATCTAACTCCAATTATATTAATTAATTCTTACATAATTTAATTAATTTAAATATCAAGTCCCGTGCATCGCAACAAGTTCAACACTAGTTCCTATACAAATCGATGGATGTAGTTTGTTTTAGGGTCCATTTGGTTTACAGTTGAGTAGTATTGATTCTAGAAAAAAATGGTTGTGAGATAGATGATGCACGCTTTACGAAGTACGTTGGACGGAAGTGATTTAAAATCAATTCTGCAAAACCATGATTTTGCACTGTTAGAATTTAAAACAAACAGGTACTTTGATTCTTCAAAATCAAATTTTGAAATCATTTAACGGTAATTGCAACGGACTATTATTAGATAGTAGATTACTAATAACTTTATATATATTTGGTAAGTCATTTTAACTAGTTGAAACTTGAAATTAGTAGTTGAAATCATTTCAGTTGTGTTTGGTAAGGTAATTTTTTGGGTAACTACTAGCTTTTCTTGAAAAGATATTGAGGTAGCATTTTTAAAAAAGCTTTCATACTAGCTGAAAATTAATTACAAGTGTATCCCTCAACCACCCCCACTTATCATTATTTAATAATTAATGATGTACTTGTATATCATTTTACCATTTTTAAACTAATTCTACCAAACACCTTCAATCAAATCAGTTACTTTTTTCAACTTTTAGGCTAACTTTAAACTTTTATCTAAGTTTTCAGCTTTTCAGCTAATCTTACTAAATACACTTTATATATATATTATATATAATTCGGTATTATAATATATAATGGAGTCCAGCTGTACGTCTGAGAAGAAAATTTCGTGCACTTTTTGGAAAAATCTTACTAATTAACGTTGTGTTTGACATTTTTTGTACCATTATAACCTATATTTTAGTTTCCATTTTGCTTAACCTTTCTCTTAGGAACCACTGCTCATATATAGGCAAATTAAGCACTGTAATTGACTTTTGGTGCTTCATATATACTCTCTTCATACTTTATTTTTCAAATCAACGAGGGACACCTCGACATATATATAATTCAGAAACGGTGAGATGATTTTTGTTCCAAAACTGACAAAGTTAATAGTGTAGTGTAAATCTTGTAATTCAAAGTATTAGTAGATTATTGTCCAAAAAAGCTAATATGTTATTATTATTTATCATCAAAAGACACAATTTTTTTTTTTTGCTCGAATCAAGACACAGCTTTAACATGTGAATTTAATTTGCTTAATTTCAGTTAGCCATTGTCAAGTAGTTGTGCCTCTAAATTAGGGAAAGAAGTATTATCTCATGCACCGTGGAAAAAACTTGAGTCATAAGTCAAAAGATTGTCTACAGAAGCACGCGTTTAGTGGTAAATGCAATTCATCAAGTGAGTTGTGTTTACTGTTGACTCGTACACTCTAGTGTGTGAACATACTTAGAATGACAATGGCACTCAAAGAATAATACGTTTGTAAATGGCTGACAGAAACTAACTATTTCATGTTAATTAAGAAAAGGAGGTTATTTTCGTAGTATTTTTTTTAATTAACTTTCTTCTCATTAAATAGATAAAAGACTAATTGATAGCCACTCAGTTTGTAAGGATTATTCTAGTTTAAGTAGTGGTGCATGGTTCAAGTCCTGATATGCTATTACGTTAAATAATAGAAGGGAGAATATTGTCACTTATAGTTAGAAGTCTTATCCGATTTGAACACTATTGTTTCCAATAGAAAAAAACGCGTGTGAGAAAAATAAAAGGACTAATTGATAATTAAATATATACTTAGGTTGTGAATTTATATATTCATTCCAACTATGCTTTTCTTACGCATGAATCTTAAATTTAAACTCAAAATCATATATTAAGAGATTTGAATTTCTTTCAATAATACATGTTAATATAATATATATAATATAATAGCTCTGTACTTATTATTTAATTAAATAGCATTGAAATATTATATGAAGGATTTCAAATAATAAAAACATATATATTATATGTTAGAAATTTGAGTGTAAATGATAAAATATCAATTTACATCAAATATTAAACTTAAGACTTAGTGTGTGTTTGGTTTAGCGTTAAAACTGATTAAACTCAAATTTGGTCGGATTTCCCAAAGCAACTGTTTCTAACATTAAAAACATGAGTTTACCACGTTTGAACGCTAAATCAATCATGTTCTTATTGGCAAAACGTGTTCCATTTGCTTCGAAGTTAATAAGAAGAATCAATTTTTCAATAAGTAAGAATTTATTGCATCTACAAAACCTGTCTCATGATTCATGATAATGGAGTTATCGATCACTCAATGAAACGTGCAACCAAACATATGCACTAAGAGAATCTACGACGAGTAGCTTACATGTGATTTCACTATTAATTAGGATTGACACTTGAAAGTGGAATAATCATGTGCATCGGTTTCTAGCTAAAATGACAGATTGAGAATTGGATTCTATGTGCCCATTTACGGTTAGAGTTGTTAATATGCTCCAATGATTTCAAAACTATACCCCAACAAGAGTGTTGACGATGGACTTACCTCTCATAAGAGAAGCACGTACAATGAGGAAGATCACAACGACAATGGGGACCAATCGTAGGTGCAAGAGAAGGGGGAATGAGGGGTAAGCAATTAATGGAGGATGGAATGAATTCCATTCTATTCCCTCCCTTCTCACCATTTAATTCACACAGATTTAAGGTTTCAAGGTAAAATGTAGTGTCAAATGTGTTCTAATTATGGTGTGTTTCTTTACTAAATAAATGGTACTCCGTATTAGACATTGTTATTTGTGTGAGATTTGGTTTCAACCTAGTTATGTTGTCGGGGTATTTGGCTCTTAGAGTGATTACCTAGGTACTCAAAGATGTATATTGATTCACACTTGAATGACAGACTATTGGAAAATTTAATTCAATTATGAGTGATATGAAATTAAAAATGGTAAAATAAAGATAGTATAAGAGAAGTGCACATTATATATTAAAAAATTTGAAATGCATGATAATGCATTGTGTTTGCCTAAATTTTAGATATTTAAAAATATATCTTTGAACCAATGATGAGAATGAATTATATATGAATTATGATGCATGTATAATGGAAGCATATTTTGATTTCACTTATTCAAAAATTAAATTTGCACTGTTATAATGAATTTCCTTAACTATTTTTGTTGAAGAGGAATACTTCTAAATGTGATATGCATAAGATATGTTTACAGACACTTTAAAAATAAGGGAAATTGGATAGTTTGATATTCCAAATTTGGTGTGTTGGAGTATAAAAAAGAGAGAGATAAAAAGGAAAAATAAGAAGAGAAAATAAAAAATATGATAATTAATGTGATGGAAAAGAAAAAGAAAGTGAAGAGAAAATGAAGAGTTATAAAATGAAATTCAAAAAAATCACAACTCTAAATATAATTATATTTTTAGGTTGTCTGTTTTTTATTTAATTTGTTTAAGAATCTGGAAACGATCGATGGTTGAGTTAAAATATTCTTTTTTTCTTTTTCTTTCTTTTTTTTTTTTTTTTTTTTTTTTTTTTTTTACTTTGATGACAAACTTGTCTTTGATTATGTGTCCATGGTAAAAGTTGTAAACAAACAAAGCAATCGACTAAAAACTCACTTTTAAATTTACGGTCAATGTCAATATATATTATCAAATTTAAATAATTCTTTGTAACCCTAATTCCTTTAATATTTTATAATCTAAAATCTGGAAGGCCCACGGTAGGAAATCACGAGGGACCATTTCAAGGTGTAGATATCTCATTATGGAGCATATTATAAGGTGTAGATCATTAGTTAATCAAAAGTGTCTCGAAAACACCCACATAAAGAGAGATTGAATGTGTACTAAATTTTATTTGGCATATATATCTTATCACTTGATTAAGCTTCTTTTGGGTTTCATTCACGGACGATTTGGTAGACGGAACAAAATTTAATTCACCTAGTTTAGCTTGATTTTTTTTATAAAGATGAATAAATAATTTTATTTTTTATTAAATAGTTTTCATATGATTATTTGGTTTTGCGTGGCTACCGTTATTAATTTTAAATTATTTATGTTTAATGTGCTTAATAAAATGTGTATTAATTATCTCAACCATTAATTTTTAAAATCAATTCTAGTCAGTTATAAACTAATTATTAATCCTCATACATATGTCTTCTGTCAGGGCCGGCCCAAGGGTAAAGCTGCTTAAGCCCTTACTTTAGGCCCCTGATTGTTAGTAACATCCTTTACACAAAAAATTAAAAATATTATTATAATTAGGCCTAGTTCATTGGTTTAGAAATTGATGGTTTAATCATTGCTAAATGAATTTTAATTTTTAAGACCCTTTTTTTCACCTCATGTATTTATAAAAGGCCCCAAAATAAAGGTTTGCTTAGAGCCTCATAACATGTTGGGCTGACACTATTTTCTGTATCTTCTAATAAGCATACCTTTTACCTTATGATAGCTTAATTTGCATGCGCAGATCTTAGATTTCAGAAAATAGATCCTTCTAATTGATTATTGTAGATCAGGTATAATTAATGATGATAACCTACGGGAAGCTATAGCTCTAGCAGAAAACATAATAAGAAACATTAGAAAGTAGAAACATAATAAGTGCGGTTTAGTTTGATTTCAACTTGAAGTATATACCTTGTAGCCGGATTTCGATCTGGGGCAGAAGTTAATCCCCACACTCGGAAGTTGCTAGAGAAAAATTAAAACAAAACACTTGAAAAAGGAACAAATCAAAGAAAAGCAGAAACCCAGTAGTTCACTGTGAAAAAACACACTTATAATTGAATGCGTGCATATGGGTTCTACTTCTCAAGAACGTATAATTAATAATACGGATTAATTAATTCAATATCATTATAATAGATATATATTTTAGTTATATATTAATATACTCCTAGCTATTATTTTCCAGAAAATCATAACATATACATAATTAAGGAGAAAACTGTAACCAAGGCCATGCCATATATATAGATCTATGCCTAAAACTTGATGGGATCATCAACATATATATGAATCCTCACCTAAACACAAATACACATATATATAATTAAGAGAGTTTCATACAAACAAGGAAAACCAGAATACTTAAGCTTGCAATTAATCTAGCAAAGCTCAAACAAGCTTGCAAAGTATTTTCACTTTTGAGATACGACATATATAAACCCTAGATTCATGAGAAAAAAGGAAGGAAGCTAGAAACCCACATGAAGAAAAAGTTTGCAAAAAAGAACTAAATTAAAAAGGTAGCTAATAAAGTAGAATATATAAGAGTGAAATGAATTAACTTGCTTGATGTAGCAAATTAATTATAAGTAGGATCGGACCATGACGCTTGATTCCCCGGAAAGAGCGAGAAGAAGAAGAATGAATGAAAAGGAACTGAAAAAAGAGAGCACAGTAAGTACCCTTCTTCAGTCAGAAACTAAGAAGAGAAGAAAGTGATGCAAGCTTGTTTTTCTTCAACCAACACATGTCTCTGAAGTTGAGAGTAGATTGAGATCTTCTTCCCTTTTCTTTTCTTTTGTTGTTGTTTGTGTGATGACTTTGTGAGGAGAAGTAATGATGGCGCCTTTAGGTGGGTTTGTGGGGTGGTTGAGGCCTAAAGCTAAAGGGAAGAGGATGATGTGGGCACAATGATGGCGATAGAGAACATAGCAGAGGGACATGATGAGTTTGGCGTTGAAACAGAGGCACAAGCGGTTCAAGGATTTTGTGCTGTGTGTGCACTACCCTCTCTGACATGGTGGGTGGAGAGAGAGGATCCATTTATCAAACCTAAAGCTAATCTGTACTAGTGCTGTAAAGTGAATAAAATATGCTTATTTAATTTGTCTCTTTCCTTCCTCATCTTCTATGGGTAACATTTGCTTTCAATTTTAAATTTTATGTTCATTTTATATTTTTCTCTTTCTTTTTTTAACAATCTATCAATTTCTTTTTCTTGTATGGAGTTGTGATTTTTCAATATTCAAATTTGTGGATGTGTGAGTATAGAAAAAAAATAGGAAATAGAGGAAATAAAAAAAAGTGAAAGATATAATAATTAATATAATAAAAAAATATATAAAATAAGAAGAAGTAAAGAAAAATGTAAAAATATGAGCATAGCAAAACCACACCTCCTCTTCTATTTCTTTTCTTTTTACTTCCAAAATATATACACTAGATGTAGAAAAATATTTATTCTTTTTGGAGAAGTTTATCTTGTTAATTAACACCTTTGTCATGATGAAAATAATGTCTTAAATTTACAAATTTTTAAGACTACACATTGATTTTTGGAATTTAATTTTTTAAATTATCGCTTTTACCTACCAAAAATGTAAATTTACATTTATATAAATAATGTTGGGTTTATAGGAGTTTTACAATAGAAATTTTATAATTTTTTCGTGAGTGCGTAAACTTTTAAAATTATATTTGCAATTTTTATTTATGTTTAAATATCTTTTAATATAGACATTGTAATTTTTTAGATGTAATGTTAATTACACATTTTAAATTATGAATATATAATAAAATAAGATTTTAATCACATAAAAGATATGTGATGTGAAAAAATAATAAAAAATAATAAATTGTAATAAGTACGATATTTGCTTTTGAGAAATTACTAATTAAATACTCCTTCAGTTCTTTCATTGTTAGTAATTTCAGATGTTTTTTTCACTTTTAATTGTCATTTCTATAAAATTAATGAATAATTAATGTTTTCTCACTTTTATCTTTTATATTTAATGTATGTTTGTTGAATAATATATTTTGTTGATTAATTAATTAACAGAGAGAATGAGGAATATAATAGGAAAGTAATTAAGTAATAAATTTTCTTAAAAATTAGGGACCCAATTACTTTCTAAAAGTACTTTTTGTTTTCATTTACTATTTTTTAGTTTTAATCACAACAATATCATCTTATTTTTTTTATTTATGAGTTTAATATATGTACATTGTCAGTGTAAAAAAGTTTTACACAGACATCCAATGAGTGTGCTACTGCCACATCATTTATTGAATTTAATAACACATGAGGTGTCATATTCATTAAATTCAGTATAAAGAAGTTTTACACAAACAGTGTATACTTATTAAATCCTTTATTTTATTTCATATTTTCATAATTTTATACAAAAAATAGAGAAATTAATACAATATTATTTTAATTATTTTTTTTTACAAAACTTTTAAAACAGAAAATAGAGTGATAATTTTATAATCAAAACTGAAAATATTTTAATAATTAAAACTAAAAAAAATATTTTCTCGCAATAAATGACCCCTGAAATATCAATAATTTTCTTAATTTTATCTAAATCGGAGGAGGGAGTGAAGTTTTTACTAACGTTACATTTTCAGAATTGTCACACGAAAAATGCATAGGCTTTGTACACACATTTGACCTCTAGCTGGTTTTGGTCTTTAAGGCTGACAAGTTTGACTGGAGTAAAAAGTTGAATCAGTCGAAATGTACTAAGTTCAACGTAACACTCAATATTGCGAAGTAGTAGAGTAATACATGTGTATCAAATAATTTATAATGGCATACGTTTTCAAGCACATATATTCAATTATTTTTTATTTTATTTTTTTTAAGAGATCATTCATTAAAAGATATCTAAAGGCACTTACAAAGTTTATATGATACTAAATAAAGAGTATTATAGCAGTGCATTATATAAATCAAAATAACAAATCAAACACGTATACTCACTCAATGTCTCAATGTAAACATTTAGCAATCCTATTAATATTACAAAAAATAAAATCAAGGCTCTTATTACAAAAAAATATTGAAACAACCTTAGACTTTTCATCTTTTTTTTCTTAACTTATTGCTTCCGGATCAACACATGTTCAATAATTTCCAGCAAAAATCCACAACATCATCTGCAGTTGATCTAAGTAAAATAGTGCTGCAAAATCGAGATCTAGAGGTCGAAGTGCAGAGAAGGCAATTGATTTGAGTAAAACAGTGCTGCAAAAATGATGGCTCTAATAGAATCTCACAAAAGAGGAGGATGAGTCAAAGGTTACGAAGGTGGTGGCTAAAAGAAGGTGGGATGGAGAAAAGAGAAGCAAATAGAGGAAAAAAAACAAAAAAAAAAACTCCCACTAAAAAGATAGAATAACTCACCCTGAGTGAGTAGAAAACCCCCATGGAGGGAGAGCCCCCTTGGGGTGGCGATTATTTCTTTGCGGCGCTATGTCATAATTTTTTTTATTTGTTGTCTTAAAAAAAATTGAAAGTGCATGAGCTACCCGTAAAAACAGTAAAGAAATCGGGCTGTTTGTTAAAAAAACTGTGAAAATATAGTGTTTGGGTCTTTATTTAGAAATCTAAATAATTTTCATGTTTTTTAATTTAACTCGCAAAAGCCCGCTATCTACATCAGGTTGGGTCGGGTAGCTCGAATAGACAACTCTAATCCAAACATCAACCCAATCCATTCCGTTCCATTCCAACCCAACCTAATCCAATCCAACCCAAAACCCCCAACCCAACCCAACATAATTCAATCCATACCTCAAACAAATCTAATCCAATTTAATTTCCAAACCCCAACTGGATCCTATTTTATCCAAATCCTAACCCAACTCAATCCCCAACCCAGTCCAATCCAACTCAACCCAGTCCAAATCCAACTTAATCCAATCCATTCCGACTTAATCCAATCCAACCTATCCCATTGATCCCAATTCAACCAAACCATTCCAATCAAAATCGACCCAACCCAACTTAGAGCATGCTTGGTTTAGCGTTGGAACGTGGTAAATTCATATTTCCAACATTAAAAAATAATTACGTTGAGGAATTTAAACTTGAGTTTGGCTAATTTTCAACGTGAAACCAAACATACACTTAATCAAAACCAACCCAACTCAACTGGTCTAATCCATTCTAACCCAGCCCAATATAAACCCAAGCCCAACCGAACTCGGTCCAATCCAATCCTTGTCTAGTCCAGTCCAATCTAATCAAACTCAATCCAAATCCCAACCCGATCTAAAAAAATGAACTCGAAAAACATAAGAAAAAATAATTCGAAAATCAATCATGCACAAAACGTATACAAATTTAAAGTTTCCAATCAATCATTCCCAAAATAATATTGTTGGTTTATGTAAACCTGGGAGCCATTTAGAAAGTTGCATCATGAATTGTTTCAAAATGTTTAATAAACTTTAGAATAGTAATATACAAATTCAATTAGTGTCAAAATTTGTAATAGTATTTTTAAAAATTCGTCAATTAGAAATATTTAATTGATATGCTCAAATAATATATTGTATATACAAAATAATTGATAAAAAATTAAAATTAAAATTTGTAATATTTTTTTTAAAAAAATACTTATAAGATCAATATAAAAAATGGGTGCTTTTAGGGTGTGTCACTCACATGGGTGACACACCGGTGTGTCACTTTTTTTTCAGGTTATAGCAGGTTAGTTAACCTGTTAGAATAAAATAATAAACAACGATACTGTCTTGCTGGACCAAAAATAATAACACCGTTAATGGATGCTTCAAACAAAAAATCGATAAACACCGGTACTGTCTTGCTGGACGATCTTCTTCGCACCATTTGGTCCATTTCATTCACTCGGTTGCTAGACCACTAATGAAGGTTGCCAACAGATAGCAGTTTAAAATTTCACAAGAGGGGCACCTGAGCAATTTTTCCACAAATCGATTTACCAAGTAGCAGGTAACACATCAGGGACATTCATTAAAAAATAAATAAATCTAACGACTCAGAGAAGGTGAAACACCAGTGTGTCACCCTGAGGGTGACACACCCTAGACATTACCATAAAAAATATTGAATTCTAAAATCTTGATAATCATGCCATTCTTTTTTATTTTACCATTTCCCTTATTAGATTGTGAATCTCACTACATCAAGTTCATGTAACCTAAGGAAAATATAATAAAATAAACATAAATGCCACTAGCACAACCACGGTGAACATCACTTGATGTGTATATATATATATATATATATATATATATATATATATATACCCCTAAAATCCAATGATGTTGTTTGAAAAAATAAGACAAATAAGATTAATCATAGCATATATTTATTAGGGCACAATTAAGTTAGTGAATTAAATTTAAAAAGTACATTTAATCATTTAATCAAGTAATATTGTTATAGTAACATAATTTTATAATCAATCATTTTATACCTATATAAAATCAACTCATTTATAAAATTTAATTTGCACTTAATGACTTAAAAATAATATGGTTTTGAAATATAAAATAAAATTATTCTTTTATTTATCTGATCAATTAATTATGTCTAATAATATTTAATTTGATAAATATGATCTATTTATTATATCTAAAAAATAAAAAAAATAATTTTAAGAAATAAAAATCTCATACTATTTAAGTAATACTCCCTCCGGTCTTATTTATAAGACAATTTAGATAAAAACACACATATTAAAAAAAGTAATAAATGCGTTGATTTTCAGAAATTACTATACAAGATTATAAGTTTACCCCTTTTTAAAATTAAACTTCACTATCATGATAATTATGTCACTTTAAAACCTTTAGGGTATGTTTGTGAGTTGAGTTTTGGAGGGAAAGGGTCCCAAGGGGAGGGTTTATTAGAAGCTCTTCCCCTTTTGTGTTTGAGAGTTTGATTCCCTCAAATGCATTTTATAAAGTCTTCCCCTCCTCTTCTCCCCCTCCATTTCCCCTTCGATCCTTTCCTTTCCCTCCTCTCTAAACTCACAAACACACCCTTAATGGTCAACAAGGGCAAATATGAGAAAAAACAATAAATACTTCTAAATTTATGTACTTTATCTTATAAGTAAAACTATGAAAAAGTTTGAAAGTGTATTTTATAATTAGGACAGGGGAAGTACCAGTATATATACCGAGCCCATTCAAGCCACGGTTGCATACCAAAAAAAAAAAGAATACGATAACAAGTCCTTGGAAAAAAAAAAAGACGGTAACAAACAAGTCCAAAGTATCTACTATCATTATATTGTACCATTTTTTTCGAAAAAAAAAATATGTTTAGGAATGTGGAGAGAAAAGAAAGGATGGGAGAAATGGAAGGGGATGAGGGAGGGAAGAAACTTTCAGCATGTGATTGCTTTGCAATTACAAACGCAAATTTGCAACATCCCAATGTGGATTTGCCTCCATCCCAACCTATACATAAACACATACTTTATAAATCATTGGACACTAGATTCTGACGCGTGCGATCCGCATTTACTTTTAAATTAAATTTGATATTAATATATTGGCTTAAATATGTTTTTAGTCCCTATAAATATAGGTCATTTTGTTTTTAGTCCCTGTAAATTTTTTTTTTGGTTTTTCATCCCTATAAAATTTTTCGTTTGTCATTTTGGTCCCTGTCATTAACTTTAAGCTTATGTGGCTAACAGAGTGTCACGTCATCCTGCCACATGTGATTTTTCTTCCAACTTAATTTTGTTTTTAGTCCCTATAAATATGGTCTTTTTGTTTTTAGTCCTTATAATTTTTTTTTTGTTTTTTTACCTCAATTTCATCCCCATCCAATATCACAGTGTCATTTTGCTTCTTCTAGTGCATTGTTACACTTGAAATTCTTGAATTCTTCATGGTGGGTTTAAGAGAATAAATTTTTTATGTATTCAATTATTTGAAATTTCAATACACTTGAATTCACTGTATAAAGTGAGAAAAACTTGTAACGATCTTTTTTCTGTCTATTGACTAACAAAATTCTCATTTGATTTATGTCTATTGATGACCTATATATAACTTAATGTAATTTGTCCTGAGTAACAAAAAAGGCTTGTAATTGTAAATCAAGTGAAAATTTTGTCAATCAATGGATAAAAAAAGAATTGTAGAGAAAAAAAGGTCATTACAAGTTTTTTCCACTTTATACAGTGAATTCAAGTGTATTGAAACTATTATTGATCTCGTGCGATGCACGAATTTGGTATTCAAATTAATTAAATCATGTGAAAATTAATTAACCTATAATATAGGTAATTAAAATATTATTCAATTTATATATCGAAAAGAAAAAAAATAGTGTACATTTTAATGAGTATTGTGTTAATAAGAAAATATATTAAAATGTATAAATGAAAATTTTAATACATAATGCATAAATAAATTTATATTTATAAATTATCTCTTTGTACTCTATATTTTTTATAATATTACAAAACTTAAAATTATCACGATAAATAAGAGTTTTAAATCCTTGTTGATCACAAAATATAGTAAAAATAATAATGTGAACACTTAGTTGAGTAGCACGTAGATATTGATTTTATCTCTTTGAATATTATAATATATTAGTTTCGTCCTTTTTTAAAATTTATTCATTTGTTAATTGTTATCTTTTTTTTATGAAGTGGATTATAATTTAAGTGGAGTATAGTTTATAATATCATATATAATAAATATATGATAACGTTTTACTATTTTAGTTGTTAAAATTAAATGAGTAAATATATTTCATTTTCTGTGTCTAATATTTATGTTTTGTACTTTAATATTTGTACAAAATAATTATAAATGAAATGAAGCAATTATACCTAATTTTGCAGTACATTGAATTTGATTCATTTGTTAAGCATTTATATTAAGAATTTAATTAGGGTGTGGATCAACTTAAGATAAAAAGTTTGACACGTGGGAACAAAAAAGAATTGGCCACCAGTGAACAGTTGACGAAAATGTGGACAAATTTAAAATTATAGATTTCAAATAATTGAATACATAAATAATTTATTTCCTTAAACCCACCGTGAAGAGTTCAAGAATTTCAAGTGTAACAATGCAGTAGAAGAAGCAAAAGGAGAATGTGATTTTGGATGGGGATGAGATTGAGATGAAAAACCAAAAAAAAAAAATTATAGGGACTGAAAACAAAAGGACCATATTTATAGGGACTAAAAACAAAATTAAGCTGGAAGAAAAATCACATGTGGCAGGATGACGTGGCACTCCGTTAGCCACATAAGCTTAAAGTTAACGGCAGGGACCAAAATGGCAAACGGAAAATTTTATAGGGATGAAAAACCAAAAAAAATTTTACAGGGACTAAAAACAAAATGTCTTATATTTATAGGGACTAAAAACATATTTAAGCCTAATATATTTAATGATTTTTAAGTAATAATAATGTAATAAGTATTATTACGTTAAATGTAATGAAAATAATATTTTAATTTATTAAATTAATTTTTTTTATGAATTTAAATTTAGGGTGGGGATATGGTGCCCTTTCTGCGATCTGTCAGATACGAGCTCCTATCTTGCTCCACTCAACCAACCCATTAATTTAATAATGAGTAAACTAGCAAATTGGTCACTGACTTTTTTAGGGTCATGCAATTTAGTCCCTAAGAAATAGAAAACCTCAATATAGTCCATGACTTCTTGTTTTTTCTTTCACTACAGTCCAATTGTGTGTTTCATGTTAATTTTTTTACGATGTGTCACGTTTAGTGACACTCTGTCTCACTGTTTGTCACTATAGTGTCCATTATGACACAAAAATGATGTGGTTTTGTCAAATTTATAACTTGAAAGGCTTCAACTCCAACCGTTGTGTGCTTCCCTATTTTTCCTTTTTCTCTCTTCTCCCCCTTTTTCATTGGAAGATCTCAACTCCAATGACGTTATTTGTGTCTCGATGGCAAATAGTGTGACACAGTATCACGAAACGTGATACATCATAAAAAAATTAACGGGAAATACATAGTTGGACTATAGTGAAAGAAAAAAACAAGAAGTCAGGGACTATATTGGAGTTTTTTTTATTTCTTAGAGACTAAATTGCATGACCCTAAAAAAGTCAGGGACCAATTTGCTAGTTTACTCATTTAATAATATTAAACCTTATCATTGGAATATCATTTTGATTGCGAATAAAGTTAAAGAGAAGATTTTTTATTAAAATTCTTCCTCATTTCAAAGTAATACTTTTTAAATAATTAAAAAGTTTAAAAATAAATTTCATACTTAGACACACATTAAAATGAAGAAATTAAAATTTACAATGTCAAACACAAAAGACAATAGCATAATTTGTTGGATATTAATTATTGTTTTTTCACTGTCAATTAACAATTGACTATTTTTTTTTTACGTTATTGACTAAATATTTAGGTTGTCTACAAAATGGTGATTCATGTGTTGATAAAATGTGTGATTGAATTTGGTGTTGCAATTTTTATTTATATTCATTTTAAAGAGAGTGATTGATCAATGATATAAAAGAGTATGCCAACATTTATTTAATTTGACATGTTATATATTTGAATCATTAAATTGTGGAAGGAAGAATTAAATAAGAGAAATATTGTAATGGTAATTGATTTTGGAAATTAAGTTCATAGTAGGCATTATATTTAAATTATTGTTCACGCTATCAATGGTCTACTATAAAATAGCTTTTGGGATTGTAAAATAGTGACAAGAATACCAATATAGCTAATCTTGTGAATTTTGATTACCAGGCTCCTTCTAATATACATAGAAGGCCCTTTAGATTTATTGCTTCATGGCTGTACCATGATGATTTTAATTTTTTTGTTAAATCTAATTGGAATTCTAATAATGATTGGATCATTGCTATGAAACACTTCAGAAATAAGGTCCAGGAGTGGAATTTTAAGGTTTTTGGGAACATTTTTCATAGAAAGAGAAGAATCCTGAGCAGACTTGAGGGAATTAATAGAAAAATGTGTTATAATTCTGATTCTAGTCTTCAACATTTATATAATAGGTTATGGAAGGATTATGAGGACCTTGTTGCCCAGGAGGAACTACTTTGGTTCCAAAAATCTAGATGCAATAAGATTAAGTATGGTGATAAAATTACCAAATATTTCCATGGTATAACTGTTGCTAGAAGGAAACATAACAAAATTGAGAATCTTCAAAATGAGTATGGTCAGTGGATTTCAGAAGCTAATGAAATTGAGGCTCTTTGTACAAATTTTTTTATTAATTTATTTCAGGATGATGGTACCTAAGAGGATTTCCCCCTTAAGCATCATTTTCCTGACATTCCTCCTGATCATTTACAAATATTATCTATTACAAATATTATCTAAAGATGTGACTGATGATGAAATCAGAAGCACTGTTTTTTCTATTGGGGGATTGAAAGCCCCTGGTTTTGATGGGATTCACGTTGTTTTCTATCAACATCATTGGGGGATTATCGGTCCTTCTATCTGCAAGCTCATCAATCAGGTTTGGGTTAACCCTACTAGTATTGCTTCTCTAAATGAAACTCTTATCACATTAATCCCTAAAATTGATAATGCTATTAATTTAAAACAGTTCAGACCTATAAGTCTTTGCAATGTATCTTATAAAATTATTACAAAATTAATCTCTCATAGACTTAGACAGATTATAGCTAATCTTGTGGGGCCTAACCAATGTAGCTTTATTCCTGGAAGGCAAAGTAGAGACAATATTATTATTGTTTAGGAGATAATTAATTCTATGAAGAAAAAGAAAGGGAAAAAAGGGTGGATGGCCATTAAAATTGACCTTGAAAACGCGTATGATAGGTTGAATTGGGAATTTGTTAAGGATACTCTTATTGATATAGGATTTCCTGACAACTTAATTTTTATTATCTGGTCTTGTATTTCATCTGTCCTAATGAGAGTTATGCTCAATGGGGAGGCTCTTGATCCTTTTAAGCCATCTAGGGGCATTAGACAAGGGGATCCAATTTCTCCTTATTTATTTGTGTTATGTATGGAACGTATGTTCCAAATGATTGTTCTGACTGTGCAATATAAATTTTGGAATCCCTTCAAGGTTGGTAGGAAAGGTCCCAACGTCTCTCATCTTGCTTTTGTTGATGACCTTATTCTTTTTGCAGAAGCATCTATGGACCAGGTAGAAATTATTTCAACCATTCTAGATGTTTTTTGTAAAAGTTCGGGTCAAAAGGTAAGTTTAGATAAAACTAGGATTTTTTTTTTCTCACAAAATGTTTGTGTGCAGGTTATGGAGGAGATCTCTAATTCCCTGGGGTTTCAGAGAACCATTGATCCGGGCAAGTATCTTGGAGTTCCCATACACCACAAGAGGGTTTCCAGGGGAACATTCCAGCATGTTATTCAGAGAACTAAGAAAATCTTATCTAACTGGAAGTCTAGAACTCTTTCTTTTGCGGGGAGACTCACCTTGAGCCAATCTATTCTGATTGATATTCCTACCTACCAAATGCAATCTTCTTCCCTTCCTCAAAGTATTTGTGAGGATATTGATAGAAGCTGCAAAAACTTCCTTTGGGGTGACATGGAGGAGAAAATAAAAATCCACTTGCTTAATTGGGATCAAATTTGTTCCCCTAAGATAGAAGGTGGTTTGGGTTTACGTAAGGCAATATGGGTTAAAGTTCTTAGAGAAAAATATGGGTGTGGTCAGGATACTATTCCTAAGGTGAAGAGGAAACTTGGAGATTCCAATTTATGGAAAGGAGTGTGTGCAAATTGGGATAATCTTTTAGCTAACTGCAGTTGGAGGATTAAGAATGGGGATCAAGTCAGATTGTGGCAGGATAATTGGGTTCCTGGTTTTTTTTTATCTCTGAAGCCTTATGCTACGGGTTCTATTATTGACTCTGATATGGACAAGACTGTTAGCTGCTGTATTGACATTAATGGAGGGTGGGATCTTAATTATTTAGCTAATTTGTTGCCTAAAGATATCTGTGATAAAATCGGCAAGATGTCTCCTCCTAATCAGAATAATGGAAATGATATCCTTGTCTGGAATGGTACATCTAATGGTTGGTTCTCTATTAAATCAGTCTATAAGTTCCTTTTAGATACTGGGAACCAGGGGAGGAATCCTCTATTTAACAAGTTGTGGGCTTGGAAAGGTCCTCAAAGAATAAAGCTTCTCCTTTGGAAGATTTCTACAAATGCTATTCTAACAAATGTTCATAGGAAATCCAGACACCTAACTACTGATGATAGATGCATTTTGTGATATCAGGAATTAGAAACCAGACTTCACCTTTTCAGAGATTGCGAAGAAACCAAAAGAATTTGGACTAGAGTGCATACCAGTCAAGACCAACATAATTTCTTCAGGCCCAGCAATATCCATTTGTGGCTCCTGGATAACCTCAAGCGCAACAATCAAGGGGATTCTGATACAAGAAAAGATTTAATTTTTTGAATCACCATCGAAACAATATGGAGGCATAGAAATGATATAATTTTTAATCAAAATAGGAAACCCATTGAGGTCCTGATTAACCAGATTTTAGGGCAAGTAAAAGAAATTTTGGCTATCCTCCCTAACGAAGGTCGAACCAGAAGGTTTATTGGGGAAAACACGCACCTGCTTGTTTGGAATCCTCCTACCAGTGGTTGGTTTAAGGTGAACACTGACGGTGCTGTGCGGAGGAATAGAGGTAAGGCTGCCTGTGGGGGTGTCGTCCGTGATGATTGGGGTAACTTCATTGTGGGTTTTAGCGAAACCCTTGAGGATTGCAGTGTTCTGGAAGAGGAGCTCTCTGGTATCCCTTGTGGAATCAAAATCGCGAGCCAGAGAGGGTATAAAAGGACCGTGCTTGAGTTTGATTCCATTATAGCCATTAAAATGATTAATGGTTGCTGCTGGGAGACCCACACTTGCTCGGGTTTGATTTTGCAGATAAAAAACCTTAGCAGAAATTTTGATGAGTTGGTCTGGCAGCATACCCTTAGAGAGGCGAACATGGTTGTTGACTCCTTTGCCAAGGATGGCCTTGATTCTGCACAGAGATACTCTGAGTTTACTTCGATCCCTAGCTTTGCGATTCTGAATTTTCTTTTTGATGCCTCTGGTACTGTGCATAGGAGAGGTGGCTAATTAGGGTTTTTGCTTTTGTTTTTTGGTCCTTTGAGGATCCTCTTGTCACAAAAAAAAATATTACTCCCTCCATCCCTTATTATAAGACTCTTTCAACCGTTTCACACAGTTTAAGAAAAGTTGCTTAATGCATTGGTCTTTTAAAAAAAATTATAGTATTCAAAATATACCCCTATTTAATGGTCATTATATTTTAGGGATATTAATAGTCACATGGTGGAAGACTCCAAAAGTCAAATTCTAATGGTGTAGTTGAACATGTGGGTAAAACTCCATTAACTATTTACACTAATCAATATATGGGGATATAAAAACAGTTAAATATTAATGAAGGGCAAATATGAAAAAAATGATTAATTCATCTAAAAATTTGCAAAGGGTCTTATATTAAGGAACATTCAAATTCTTCTAGAAGGGGTCTTATAAATAGAGACGGAGGAAATATAATAGATAGATTCCCAAACATATAAAGGGGAAGAGCTTCCCTTCCTACAACCCCTCCCCGCTTCCCTCCATTTCCAAACAATATCCACGGTGCTCTTGTTAATGGTGGCTGGAACTCACCACTTCCGTAAGCTGCCTGAATATACAATCATCAAAAGGTGTATTGTAAGTTACAAATTAGTGAGCATTGTACTATAATTAGGAGAGGAACAGGAAAGACAGGACAAGGAAGTAATCATGTAGTGGAAGTGATGTTCCAAAATTCCAATCAATAAAGACTGTATATTTATTTTTCCTTTTTTATGCATTCAAACAATCAATATACTTTGACATCGTTCTTACATGTGTTTCTTCTACATTCTTTTTTTGCTTCTATTTTCTTCTACTGTTGCTCTGCAACTAAATCACTATCTGCCCAATTTGATTCAGCATATTGAGTATAATAATGACCACGTGTATTTGGTCCTTGAGGAATTGTAAAGAAACAAGGCGCTTGGTGAGACATGTATGATGTAACTGGGAGCTATGACACGAGACATGTAAGTTCAGTCCCAGGGGAAGAAAAAGTTCGACGGAGAAACAGACGCCAGGCACTAAAAGGCTGATGAACGGCTTCAAGATAGGGGCTCTTCCCTTTTGTCTATTTCTTATTTTTTTCAGTTCATGTTTGGTGTTTTTCGTTCCCACTACAATCAAACGAACTGACACCCTCAAAAAGTTGGAATATTCATCACCACTATCACCATTTTTCCTCTATTACTTCACAGCTCTATCTCCTATAAATCCTACTGCGAGCACCACCACCACCATAAGCAGCGCTGATGGAAAAAGCTACGGCTGTATGTTGGTAGAACTTTGATCTGTAAAGAGTTGCAAAGTTCTGTTTGTTACTGCAACCCACATTCAACTCTGATTGCTTCCAACAGTTCAGGAGACACAATGGGCTTTGCCTCTCCCTCTCCCTCTTTAACCTCTTTATCAACATTTAGTGCAGTGCCAGGTTTCTCTCCTGGCCCCCAACCCCTGTAAAGTATGACTTTACTAGGCTCCTGAGAGACTAGAACGGCACCTGTTGCTTGCTGAAAAAATAGTAGACACATTTCAGGATTTACAGAATATTTATAGCCCAAGACAAGAAAGAATAATTCAACAAGGAAGAGATGAGAAAAGGGGAAGCCATTTCAGCATGTGCACCTCTAGCTCGAACACCACATCCTGAACTGAGGTCCCTTTTGCCCTTCCTTTGACATTAACAATGGCAAGAGGGTGCCTCCGGAAGTGATCCTTAATTGCTTTTGCAACACCAGACACAATATTGCTCTTTCCTGAGAAGAAAATATGGCCATAGAACCAAAAAGAGATGACGACAATCCTTCCAATTAGCATAATTTCAGGAAAAATAAAAACAAATGTAAGAGAAGGCAAAGCAGGAAACAGCAGTTCCAGAGCCATCTGGAAAGAAAGTCCATAATTCATCATCCAGAATGAAAATCTTTTAAGATGTTGACATCAATTGAAGATTTACCTCTCACAAGTGAGATAAAAAAGAAAAAGCAAACAATTTTGGTCACATATTTTGAACTAAGGATCCAAACCTTGAAACCTAGAGTGCTAGTTATCCATCTTTAGTCTGCTAAAACAAGCTATAGTTTCTGTAATTAATGCAGAAACCCAAAAACCAACAGTAGATGCTACAAAACAAAAACTCTATGCAAGTTAATATAAACTTAAAAGATAAGACTTAAGTGTCAAGACTCAAGACAACATAGGACATACAATATTGCCAAAACGAAAATAAAGCTAAAAAACAATACCTATGGCAAGGACAGGTTTCTTTTTCATCTTTAAGGCCTGCTTTCGAAGAAGAAGTCTCTCTCTGTTGGAAAGAAATACAGATCTAGAAGGCAACTCATTTGAACTCCTATTTATCACTGGAGCTGATGGTTGAGGATCACTTTTTGATGATGTGATTGATGGTTCCATTGCTTTGTTATTAACGACACCTTGGCCAGTATCAACCACGGAATCACTCATTCCATCCAACTGAAATCCATGTTAATTTTACCAAATCAATATTTAGAAAAGAAGCAAGAACCCAAAAACATGTCAAAGGAACCCCTGACATAACCGGATGATAATCCAGGAGAGGACTGAGGTCAATAGTTCAATTTTCATCAGTCAAAACCATGATGTGCTTGCCTGTCTTTCTTTATGAATCAAACCATCCCAGGATTCTGCTTCACCTTGATCTCCTCCATCACCATCAATCTGCTCAATCTGCTGCTCCTGTATTTCTTGTTGATTGTCAACAGAAACTTCTTTTGAAGAATTGCAATTTGTGGAATTTGAACAAGCTTCATGTTTGTTTGTAGCCTTGAATCAATGCAAAATTATTTCAGATGTCATTATTTAGAGAACAATACATGTAACATCATTGGA
The DNA here is from genome assembly GCA_026901365.1 of Sesbania bispinosa. NCBI lineage: Eukaryota > Viridiplantae > Streptophyta > Magnoliopsida > Fabales > Fabaceae > Sesbania > Sesbania bispinosa. The sequence goes on from QLOH01000477.1 coordinate 71,309, forward strand.
ATAACAATTCTTATTAAATTTCTACTGTTAAAAGACACTCATTTAGTTTCCAATTTTCATAGGTAATTTGCATGGGAATAGAATTAGGTCAAGTCAGTACCACTTGAACCAATTTTTCATTTCATTAAACACCTGGGCAACAATGCTATAGTTAGCTACTCGTATTTTGCAAATAATCTCTTCACACGTCATATGGGTCTTTAAGTAATTTGACCAAAAACAAGTGAATCTATTAGTACCTCAAGAAAAATAAGTAGGATCTCATATATGGATGTCGAATATGTTCTACAATGTGAGAGGGATACAAAGTTTTGCACTTTGCATCTGTTCTTTTGTGCAAAAGGGCAACTTTACCATGATGATAATCTTGCAGAAAAACAATTAAAAGAAACATCTTTTACACATTTTGAGTTCAAATAACACATTCACATATCCATATAGCATTATATATAGATATAAACATTAGATATTCAAATGTGTTCTTATTGTTGAGCAGGTGCATTAAAAGAAAAAGCACAGAAATTCGAGTTCAACTGTTAATCCTAAACATTTATAATGGATTGCATAGCCTTCATCCTCTTTGGCCTGATGTACCAAAAATACTAATCTCATATTTGTAACATGAAATGAGATTGTAGAGTTAAGGAAGCAAGATGCAATAGCTCACCAGGTCAGATCTCGATGCTTCAGCTATCTGTTTACTGTTAGCCTCATCTTTAACCTAGTCAGGTGAATAATCCATATTCCTTAATTGAAAGGGAAAAGTATTTCAGGAACATTATAATAAAAATAAGAACCACTCACCATTTGAAGTTTCAATTCATTTATGTTCTTGTCCAGCTTCAAAACATGAAGCTTCAGTGACTGCAAGAAATGGGAAAGGATTAAGGTCGTGATATTTATATCACATAAGATTAGTAGTCAATTCCCTCAATTTTATTTCAAAATTAAATAAACAAGTAAATAAATGATGAGGATGAAGATCCATGCTACAATGCAGTAGTCACTTGTCAGGAACCACTAATAACATCAAATTAAATCCACCAATCTATCATATAAACATTGGATTTGCTCTTTCTTACATAAATTTTTTTTTAAGTACATTAATATATTTAAAGTATTTTTTAAAAAAACTAAATCACTGAATAAAGCATAAATGGTTCATTTTTTTAAGCTAGAATTTGTGCTTCTAAATAAAGATCCTTTTCACAACATCAAAAAAGCAGTTCAAACATTAAATAAAGTACTTCTCAAATTTTACACTCAAACATAAAATAGCCTTTAAATTTTTTAAAGATGTTTTAAAAAAGATCTTTTTTCTAAAAGCTCAAGTAAACCAGCCTATAATCATCATTTTACACATGGTTTACCATGCAAGTAAATCTCTCTCCCACCCTACCCTTCTTCTCTTTTTCACATAGGGAATATTGAAAACAGATTAGCTGACACTCCCACACAAATACAAGTCGATGATGGCAATTTTACCTCATAACGCTGTGCCTCTATAGAACGCTTCATTGCTTGCTTTTTATTTAAAAGTGTTTGAGGCCTCAAACAAGAAGGCCTACTATAATTCTTTCCACGATATACAATGATTGCATGTTCCTTGTTCACTCTCTCTACTGCTACTAATATTCCACCACTTTCTGCCTCTAAGGTATGAGCTATCTGATGGACAGCTTCCAGGCTTCCCTTGCATATTATCTTCACAAGTTCCCGATACTTCCAATGAAGATGCATATTTTCCACCGTTCCATCAAAAACCCCTCTTCTACCTGAGAATGAAGAGAGGATTTATCAGGAATATATTTTATCTAAGTGTTTTAAATAGCTTTAAAGGTCTCATTAATTTATTTCCAAATTTAGAATAACCAACTATCTATGACTGAATTTCAAACATCATATTCTAGAGTCACCTAGTAACAAGAAGGGCTTCATCTTCAAGCCAATCTTCCGCAACATGTATCTCTCTTCTTCAGTAATACCCTCTTTATCTATTTCTTGTTCTTGGGGGCTCTCTGCATTTTCCAGCTCTTCTAGAAGCTTTTCAGCCTTTGCTTTCTTATCTAATGCCTGTATGTGAAAGCTATACTTTCAGTAAATCCAAAAAGAAAACATGTGAAAAACAGCAAATTGGAACTTGTTAATGAAATCATACCATCGACAATTTGATGCTAGTCCTTTTAATAGCTGCCTCAGCCTTAGTCAACATTCCTTGTTTAAAGATTGCTGTATCTTTCTCTAAGGTCATACCATTTCCTTCAGAATCTGGAGTGACATTAACTTGCGAACTGTTTTCAGTCTTCAGTTTGTATATTCCAATATTCCTCCGCTGTTCAATTGCTGAAGACACTGCAGCTGGCAAGAAGTCCTTTCCTCTATAAAAGACAATGAATTCTTTATCCCGAGCAAGGAGAGTTCCTCCAGTCAGTTGCTGCAGAAAAGTAGATCTTTTATTAAACTGAAATCGAGATATAATGGTATGATATACTTTTTTTGCTTTTAAAACAAGATTGAGTCTTTTTTAAGATTTCTCAAAACAACTATCTCAATGATTACATTTACATGAAATTTATGAGATGTGTTTAATCTAGCTAATACAAAACCAATGTTTAACTAGCTCCCTTAACAGTTGTGCCAGATCAGTAATGCAATATAATTTAAAACTCATGGTGGGTCTGTGTTCTTTTATTCAACTCCTGGGACCCAAAAAGATAAAAGAAGATAAAGTAAAAAGTCAAGTCTGTCAGTTGTAAACATTATTTCAGGTCTGCAGACTGCCACTCCTGTCCTCGTGACAGAGGTAAAAAACACAATTAAGAATTTTATCATAAAATCCAATTTACTTATTTTAATTACACCAAATTAAAGAAACATCACAAGGTGATTACAATTTCCATATGCCAGTTAATCAGTCAAAGGCATATCATGACCATATTAATTTGGTAATGTTATCTAAATAAGCACCAATACTCGATACCACATTATTAATTAATATACATAAATTGTCCACAGAAGCATCAATCAGCAGAAGCCAGATGATGGCAATACCTGAATTATAATTATTGAATTACATTCTGGCGGATAAGTGGCATACACTACAGGCTACAAAGACATCTATAGGTCTTTCAATTATTCCAGTTGGATTCACATTCATAAATCAGAGTGCTCTGACCATTATACACTAGAAGTTTTCCATTGAAATATAATTTATAATCTCAATGAAAGGAAACAGTCTACAAGGAAAAGAGTAAATGTATAAAACAAAAAATTTCCTTTCTGAAAGAAATTAGTTAACAATGTCCAATTGTTATTTGGATTTTGGAACTTGCAAGATAAAACAACTGAAATTATGAATATCTTCTGAGGTACTTGCCAATTTTACCGACAGGGTGATTGAAAACATCCAAGAACAAAATGGTAGAATGCAAATATATTTAGCTTCCACTTTGTCATGTATGTTTAAGTAGAAGAAAACTGATGTGTAGGTTAAGGACAGTATTCAAGGTTCCTCACTTCAGCCACCAGCATGAACAATAGAACAGAAGAATGAGCGAATGACAGCAAATCTGTGAATTTGATTACCATCCAAGGTGAAATATCCTTGCTACTCATGTCTCAAATAATTTTACAAATGACATTGATAAATATAGTAGTTAACTGCAGTAATGGCATTCACACACAACATATGACAAGGTCATTCACTTCCATTTACCATAATATTTAAACCATAAGTGCTAAATTTCATAAAATTTGAAAATTATAAACAAAAACACCAACTGACCTTTATCTCTTCAGCCATCATCTCACTGTTAGTATTCTGCACACCTCTCTTTACAGCAATCTTGACAATCTCACATCTTTCCCAAAGCTTAATAATTGCAGCGGCCAACCCTTGAAGTTTCTTGTTTCTACCTGTATAACAAAAGAGCAAGGAATTAGGAAATCAATTAAACCCAGTTTTGGTCAGATAAGAAAAAGTAGGATAAACTCACCTAATGCAAAATGGCATGGTAAAGGTCTGCCAAGTCTCCTCAATGTGGTCATTTCATCATCCGTTAGTTTAGACTTCACACCATATGGAAGTAGGCGAAAAGGCTTCCTATATCCAGGAATAACAGCAGGTAGAAGATCAGCATCAACAGGCAGAGGGTCATACCCCCACCAATCAGTAAATCGTGGCCCGAGCCCCACTAATAAGCTGTCTGCATCTTCTGCAAGATCTGCCTCACCTGGCAGTTGAAATCGTACTTTATTGGGTGTACCAACCCCTTGTATCAAAGCTGGTTTTCCTGTTTTGAAGTTTGAACTTTGCCCAGCATATGTAGCTGAATTTGTTTCAGACAAGGGACTCTCTCTTTCAGCACAATTTTTATCATCATTGTCCATATGTTGCAAAGCATCACCATTGTTGTCATTTCCTAAATCACTATCTGATAGGAAGTAAGGATACTTATAATCAGTCCCTCTGTACAATATTATCTTACTTCCAGATCTCCAAACAACAAGTCCTCCAGTTTTTCTCTGACAAGGACAAAATATTATAAGCTATATAATCAGGCATATTGGAGGGGGAAAGAAGACTAAAATGCATATATGATATAACGCCCTCCAACTAAAGGTTAATTGAAGAAATCCTCCTGTTGAAAACTTAGGAGGTGTTTGGTGTATCTTCTGTTTTCATTTTCAGTTGATATATTTTTACTAATAATGATTAAAATACCACCTTGTTTTCACTTCAATTTCTGTTCTCAAGAATTGGCAAAGGAATTGATGAAAATATCAAAATCTTGTTTTCACCATTTTCTTCGCAATATTTTGAAAAGAAAGAAATAATATGTTAATAAAATTACGTTTCTATAATTATAAATAAAAACATATCAACTATGAATGAAAAAAAAAAACAAACTAACTAAATGCCATCTCAGCAACTCAACTCCCTGAACTTGTCTAACCATACAAAGCAGTACCAATTTAATATATGTTTGGATACGCGTTAAATTTGTTCATACGCAAGTCCCAAGTTAAGACTATTCTTTGTAGTTTTGGAAAAAACGCACATCTACTGTCAATTTAACATGAAACCAATCACACTCTTAATCCCTTGTAGACAGGCAGAAAACTTGCTTATAGGGAGCCAATATGCGCAGTTTGGTAATTTTAAGAGGCGAATTGTCCAGTTTTGAATTGAACCACATGATATTTTCTACAGTTGCTTACGGATTTGAAGGAGATTGCTTGCATCTTAGTCCAAAATATAAAAAAAATAAAATAATAAGAGCAATGTTTTCCTAACATTTGTCCACAAAGTTAATTCCAATTCTCAAAACACTAACCCAACTTCATTCATTAGTATCCATCCAATCCAAGCAAGCAAGGTTTTAAATTGTAGTCCACAACTGTAAATGCAGCACAATATTAAGGTTTTAGGGGTCACTCCAATCACATTACAGACGCAATTGCGAGAGCATCAACAGCATGTTTGCAATTTCAAGTATATTGACATAATTTGGTATATAATGGATAATTTAAAACCTTGCAAGCATGTGATCACAAAGCAAAAACAATAAAATTTTCATTTTTTATACCTCCAACAAGTCATGCGTCCTTCTCATGTTAACTCTACAAATATCCTCACAAACTATCTTCACGACCTGGGAACGCCTCCACCGCTCGTGAATCCCATTGACAATCCCTTCCGTGATCCCTGCTTTGCCAACCTTGAGCTTCTGCTTCATCCTGAACCCTAGCGTCGTCAACCTCATTATCTCCGCATCGGTCAAGCTCAGCTCCGCCAGCGTCGGCACTCTTCCCTCCTCTCTCTTTCTCTCCTTCTCCCTTTCCCTCTCCTCCCGCTGCTTCTCCAATTCATTCTCGCTCAGCTGTGCGATTCCGGTACCCGGAACCGGGACAGGGTTCTCCGGCGTGCTCCAACTAGGGTCGATGGTGTGGCCTACGCGCTGTTTGGGGAGCTGGTGTGGCAACGGGACGAAGATTTCGCCGGCGGAGGCGGGAGTAGGGGAGACGGCGGGGGATTGGTCGGTGAAGCCGAGGGAGCGGAGCTTGTCGGCGATTCGTTGAATGGCGGAGTTGGGTAGCGTTCGGGGTTGGGTTTCGGAGGCGGAGCTTCGAATGACGAATTTGGTGGGGACGAGGGTTTTTGGTTTGGGGAATTGAACAGGGAATAAGAACAATGAAGAAGAAGAAGAAGAAGTAAAGGTGTGGAAGTGAGGCAACATCTCACACTAGTTCATGAATGGATAACGAGACCCTGCAATGCATACAACGTTCAATTGAAAATACATAAAGACAAAATTAAAACTAAAAATAAGTATTATAAATGATGAATGATGAATGAGGACGATGTTTTTAAGATTTTATTGAGATTTTTTTTAAGGAAATGGCTTTATATTAGGCATTATCTTTTGAAGGAGAGAGTTCTGCTGGACCTGGAACTATATAATGGGGCAAATTTTCTTAGTGGAAACTTGTTTAAGAAAATTAACTATGTATTATTTGAACTAATCATTCATTAATTATTAGACATTATTTTGAAAACAACTAATTAAATTTAAAACTATGTTAAAGTTGATATATAATTCTTGTTTAATTTATAGTGTAAAATTGATTCTAAAATTAATAATTTAAATTAAGTGATTCATATTTCACCAAACAAGTTCAACGCAGGTGATTAAAATCAATTCTATGAAGAATCCTAGAATTGAACTCGAAGCTTGTACATGTAAATGAACATTTGAGAAATGGACAGTTGTGACGCATCAAGAAATGGATAAGATTCAAAATCAAGCAAAACTTGTAAATGAGCAGTTGAGAAATGGCCCATTTTTATTAATTTTCAACACTTGCGGTAGTACAAGTGTGTTTCCCCCTCTCCCTCTCCCTCTCCCTCTCCCATTTTTCAGTTTCTGGAGGGGGAAGAGGGGATGTCATACAATGTCAGTGCCATTTCCAGCTTACTATTACTGATATAATTATTACATTTTGGGATTAAGGTATTGTTCCACTGTGAGAGGTTTTGCACCACCAAACCAATCAATTAGAAATATATTTTCAATTTCTAACTTGAAGACTTGAAAGTTGTGATCCTTAGGCCACCCTGTTAAACATTATAGGAAAAAGAAAGGTAACAAATCAGATTCTAGCAAGCAACATATATAATGAGAAAGGTGGTAATTGATTGAAAGTTTGCATCTAGTGGCATGATAAATGATAGAATAAAAATAAATGCTTCTAATTCGATGATTTTTGGGCAATTACCTTTCATCTCTGAATGCTTGGAAAACAAGGCATTTCTAGCATATTCGGCTTCCTTAGACTTTTCATCAACCAATTTCAGCTGAAACACAAGGGAAGAGTTGTGAAATCCCAAGACTAATTATTAGAGGAAATCAGGAAACTAAAAGTAGTTTCTTTATGATTTTCACTTATCTTAAAGAAGTATTCTACAGAACTAACTAAACAAGTAGGAACTAACAAATCCATAAATAATGGACCTCTTATTCTGTAAAATTTGAAATGTGTCACAACTTTTTCTTCTATGGTTATGAAGGTACTTTTCCCAAACTAAAGGAAATTCACACCTATATGCAGGAAATTTATGGTATGATCTGCACAAGTTATGAAAAATGCTTTACAATTTACAATTTTACATTATACCTGACTTCTTGTTGTCAGGTATAATGTGAATTTCAATGATAATTTGAAACATTATATAGATTATAATTGATGTGAGACAGTAAACAAAAAAGTACAAAAGGGAAGCATGTTCAGTATGATGGCATTCTTTAGCTCTCTTGCTTGAGAAAATCCCTCCACAATAGCAGAGGATTCAGGGTCATCTTGAGACAGAACCTTCTGAGTTCTTGGTGGCATTGCTCAAGTTATAAACATAAAAAATAACACAATGTAAATGTTCATCTTAAACATGATGACACCATAACTAGTATATGCACAAGCAAAAGACCAAAGAGAAAAATTTAGCACAGAAGAAGATAGTACATACTGCCTAATCAGATTCAATAGAATTCATTTTGTCACTCACCTTTCCTGTTAGAGTAATTTTTGAACAAGTAGGGTTCTCTGGGTCTATCTTGCCACAGGTCCCAAGAGGGTATTCACTCACTGTGAATGAAGCTCTTGGGTCTTTCAATGCATATCTCGGTGTTGGATCTAGGGTTGTCAAGTAAAAGTATGGGATGCCACTGCCTTTGTTAGGTAGTCCATCACTAAATGATACCACATTCCTGCATTGAAAGAGGAAAGAGGATAAATTGCTGTTATGACAAGAGTTTTCAGAAGCCTATTTGCATGTTTGGTTTAACGTTAAAACAATGTAAATTCATTGCATTGAAAAATCTAAACTTGAGTTTAGCTGGTTTCAATGTTAAACCAAACATACACTGAAACCAAGGACTTTAAGAAGTGTACAAAATATTTATAGAATTTTATGTATAGATTTACTGGTTGCACTGAAAGTTCAAGGAGTAGCAGAGAGAAGAATAAGATGAACATTATCTTGATAATTTATTTATTTTTACTTTGTTGACCTCAATCATTATGCATCAGCATGTAACACACAAAACCAAATAATTAACAGAATGATCCAAGAATAAATAAATCTCAGTAGGAAATGCTTACCCAAAAGGTGCTCCACCCAAATCAGTTGAGATAGTACTGCAAAGAAATAAAGAAAAGAAGAGTTGAGCACATTGTTTGAGTTTCCTCACGACACAAATCAAAATATCAAATATTGGATATGGATTATAATAACAGGAGTTGGCAACTTTGTTTAGTTTCATTATGAAACAGGGGTCAACAATTCTAAAGTACTATAAGGACTCAATTTATGATTTCCTGAATCACTTTGCATCTACATTGCGGTAATGATGTCATTATTTGGATCCCAAATAAATGTGTCTCGATGTCAAAGGTAAACAACTTGGTATAAAAATGATGATGTTTGCGGCACACCAAAGCCAATAAGAATCTCCCAAATGGTGTGTTATAAAACAGAAATCACTTTTTTAAACGTAGATAGGGTTAACACCGACTACAATGACGCTGCTGACATTTGAAGCGTTAAAATACACACAAAATCCAAGACTGGAAAGGTGTATGTATCTATCCATCCCTCATGTCACATTGAATAGCATTAAATATTTCAAATGTAGCAGGAAAAAAAGTCAAAATAACTTAAAGAATCATTATCTATTTTATTATTATTTTATTTTAACTTTTAATTAATTCTGCCTATATAGTGATGAGGGTAGTTGTGCACGGAAAAAAATAAATTCATACAATAAAATATACAATTTATATAATATTTTTAATTTATCTTTCTATTATATCACTAATTATTATTCAAACTTCTTCCTCTTTTATATCTTTATCTCTATATTATATCATTATGTAAATAACAATACTCTTGTGAAAAATATAATTTGAAGGGAAAAGATTAACCTTATTAAAGATGTTAACGACGAAACTCTACGAATTATAGGCATTGATTCTGTGATTGGTTTTCAATATCAAAATTTGTTTATTTTTAAGAAAAAACCACATGACTGTTTGTGATATTCATACAGTTTTTTATTTTTTTTCCTTTGTAAAGAATAGCATGGCTCTCACTAGAATGAAAATATAAAATGGCCTACCAAACAACTTGAATGAAACCAACAAACAAATAATCAGACATAAAAGAAAACACCACCATGATGAAATTCTAAAGAAAAGAAAACAATCAAAATTCCATGAAAATTTGCAAAAATGATTTCTTCACACCCTCTTTTTCAAACTATGCGGCTACCCCTATATCCAGACATTTATGATAATTAAAAAATATGAGAGAAAATAATCTCTCTTTTATTTTTTTATACGTGAGTGTAAAGGTAATTAAGTGTAAAAAAAGATAAATGATGAGGAAAAGAGAGAGAGATTATACTTCAAGACACCCCAGAAATTCTGAGAGACCAACCAACGAGCGGTGGCAGCAGCATTATTTGGGTCGGGTTTTGTTGGAATGGACAGCAATCTCCCTTGTACTACAGAATCCTGCAGGGAAGTCCACAAGAATAAGGCCAAAGGAACAACAACATACAAGACTCTGGTTATATCGATTCTCATGTTTGTCTACGCCACAGCACAACTTGAAGACTACAAGTATTTAACTATTTATAAACGATATTCTTAGCCTTACAAAGGTAGGTTGGGTTGACGGTCCATTTGTCACTACATAGTATCCATGCGGTATCTTGAGTTTCACCTCACGTGTTGCATCCTCTCCCTTTGGAAAATTAATCTAAATTACTCGAAATGTAACGTAACTTTTAACAAAGTTATTCCGATTATAATTTTTTTTTAAAATGTGAATTTAATAAATCTAAATATTTAATAATATTATATTAATATAATAATTATGAACACCAAATTTTAAATAAATTAGATATTTATAAATATATAATTTTAGAGTAAATATTTATTCATATTTTAAAAAGTTTATTATACGTTAAATTGAAGTGATTTGATAAAGTATTAAATAATTTCTGAATTTTATGAAATTATTTAGATTTGATTTGTTTAACAAAAATTTTCAATATGACAGTTGGATTTATTAAATTTAATGTTTATAAAAAACTATTAACCGGAGTAACTTTGTCAAGAATTAATAAAGTTTATATACTTTGACTCTTTCAAGGCTTTAGTTAAATAAATAATTTAATTCTATTTAAAAAAACTTAACTTTCACATGTGTGAAAAGCCATATTTAAGAAGTCACCTCACAATTATCATGCATATTATATTTTATATTAACTTTTTAATTTTTTTTATAAGTTTAGTTTTTAAATATTATTTTTTTTAATTCTTTTAGTATTTTAATATAACACTATTTTAATATAACACTATTAATAGAGTGATCATATAATTTCATTATATTTTAGTATTTAAATCTTTAAATATAAACTCTAAATTTCTAAATACAAAAATCTCATTAAATTTATCTATCAATAATATTACAGTGGAGAATGAGTCATACTTTACTTTTTACTGATCATTTTAAAAAATAATATTTTAATATGGTTTGGTTTACTTTTACTATTCATTTATAAAATATTTTAACATGTTTATAATATTATAGATTCATTTATCATTCATAAAAAAATATTTTATTATGTTTGGATTTATTTAAAAAGGTATTATAATATTATAATGTTTTTGCTTCATATAAAATGATATTTTAGTGTGATAGAAAATGAAAAGAGGGATAAAAAAATATTAGGTATGAAATAAAGGAGTGTGAAAAAAATCATTACTCTTTTTAAATCATTGACATCCTTAGAGTTGTCAATTCAAGTAGTCTAATATGACCTGATCCATGACATCCCAAAAATCAGGACATAGATACAGTAGAAGTCCTAGGCGGTGAATTCCACCGCAAGAAGGAAGTTAGAAGTAGAATGAGGACTTAGGGGTTTGAGGGGTAAATAAAACAAGGGTTAAGGGATTGGTTAAGAGTTGTGAGTTTTAAGAAAATTAAGAAGGGAAAAACCAAGTATCAAGTCCAACATGATTGTAGAGTTAACTTAGGAGGAGTCCCACCCGGTGGCGGACATGCTAGCATGGTGAAAAAGTGAAGAAGGAAGTAGAGACATTGGAACTAGAGAATTAGATTGAGACAGAAGGAACTAAGCTTAAACGAACTGGCAGGAAGGAAGAGGAGAGACATAGACTCAAGGAATCGGGGTAGAAAGGTGATTTTATGGAAAGGAACAAGGGAATGGAGGAGCATAGTCTCATAGACACTTAGAATCCTTAATCTTACCCTTATTGAAGTGAACTGATGATTTACATCATGGTTCACGTGAAAGTGTGCCCCATTGGGCTTCAACCAAGGTTGTTGCTTAATTTTGGGTTTTAAGCCTAATGACCTTGGTGCACTAATTTGATAATATCTAGAGTTGTAGGTGTCCAATTGAGGCGGTTCTACTTTCATTAGAAAACTAAGATTCGGGGCTTCAGTTTGATATATAATATGATAGTATTCTGATCTCTTTTAAACCTCCAAACAGGCTTATTCTCGCTTGAGCGAGGAAATCAGGAGAAATCAGGGAATTTTTCTGGTTTTCTTGCTCAGAGCTCGCCCGAGCGAGGCCTGAGCGAGAAAAACAGAGAGGAAAGATGGAAATTCCGCTTAGAACTCGCTCGAGTGAGCGTGAGCGAGGGTACTCGAGCAGAACTCCTTAAAAACACTGTTAGGGCTCATTTCTCTCACTTTCTTCCATTCCTTTACCCTAGAGAGAGAGGGTTTTAGAGAGAGAAGCAAGCTTTGGAGCTAGAGGAAGCCAAGGATCTCCTCCCCCAACGTTCCTCAACCCATTCCCTCTTCTCCTTGAGCTCTCTGAGGTAAGTGTAACTCACACACTTCCACCTATTCATGCTTGAATCTCTTCCATGAACCCTACCTCCTCTTTCCCGCTTTTTCTTTAGTCTTGTATGTGTTTGATTGGTTGATTAATTGTTCTCTATGATTTGTATTGCTTGATTGTTTGATTAGAAATATGAATTTGGAATATAGTATGCTTAGGGTTTCACCAACCTCCTTGTTGTTGTCTTGTACATTCATGATTCATACTTGGATAACATGTTGGTAATGATTGTGGGGTTTTGGTTATGGGATTCACATGATGGGGTTTCATTATAGCTATGAGAATGTTTAGATCTATCATGATTCATGTACTATATGTTATGTGAGAGCATTGCATTAAGGCCTTTGGCCCCAGTTAATTGGAAAATGAATTTGAGCTTTGGCTCCCAGTTAAAAATGAATTTGGCTTCGGGCCTAGTAAAATGGCTCCGATCCCAGGTTTTGGCTTTGGCCCCAATTGTTATGGCTTCGGCCCCAATTTTGGCTTCGGCCCTAGTTCACCTTAATTAATCAAGATTGGACTTCAGTCCCCAGTTAAAACTCGGGCTTCCGCCCCCAGTTAATGGCGGTGATTAGTACCCAAGGAGACGTTCCTTGTAGTTTGAGCTCAGGTCTAGCCCCAGTCTAGTGAAAAGACCCCGTCTGTCGGGTAACGCAAGACACACATATCACATTTATATTCAGTTGAGATGTCATGTTATGTTGGCTATGTATTCATTGTTGCATTACATTTGTCTGCTTTCCCCCCACACTATATGATTTGCATAGTTATGCTCGCTGAGACATTAGTCTCACCCCATGTTTGTGGGTTCATTTTAGTTATGCAGGATTGTCCAGCCCGATGCATGGATGGAGAGCTTGGAGCTCTTTGGTGGATCATTGACTATATTAGCAAATTAGTCCTTGAGAGATTCCTTATCGTGCAGTTTAGTCCCTCAGAGAGTCAAAATTCCAAAATGGTCCTTGTCATGCAAAATGGTCCCTGAAAAACAAGCAAAAACATGCAAATTAGTCTCCGAGACATTAAAAAATCATGCAAATTAGTCCTTGAAAATGAGCTTTTGACCATTTTGCATGACGGAGCAATCTCTCGGGGACCATTTTGGAATTTTGACTCTCTCAGGGACTAAACTGCACGATCAGGAATCTCTCAGGGACTAATTTGCTAGTATAGTCGTGGATCATTCCACTCTTATTGTTTATTCTGAACCCCATGTGGGGAAATTGATGTATATATACATATATTGTACCATGTAGAGTTAGAGTAGAATATATGTACTTATGGATGATTATATTTAGAGCCACTGAGTGGCATATGGATTAGGAGATTTGTGATGTATAAACTGATTATGTTTGGACTTATGTAATCATTGGAGTTACTTAAGCATTTTATGAATCTGTATGAAGAGATATCGGTAATGGCGCGAAATAATTTCAGGAATTTGGAAATAGTGTCTCCAACGGGTATTATTATTGAATTTAGAAATTAGGACGTTACAATGCAGGTGGTGGAATTTTGTAGGCAAGACTAAAAAGCCAAAGAGTTATTCGAGCTTTGAAATACAGGCTCGAGTCTTACATTTTTTTTGGGCTTTTTACGGTTTTTACAAGCTTTTGTGAGTTTTTACAGGCTTTTGCGAGTAACGGGCTATATTGGACCAAGCTAAAAATCCCTAGAGTTATTTGGACTTCTAAAATAAAGGCCCAAACCCTACATTTTTACGAATTTTTGTGAGTCAGCCCAACCAGATAATATTTTAAACGTGTGAAAAAAGTGCAAAATAAAAGAGTGTGAAAAAATCATCCCACTTTTTTTAATGTATTAAACCATTGACACTCTTAGAGCTTTCAATTCTGGCTACCTGGCACGGTGCGGCTCGAAGCGGGCCGAGCTTTTGCAGGTTGGGTTAAAAAGCTCGAGAGTTATTCAAACTTTTAAAATAAAGGTCGAGCCTTGTAATTTTTCAGGCTTTTTGCGGGTTTTGAAGGAAAATAATAATACTTTAATGTATTGGTTGTAGCATTATAGATTCATTTACCATTCATGAAAAAAATAATATTATAACGTGTTGGATTTATTTAAAATCACATTATAATATTTTAATATATTAGGAAAAGTAAAGAGAAATAGAAAAAAAATAAGGTGTGGAAAAAGTGTAAAATATTGGAGTTTGAAAAAATCATCACTCTTTTCTCTTTTTAAGTGTAATAAGTTAATAACATCCTTAGAGTTGTCAATTCGGGCTAGCTCATTGGCTTGATCCGTCATGGTAGCGGGTTTTTGCAGATTAGATTAAATGGCGCAAGAGTTATTCGGGTTTTTAAAATAAAGGTTCCAACACTACATATTTTTCAAGTTTTTTTACAGGTTTTGTACACTTTTTAGCGAGCTTTTGTGAGTTTTTGCGGGTTTTTGCGGATACTGGGCCTTATTAGGTTGGGCTAAAAAACCCGAAATTATTTGAGCTTCTGAAATAAAAGGTCTAAACCATACATTTTTTACGGGCTTTTACGGACTGGCCCGACCTGACTAGCCCATTTTGCCCGTTCTAGACACCCTTAACGTTTCACTTTTTTCATCATTCTTCATGTGCTCGGGCTCATTGCAGTAGTAACACAGTCGCTGCCCCATGAAGCACTCTCCCCAATGGTTCTTCCCACACTTGGGGCATTTGGGTAGTACCCCTTGGTGTTGGGTAGGCCGAGTGCCTAGAGCGGTGTTGCCCTGCCACTTGGGCCTTGAGCCCTTGCCATGGCTGGCCTCCTCTAGCTTTCTCTTACCCTTGTTTCCAGTCTGCGGTTGCGGTGTCCCAGCTCCGCCTAAGTTCTTCTCAGCAATGTAACATTTGTTGATCAGGGTAGGGAAGTCCCTGATCTCAAGTGTCCCAACCCGATCCTTGAGATCCGGTCTCAAGCCGTCCTCAAATTGAGTGCATCTCCACTCCTCATCTAGAACTGTCTGAAGGTACCTTGAGTACTTCTCTATCTCCTCAAGCTTGGCCACGTACTGGCCCACCATTATGCTCCCCTGCTTGAGCTACAAGAAGTCTGCCTCTTTCTGCCTCCGGACAGATGCTAGGAAATACTTCTCCAAGAATGTCGTTTGGAAATCTCCCCAAGCGAGTTGGGTTCCCGGAGCAGTAATCCGAACATTGGCCCCGTTCCACCAGTCTTCAGCCTCCCCCTCAGCATGTAGGTGGCAAAGTCCATCCCAACTCATCAGTGCACCGCATGACCTCGAAAATCCGGTTGAGATCTCCAGGCCAGTTGGAAGCCACCTCCAGATCATAGGCCCCATTGAACTGTAGGGGACTATGTTTCCGAAACTTTGCTAGGCCTTGGACGAACGGATCCATCGTAGGAGGAGGTGGTGTCTCCGCCGGCCTTCGGTGAAGCTCCTGCAACATGGCGGCATTCGCAGCAGCCTAATCATGCACCACTGCAGCATGTTCTTTGTTGTTGGCGACTTGATCTCCCATAATCTAGGTGAGCATCTGAAGTGTTGCTGCCACAGGATCTTGGTTTGGATCCGGTGCAGCAGGTGCGGTTGGGGTAACACGGGGTCTACCTCTCTAGCACAAACATGTGGTGAGATTAGTGTCTCAGTGAGCATAACTATGCATGCAGCCAATGTAGGATAAGCAAGCAAATGTGATGCAACACATACAATTCAATACATACATAGATACAATGGCTCCATAAAGTTATACATGACACATGATAACACATGACCCGTTGTTAACCTAGCAGAAGGGATCTTATCACTTAACTAGGCTAGACCCGAGTTGAGACTACAAGGAATGTCTCCCTTGGGGACTAATACCTCCATTAACCGGACTGAAGTCAAATCTTAATACTTGATTAATTAGGACGAAGCCGACACTAATTAATTGGGCCAAAGCCAAATAAACTGGGTCGAAGCCAAACTATTTCCATATTTTCTGGACCGAAGTCAAGCTTGATTAACTTAGGGTTTGTTGTGCCGAAGCTAAATTCATTTTTGAACTATCCGGGACCAAAGTGCAAGAGTCTTTACCTTCCACATGACTATTATAACTTGAAGCACAAGCATTCATAGCAAGAACATGAATATGGGCAAAGCCCTAAATTACACTAACCCTAGCTCATGCACCTAAGTAAATGCAATCGTACAAATAGGTATAAATTGAGAGAATACAACCAAGAAACCACACACGAGCCAAAAGAAGAGAGAAGAGAAGAATAGGGATCATTGGGGACGACTCATACAAAATAGGTGGAGGTGTGTGAGTTATACTCACCTAAAGTAGTTCAAGGAGGAAAATGGAATGAGGTGGTGAAGGGCGTGGTTGAGTCAATCTCCTTCTCCTTCACCTACTCCAAGATTGGACCAGCTCCCCTCTCTAGATTCTCTCTTTAAGAAGTGAGAAAAAAAGTAATAAATGAGGGAAAATCCCTAACTATTCTATTCTAAAAAACTGAATTTGCACGTTCTTGCTCAAGCGAGGATTTCTCGCTTGAGCGAGAATGAGTCGGCAACACTCATTTCGTGCGCACTCACTCAAGCGAGGATCTGCTCGCTTGAGTGAGAATGCTCCAGAGAGCAACTCCTAATTCTGGGGCAATTTCGCTTAAGCGAAATTACTCCAAAGAGCATCCCTTGATGCTGCCCAATTCTCGCTTGAGCTAGAAAACCAGAACTGAGTTTTTTCATTTTTACTTATGCTTTTTGCTTAAGCGAGGGTATTCTCACTTGAGCGAAAATGCTCCAGAGTGGAAATTCCAGATTTCCATTCCTAGAAATTTTCACCAACTTTTACCCCATTTTTCCTAGTTTCTTTTTACAAAAATACCTTTCTAGCCCTATTTGAATTATAAAATCGATTTATCAAATTTAGGATGTTACAAGGCGCTCCCCTTAAAGGGAAAAATAAAAAAGGGGGGATCTCCCGGGAGAACCCTAAAAGGAAAAATAATAAAAAACGGGTGGAAGGGGAGCGCCCTAAAGGGGAAAGATAAAAAGAGGGAGGGGAGAAAAAAACAGGGGTGGGAGGGAGGGAGAGCGCTAGCTCTTGGGAGTGTCCTAAGGGGAAAAATAATTTAAAAAAAGGGGGAAGAGGAGGGCGCTCCCGACATGACGCTTAATTACGGGAGCGCCCTTTGAAAACTTAATAAAAGAACTCAAGAAGGCGTATCCACACGGGAACCGCCCTCAAATAGGTACTTTTATATCCAAAAGTTAGCATTGTGACACTACAAAAAATGCGAGATTTAGTTGGGGGTAAATCTAACTTTTCCTGCGGTTTAAACCCCACTAGATGTTTTTTCCGAGGTTGGAAGAACCGCAGGAAATTCGAGCGTAGTAAAGGGGTTAACTGCGGTTTATGCTAGCTGTTGGTATAAAGGTAGAATTTAGCTGGGGTTACTAAACCGCTGGTGATTACCCAGGGTTTGTAACCGTAGGAAAGTACTTGGGGTTTCTTAATCGCGGCTAAGTACCTGGGGTTCCTTAACCGCGACTAAGTACCTGGTGTTCCTTAACCGCATGTAATACCAGAATTTTTTTAAACTTACCATTACCTGAGGCTTTAACCGCAGCTAATGCCACCCAATTTTTTTAATGAATGGTTTAACGTAATTTTTTCCAGATTAAAGATATTTTCAACCTGCACATTTTAATATATTCTACCTGACCAATCTTAAATTTTGGGATTAAAAATAGATCAAACCACAACAAGGATACCAAATTGGCAATCAAGACGAACTAAGAAATCAAGCACTAACACAACTTTATACCTCAAACTGTTCTTCCAAAAGAAGCAATAAGCAGTTAAAAAAAATATCAAACATAAATTGTACTAATTAGAGTTGAAGCTATAAAATGTATGTCTACATTCGATAAACATTCTTAACATTTCAGCACTAAACAATTAAGCTAATATCTAATTTGCAGCTCTTCAACTATCAATAAACTACTCTTCACGTTCAAGATTTGTTGGAGAATGAGTGACATCATTGGTTGGATTTGTTAGGTGTGCACTTCCTTCATTAGGAACCTAAAATATATTGTAAAACACAGTTAGAAATCATAAAATAAAATTATGTAACATTAATATAATTCAACTTATAAATATTACCGGTGTAGTTTGAAACACATTTAAGACTGGAGGAAGTTGATCCTGGAAATTTTGCGTAAGAAAACTCATCATTGCATCAAACTTTTTATTTTGTTCGTCCATTTATGATTGCAATGTAATAACTTGATTTTTCAACTCTTTGTAAGAAGGAGATGACGTCATCCCACTGTAATAATGAGAGGAGCGTCCAAACACTTGGGATGGACATGGACCCAATCCCAACCCCCGAACATGGCCACAATGTTCTTTACTTCCTAGAGCGTGGGCCAAAGAATCTTGGGTTGATATTTCTTGTGAAAGGTACATTGTTATTCTTGAATTTTTTTCCTGCAAGAACACATAAAAAGATAAGCAAAAACAGATTGGGTTAACATTTTGCTCCTAATCAGAATACTCCCAATGCAGAAACAGATTGGGTTAACATTTTACTCCCAATCAGAATGCTCCCAGTGTAGAAAAAGAAAACGCATAGTACTAACAGAATTATCCATACACTCAATTAGTATGGAAATATGCAATCAATATAAATGCTAATATGCAATCAATACATTTAGCTCCCAATCAGAATGCTCCCAATGCACAAAAATGATACTAATAGCAAGAATAAGTAGTTTAAAATGCTAATATGGAATCAATAGAAATGTTTGTCTATCTAGAAATGCTAAAAACAACACTTCACAAACTGGCCTCCTGAGTCAGTCACTATTCAGCAACAATCCAAAGCCAGTTCACCAATTTCCCAAAAATGACCGAGCAATACATTTTCGTTGTGTGAATCCTATTTTTATTGGTTAACAAGCCATGGAACCAGAGCATTTTTTTCTCTCATCAAGGAAACATCCCTCAACTTTATCTAACACATTTGATTTGAAGCTACCCTTCTTATTCACATCAAATTCATTTCTTCAAGCACCATTCCCTTCCACTGATTCTCCCAATCCAAATTTATTTGTATCAAAAAATAAATTATGCTCTAGTGTTGTAACATTTAGCCAGCATAACACTGCTGTTCCAAATTATTAAGCGCTCAAGTTCTGACATAAAAAATGAGCCATGAATGGAAATATATAGCCTATTTGTCATTCAAACTAGTATATTCGATTCAATTCACCCCTTAACCCTTCCTCCTACCAATTCCCAAACATTATAAAGTAACACATAAAGAACAGTGAACAAAAATATTCTGGCATAGTTTAAATTTGTCAATTGTTGCACATAAATATAATGAATTAATGATGAATCCAAGAAAATCAAGATGACTTGATATTAATAACAAACATTACAAAGAATGAAAAAAGAAGAGGAAAGATATATACAAAAATACACTAATATCATCCCATCAACAATCACCATTACCATCCCATCAAGAAACTCTACACTTTCTTCGGGCACACCTTGGTTTGATTGAGCACGCATTGCTTCATCTTCCTCCACACCCTCATTATCAGGATGATGCCTAAATGCATCATTAACCATGTCATGCATAGGATCATTAACATGAATTGTATCTTCAATCTCCGATGGCATTAAAGGTGTTTCAATTGTATTATCTACCGGCCTTGTCTCCCCATGTCTTAGCCAAACTGTATACCGTTTTGGAAAAGGATTTACAATCAAATAATCATAGACTACTTCCCTACTTTTCCATTTTCCAAACTTGCATTTTTTACATGGACATATTATATAACTCTCTACACTCCGATTAGCAAATGCAAAGTCTAAGAATTTATCCAGTCCTTCCATATATCCAAGAGTATTTCGAGGCATACCAATCCAAGACTTATTCATTATTTCTGAAAAATATAAAACCATGACTAACTTCAGTGAAGTAATCTTAATATAATCTACAAAAGCGTATCTTAATGTTCAAAGTGTATCTTAATGTTCAAAGTGTATATTACTATTCTAAGCAGAAAAATAAAGGGACAAAGATGAGGGAAATGAGGACTTTGTCAACCATACTTGTTTACTAGTGTAAGAGTTAAAAATTGGATTTCGTTTGGTCCCTTTATATAACAAAAAAGGAGAGAAATATAAAATATGTAAAGCTAATAATGCGGCATAATAATATAACAAAAGAAATAGGGGAAGGTTAAAAAAACCCGTTGTTTCACTTTTAAGGCCAAGTCGACACCTTTTATCAAGAAATGTCACTTGTAAAAATAAAATAAGATTGCTTCATATCCAAATGAAACATAAAAGAAAATAATATTTACAATAAGCAAAAAAAATTTGGATATATTTAATCAGTAGAAAAATATTTGAAGAACCAACAGAAATACAAAATAAATAAATCTTATAATTTACATTTAATTCAATATATTTGATTTTCTTATAAAATCTAATAGGTAAATCATTATTTATTTTAACATTACCACTTTTCATGATTTATTTTAAGAAATGTGCAAGCATAGTACATGCTGTCAGGGAATTTTTTAGACAAAATACACTGACTATAAGCAACGCTTTACATCAAGCAAAAGCTAAAAATAATCACTAGCTATTTCCATGTAACTTCCTGAAGAAGAAATACTTGTTTAATTGGGGTCCATCAAGGAGCAAGGATAAGAATTCAAAAAAGAATGTACAAGATCCCATATGTGTTCTGCTCCATGAAAATAAAAATATATAATAAATTGCTTTGATTTAATTTAATACATCGGCTTAATTTATTTAATTTAATTTAATAATAAAATAAAACAAATATGATTTTCTATTTTGCTTGATTTGCAAGAAAGAGAAAGAACACTAAACAGGAACCATCTTGCTTGCTTTGCTCTCTATGCAATAAAGGGGTAATTAATTTTTTCCAAGCTTATCTGTCCTTCTCATCCTCTCTCACAGGGTACACCCAAATCAATAAACCTATCAATAGTGGATTTCCTTTCCAATATTCCACAGGAACAGTAAAGACAGAACTTATGAAACTTCCAATATTGGATTTCCTTTCCCTTTGATGCAATCACTCTAGTTGCAATAGTATAAAAAGTACCATAAAAAGTCACGCTTTCAAGTTGAACCTCTATCACAATTGCATAATTGTTATAGGGTAAAATATGTTATTGGTACCTGCAAAATAGTCGAGTTTTGCTTTTGGTCCCTCAAAAATTTTTCTTTAGTTTTGCATCCTCCCAATTTTTTTTTTTTTGCAAATGGTCCCTCTAGTCATTTGGCTTGTGTCATACGCTGAGTTGGTACTTTCTCTCTCCTAGTCATTTGTCATATGTGGCCTATCAAAAATCCTACATGTCATTAATATTTTTTTCTTTTATGTTCAGATTAAAAGAATTTTTCTTTCTCTCATCTTCTTCATTTCTCTGTTTTGTGCCCTAGGTTCCTACAATCTTCCATTACCTATTCACCACCGTTTTCACATCTCTCTTCGGTTCCCATCTCCTCCAATCCTCCATTTCTATGTTCCGTTTTCTACGTTATTGAGAATAGGATCTTCTGTTGCGGTTTCGATCTCTCTGATTTGGTTTTGATCTCCTCCAATCCTCCACCAAAGTTGCGGTTTCGATCTCCTACAATCTTCCAACGCGAGAAATCAACAGGATCTCCAACTGCGTTCTCTCGGAGGAGCCTTGACGCCAATGGCAGGATGGCCAGGTTGGTGGAGTTTTGGACTGACGCCGCCACTGATCATCATCGGAGGAACTCTGCGTCGTCGGTGTCTTCTTCGCTAGAGAGGTTTTTCGAGATGCCCAAGTCCTAAATCCCGAGAAACTAGTGGAAAGAATCGATTTTCCTTTTTTTTTTTTGGTTCTTTGTTTCTGTGTCTTATCTTCCTGTTTGATTCTGTGGTGTTTGGGGTTAAAGGTCTTTCCTTTGGGTTCATTGATGATTTGTTATGTGCATTGGACTACAATCTGAAGATTGGTCTTCATTTTTACCCCTTAAGGTTCTGAGGATTGCTTTGATTTTGATTTGGAGGAAGGTGAAAGATTTCTGTGGGACACCTGACACTTTTGTTGGGTTGGTTCTTAGGGTGACAAAGTTCATTTTTTCTGTTGAGTCAATTGCTTCCATGGCTACCACAAACAGTTTCTTTAATTAATTTGACTGCTCTTTGGTAATTGAGGATTGGAGGAACCTTAGCAAGACAGATGATGAAGATGGGAGGGAAGAAAATACCTTCTAATCTGAACAACATAAAAGAAAAAATGTTAATGACAAGTAGGATTTGTGATAGGCCACGTATGACAACTGACTAGGAGAGAGAAAGTGCCAACTCAGCACAGAACACACGCCAAATGACCAGAAGGACCATTTGCAAAAAAAAAAATTGGGAGGATGCAAAATTAAAGAAAATTTTTTGAGGGACCAAAAGCAAATCTCGGGTATTTTACAGGGACCAAAAACATATTTAACCCAATATTATATTATGTGATAAACAATAGTACATATACAGTGTAAAAGTGGATAATAGGATTGCTGAATTGCTTGAGGAAAAATACCTCAGCAGCTGAATATTTATATACATGATTTACACTCACTAATAAAGGAAACATAGAAAATATAATCTGTACAAAATAAGGAAACATAGACCTATACAAAAATAAGGAAATACAACTATACAAATCAACACCTAATGTAGTTTCCTAGTTTCCATAAATACAATTATTCTATTCTAATTTCCCCAAATAGGAGATATTCTCTAACACTCCCCCTCAAGCTGGAGCATACAAATCATATGCACCAAGCTTGCCACAAAGAAATTGTATTCGAAGACCTCAAAGGGACTTTGTCAGAATGTCTGCTAGTTGATCATTAGAGTTAACAAACTCAACGACAACTTCCTTGGAAAGAACCTTTTCCCTGATAAAGTGGCAGTCAATCTCTATATGCTTTGTTCTTTCATGAAAGACTGGGTTGGACGCAATGTGGAGCAGCTTGGTTATCACAATATAACTTCATCTCGTTAATGTTACCAAACTTCAATTCACTAAGCAACTATTTTACCCAGATGAGTTCACAAGTAACCAATGCCATAGCACGGTATTCAGCCTCAGCACTTGATCGAGCAACTACTTGTTGTTTCTTACTCTTCCAAGATATGAGGTTTCCACCTACAAAGACACAATAACCTGAAGTGGAGCGTCTATCAATGGGAGAATCAGCCCAGTCTGCATTTGAATATCCGACAACATGAGCATTTTTAATGTATCTCAGAATTCGAGTCACTGCATTCCAGTGATCAACACGAGGGGATTGCATGAACTGACTTACTACACTGACTGTAAAAGAGAGATTTGGTCTGGTTATAGTAAGATAGTTTTGTTTCCCAATTACCTTTCTATACCTGCCAGGATCTTGATAGAGCTCCCCCTGATCTGGTAACAACTTGCTATTTGGATCCATGGGCGTGTCAACAGGCTTACAATTTATCATTCCTGTTTCCTCCAATATATCTAAAGCATACTTCCTTTGTGAAATTATAATACCACTTCTAGACTGAGCAATCTCCAAACCAAGAAAGTAGTTTAGTTTACCCAAATCTTTGGTTTGAAAATGATCAAATAAATGTTTCTTTAACCGAGATATTCCCTCATGATCATCACTTGTAATGACTATATCATCCACATAAACCACTAGATAAATACACTGACCAACTGAATTATGTTGATAAAAAACTGAATGATCAACTTCACTGCGAGTCATACCAAACTTTTGTACCATTGTGCTAAACTTCCTGAACCAAGCTCGGGGAGACTGTTTTAAACCATAAAGAGATCTCTTCAACTTACACACCAAGCCAGACTCCCCCTGAGCAACAAACCCAGGTGGTTGCTCAATATAGATTTCTTCTGCAAGGTCTCCATGAAGGAATGCATTCTTGATGTCAAGTTGAAGTAATGGCCAATGGCGAATGGCTGCCATGGCAAGAAGAAGTAGAACAGAAGCCATCTTAGCGATAGGAGAGAATGTGTCGTTATAATCAAAGCCATATGTTTGAGTGTATCCCTTAGCAACCAAGCGAGCTTTAAGACGATCAATACAACCATTTGAATCAACTTTCACAGCATATACCCATTTGCATCCTACAACTTTCTTTCCTGGAGGAAGCTGAACGAGATCCCATGTGCCACTATGCTTAAGAGCAATCATTTCATCAATCATAGCTTGCCTCCATCCCGAATGAGAAAGCGCTTCACTGTCACTTTTAGGAATAGGAACAGAGGACAAAGAAGATACAAAGGCATAATATGATGGTGATAAACGATGAAAACTTAGAAAGTTGTAGATGGGATGAGGATTTCGAGTGGATCGAGTACCTTTCCGGAGAGTAATGGGAAGATCATCACTTGATTGTGATGACTTTGGCAGGTTCGTGATAGGAGAAGCCGTTGAAATTAGGCATGAATCACTAGGACCTTCTATTATGTCTTCTGTTGATGGAAGAACTTGTTTTGTTCTTCGTTGATATGTGATGAGAGGGTGCTGTGAAGTTACTGACTGAGTCTCTCTAGACTGGACAAGTGAAGAACCAGGTGACAAAACCTGCAAAGGAGACAAAGGTGGACCAAAATAGGGAATCGGTAATACATTAGAGATTGTATTAGGCTCAACAGAATAGGTGAAGTATGGTGTTCCTTCAAAGAATGTTACATCTGCAGAAATATACCAACGACGGGAGGAAGGACAATAACACCGATATCCTTTTTGTAGCCTAGAATAACCTACAAAGACACATTTGATAGCACGAGGAGACAATTTATCTGTACCAGGAGAGAGGTTATGAACAAAACAAGTACAACCAAACACACAAGGAGGGACAACATATAGAGACTTTGTAGGAAACAATAATTTGTGAGGTACTTGGTTATTAATAACAGAAGAAGGCATACGATTAATGAGATAACAAGCTGTTAAAACAACATCCCCCCAAAAATGTAGAGGCATATTTGTATGTAATAACAAAGTTCTAGCAGTCTCAATAAGATGACGATTTTTTCTTTCAGCTACACCATTTTGTTGAGGTGTGTGGGGACATGTAGACTGATGTAGAATACCATGAGATGACATAAAATGATGAAAATTCATGAGAGAAATATTCTTTGGCATTGTCACTCCTTAAGATCTTAATTGATTTTCCAAATTGATTTTGTATTTCAATATAGAATGACTTAAAGATAGAAAATAATTCAGACCGTTCTTTCATAAAAAACAACCAAGTAAACCTAGAAAAGTCATCTATAAAGGTGACAAAATACCTGAATACTAATGAATTAGAGACACGACTTGGACCCCATATATCAGAATGAATAACAAAAGGTTCTATTTGATTCTGAACCTGAGTAGGAAAGGAAGAACGAGTATGCTTCCCGAGTTGACATGACTCACAATTTAGGGACTTCAATTATGAAATACATGGAACCATTAGTTGAAGTTTTTGAAGACTGGGATGACCTAGACGTTGATGAAGAAGGTGGGGAGACTCAGTAGCAGCACATACTGTTGGAGACGTGGTCTTCAAATAGTAGAGTCCTTGTGATTCACGTCCTACACCAATCGTCTTCCCCGTATCGCGATCCTGAATAATGAAAGAGTCAGAATCAAAGGTGACTGAGCAATTAAGTGAATGAGTGAGTTGACTCAAGGAAATCAAATTAAAGGGACATCCAGGCATGAATAGGACAGATTTTAATGAGATAGATTCAGTGGGAGAAACATGACCAATGCCTTGGACTGGTACTTTAGAACCGTTAGCAAGAGTAATAGAGCGAGGAATCTCAAGTAAAGGAGAAGAAAATAGTGACCGATTACCAGAAACATGGTCGGAAGCACCAAAATCAATAACCCAAGATGTTGGATTATGATTGGTATGAGATATACAAACTGTAGGATTACCAGTATGAGCAATTGTAGTTGTGGCTGACTGATTTTGTTTGGCTGCCTTCCACTGCATATACTCCTGGATTTCAGCTTTGGACAAAAAAATAGGTTGTTTTCCTGTCACAACTTCAGAAAAGGATGTGGATGATGCCATTATAGCAACTGCAAAGAGGAAGACCGACGGACTGAGTTCTGAGGAAGACCGGCGGACTGTGACCGGCGGAATGAGTTCTGACTTTTAGGGTATTTGACCCCCAAAACGGACAGAGGAGGCTTGGACGAACCTGACGGGACCAGCGGCGAAGCAAATGGAGGTCTGGAAGGCGGCGCGTGGCTTATACGTGCCGACAGGGACAACGGACGGTGGCTGCGCGTGAGGGCGCGTGCGGAAGCGGACGACGGCGCTGTTTTCGGGGATTAATAGATCGGCACCTTCTATGTCTATTGCTGACGTTGCGTGGCCGGACGGTGACTGCACGGTGGCGGGACGGTGGTCGGACGGTTGTTGGACGGTGGCCGGACAGTGACTAGTGGTTGGACGTTAGGACTGTGAGAGAGGGACTGTGGACAGCGGACAACGGACTAGGATTTTGACTTTTATCAGGCCCACAGGAAGTGAGCTCTTGATACCATGTAAAAGTGGATAATAGGATTGTTGAATTGCTTGAGGAAAAATACCTCAGCGGCTGAATATTTATATACATGATTTACACTCACTAATAAAGGAAACATAGGAAATATAATCTATACAAAATAAGGAAACATAGACCTATACAAAAATAAGGAAATACAACTATACAAATCAACACCTAATGTAGTTTTCTAGTTTCCATAAATACATTTATTCTATTCTAATTTTCTTAAATAGGAGATATTCTCTAACATACAGTATGAAAAATATATGGAAAAGAAATTATATACTCTAAGTGAAATAAAATAAAATAAAATAGAAAACAAACAGATAAGGATCAGATTATGGCATAGTTGAAACAACAAAAAGATAATAGGCAGATGGATGGAGTTTTAACCACTTCATTGATCTACATAGTTTTAACCACTTTATGTAGTTTTAACCTAAATAGTGTTGTCTATTATTTCTCTAATAAAACATACATTTTGCATATACAGCTGGCAAATGTGATGGTTTCGTTGGAAAATGTACACATGTAGGTTCAACTTTTACTTAGTTTAAGGGTCCACTCGATTTAATCAAGGTTTATGTGAGTTTTGATAGTAGGCTGTTCGACCAAAAGAAAATCATATGAACTAAGGATATTTTACCGCGTTAAAAAGAGATTTTTTTTTAATTAATTACCACTTTATAGTTTATACCATGCCTCAGGCTTAGCTATCGGTCTACTGCATATATATGACTGGCTATTAGGAGTTAAGCAGTGACTGAGGGATAGTACATGACAAATGCAAGGATGTGTTATATGCAACTGTGCACAATGTCTCACAGCTCGTGTCCTCGTCTTATTCTCCTCATAATACAACATTCATCGCCTTCATTTTTCCACCGCAATGCAATGGTTCTTATCTTGAGATAATGGGCTTCATTCATTGGGGTTAGACTTTTGTGAAATGTCTTAACCTATACTTGTCCACACATAAGTGAGTGTTGTGCATTGCAAATAATATTGATCACAGCAGAAAATTACATTTAAAACCGACCAACTATCCATCATTCCCACTTGACAAAGATTGATGATAGGAAGGAAAGGATGTCATGTTTAGCAACAGAATCAGTAATACCCTGACTTTATAGCATCTAATTTCATCATTTTCCATCATATATTATTAACCATCATCAAGTGTGATGGAGTCATGAGTGGTCAAAATCTAATATAATTTATTTGTTGGGTACTACGAATCAGATCAGATTTATGTAATGTATTGTATTGTACACCTATATGTCAAACTCTTGTAAAAGCAGAAGCAGGGTTTACCGTATTGGTAGTCACATAAGCATAGTGCTTCCCTAGAGCTAGAGGCTTTGGCAGCAAAGCAAAATTAAAGGAGCGAGCTGCAAAACTAATAGATAGTGTGTGATGAAGAAGAGCTCTGGTTCCTCCCAGAAGCTGGGTTCATTTCTAAGCCCAGGGGCACCAAACTACAGAGAAAAAAGCATTGTGAGCCAAAAGGGATGGAGCTCAGAGAGAGTGTTGTAGCCAACAAGCAGCAGCAGAAGACAGGCCAGTGTGGGTGTGGCTTCCTTGACACCTTTGAACAGTGGAAGAACAATACCCTCCAAATGGGATGATGCTGAGAGGTGGATTTGTAGCCCTGTTTCTCTAAGAAATAATAGACAACACTGGTTTTAACCACTTTATTGATCTATATGATTCAGTCAAATATGCCTTATTAATTTCAACAAAATTTCCCCTTATGTATACTACATATCACAACTTTTTTGTTTCCAATAAAGTTAAGAGATAAGTTCCTAGATATTATTTTATTTTAGCTTGGCTTACATACCTAATCTGTTGCAATTTGACTGTTTTATAGTGATTGATACAGCTAGTGAATTTGGGTTCATTTGCCTGTTATTTCCTTCAGGAAAATGGCTTTTGTTACAAATTCCTACAGTTGCAGCCCTACTATAAATTTTGGAGTAAACCCTCAAAATGGTCCCTGAAAGATATGAGGTCGGTCACATTGGTCCCTGAAAGATAATAAATTGTAAAAACGTCCCTGAGAGATAGTAACGTCGGTCAATTAGGTCCTTCCGTTAACTCCCCTCAGTTAGAGTTAACAGAACTGCAAGTAAATCCTCAAAATGGTCCCTGTTAGATATGTGGTTGGTCACATTAGTCCCTGAAAGATAATAAATTGTAAAAACGTCCCTGAAAGATATGGGGTCGATTACATTGGTCCCTGAAAGATAATAAATTGTAAGAACGTCCCTAAGAAATAATAACATCATTTATTATGCTTTCTTTTTCTTCATTGATTTCGTTTCATTCCCAAATGCGAGTCATGCTTCACAATTTCTGGAAAGGCTGGACTAATGACATTTACCCCGCTATCTTGGTTCTATCGATTGAAAATCATGAAAGGAACTGCAAAAGGATTGGTCTATGTGCATGAATTTAGCCCCAAAAAATATGTCATTAGAGATCTCAAGCCAAGTAACATACTTGTTGGACATAACATGACACCCTACATCCCTGATTTTGGACTTGGGCGCCTTGCAAATATTGTTGGGGGAAACCCCAACCTTGCAATCCAACTGAGTGGCTGTAGAGAAATTCCAAGAGAGAAAAGAGCTAGTCCACTGAAGATGCAACTAATATTTTGGGAAATGGTTAACAGGCTCCAGAAGCACTCAAAGTGGTGAAGCCATCACAGAAGTGAGATGTTTATTCATATGGTGTGATTTTGCTAGAAATGATCACAGGGCGATTACCTATTATCCAAGTGGGTAACTCAGAAATGGACCTTGTTCAATGGATTCAGTTCTGCATTGAGGAGGAAAAGTCACTCTCAGACGTATTAGACCCATACTTGACTGAAGATGCAGATAAGGAAGAAGAGATAATTGCAGTTTTGAAAATTGTGATGGTTTGTGTCCATAACAGCCCTGATAAGAGACCTACAATGAGGCACGTGCTTGATGCTTTGGATAGATTGTCCATTTCCTCCGATTGAGAAATTTCAGGGAGTTGTGAATCCAGCTCACGTGTGAAGCTTTTGCTTTTACTCTTTCTTGCCATATCATTTTTACTTCTATTTCTCTATGCTTTCTAAAGTTTTCCCATCTTCAACAGAATAATATTTCAAGATTCATTTGATGGTGGGCTTCCTCAAAGTCATCTTCAACAAGAAGATGATGATTTGGCTCATGCACTTTCTTTGTCCTTAAAGGTTTTGGAGTTTCTATTTATTCTTAGACTGCAGAGGAAGAGGATATACGTGAGCTTCTAGTGAAAGAGGAAATCAAAAGACTTGGAGTTCATCATACATTAGCCAAGGGAGAGAAAACCAACAATAGCAGACACGGACCAAAGGTGTGTAGAGCATTATAGTAGAAACATATGCATGTATTGGGTGGTCGACCAATAATATTTGGGAATGGAACGAAATCATCGAGGAAAAAGAAAGCATAATAAATGATGTTATTATTTATCAGGGACGTTTTTACAATTTATTATCTTTCAGGGACCAATGTGACCGACCCCATATCTTTCAGGGACGTTTTTACAATTTATTATCTTTCAGGGACCAATGTGACCAACCCCCATATCTTTCAGGGACCATTTTGAGGATTTACCTGCAACTCTGTTAACTTTAACAGAGGGGAGTTAACAGAAGAACTTAATTGACTGACGTTACTATCTCTCAGGGACGTTTTTACAATTTATTATCTTTCAGGGACCAATGTGACCGACCCCATATCTTTCAGGGACCATTTTGAGGGTTTACTTATAAAATTTGTCTTTTATCTAGGTTTCTTTAACTTTGCCAAACTGGTATATGAAGTCACCCAATGAAATTAGAGCATGAAAGTAGTTTATCATAAGAGCAACGAAG
The DNA here is from genome assembly GCA_026901365.1 of Sesbania bispinosa. Taxonomy (NCBI): domain Eukaryota; kingdom Viridiplantae; phylum Streptophyta; class Magnoliopsida; order Fabales; family Fabaceae; genus Sesbania; species Sesbania bispinosa. The sequence continues at coordinate 102,236 of QLOH01000477.1, forward strand.
TTATACCAAAAGGGTGAAAATTGCAACTATTTGAGGGAAAAAAACAGACAGAATTCAAATTGAAAGAAGTCACATACTCAGCAAGATCACCAAGTTGTCTCAAGATCGCAAAATTTATCATCTTCCACATATATACACATCACGTGGGTATACAGTGATAATGATATATCCACCATGAAAAGATATATACCATATATAATGTGAAACAAAAAAAGTAATAACAATTGATTAAAAACCGAAAAAAATAAAAGTACCAATAGAAATACAATGCAAGATATATACGATAATTGAAATCTATACATCCACATTATAATCAGCCATGATTAAACTCGTTATATATATGATAACTTTTCATTCATCAAGTACGTGATTAAACTGCAGCAAGCACCCTATTTACCACGGTGTTCGAAAGCGAAACTGGGGAAATTGATGTACGAAATTCTCGAGTTAATGAGAAAAGATAGGGAACGAGAAAGAACTTACGAGAACCACTTGATCCCTCAAAGCTCGCTCACTCAGGACCACTTCCTTTTCGCACAGAATGTAGCCTGCAAAGAAAAATCAGTAAGAATAATGATTCACACAGCGCAATCATGCAATGTACCGAGCAAAACCTATGAGAACTGAGAATAGAGGGAGGATTGACTCACCGCACACCGCCAGAGAAGATAATCGCACACCGCCGGAGAAGACGACAGTCAAAGAAGGATTGATTTAGGGCACAACGCGCTGAACAAATTGCTTGTGTTCACAGAACAAATGTGTGGAGATGAACGATGGGAAAATAGAGGTAAGTTGATTTTGGGGAAAATAGAGTGGATGCAGAGCTAAGTTGATTTTGGGGGAAAATAGAGTCGAGGCTTAGCGCGAAATGAAAAGGGAATTTCACACCAAATTAATATGATTTTACTGGGGTTTGAACCCCTACTAATAATTGCTTAATTTTTATAATTACATTGCAAAATAGTCAAAAATTTAAAAAAATTATAAAAATAATTGTCTACGCCTACGGTCATCGGCGTAAGAAAAAAAATAAAAACCTTACCTGCGGTTAGCAAATCGTAGTTAATTGGTACACTTGGGCTTTGTTTAGTGGGAGTAGAGAAATGGAGAGAAAAGAAATGAATGGAAGAGAAGTGGGAAGAAAGAAATGGGGTGAAATAGAGAAGAAATAAGGGTTGTTTGGTGTGAGTGAAATGGGTGAGAAATAGAAGAGAAATGTGAAAGTAGGTTGTTTGGTGAGTGAAATAGGTGAGAAATAGAACTGAAATAATCGATTTTTGATACAAAATAATCGATTATTTTGACTAAATAATCGTTTATTTGTATCAAATCACACAAAATAATCAATTTTTTTGATAAAATAATCTATTTTTGTATCAAATCACACAAAATAATCGATTATTGCGTGACCACAACTCCATTTCTCTGCATTTCTCCACAACTTTGGAGAGAAATACAAAAGACGTGGGACCCACCAAAAAAGTGCATTTCTCCTCATTTCAATTGTGCCACCAAACAGGGGAAGTAAGTCTATTTCCCTCCACTTCCACCCATCTCATTTCTCTTCCCCCTATTTCTACAAAACCAAACAGGGGGTTAAAGACGGTTTCCTTAACCTTCGTCACACAACTCCTACTTAAAACCTAGTTAGCTGGGTAAGAACCCCAGCTAAATAACCCCTACTAATGACCTTTTTTTTTAGTGTAACACAATATTCGAACTCGACACTTCTCAAATACATATCACTTAAAGAAAAAAGATTATGGCGTAAAGTACACCCTACCATAATGTACGTACATTTACATTAAAATAACAGACAATTTCTTGATTGATTGCTTGTTTAGGTTATGGACCACTACAAGAAAATCGCATTTTAGCAATGGCCATGGACCGTCGTTACACAATGAAAAGCCATCGCTATAGGCTACGTAGCGACGACAAAGAGACAGCCACGTGGACGTCGCTACAGAGCTCGTCGTAAATACAGTAGCGACGAGGAAAGTGAGTCGTCACTATGGAGAGACGACCAGACCGTCGCTGGAGCCATCTCTAAAAATATGGTCGTCGCTACGAATAATTTTTTTTTAAAAAAAAAAAAATTAAATTATTATTATTTTAATAATTTATTATTTTATTAAATTTATTATTTATTTTATTATTTATTAATTTTAAAATTATAAAAACAATACTAAATAAAAAACATATATGTATATAACAAATATATACACATAATCTGTTCAAACATAATACAATAAAACCATAAAAAAACATAATGAAAAAGAAATCAATGGCGGCGACAACGCTGGGGCTGTGGTGGGGCCGGCTCCTCCTTATCATCCAACGCTTGGTCATCCAGGGCGGCATCATAATAGGGTGCGGCTGAGCCTGAGCATGAGATGCAAACTGAGCAGCCTGAGCCTCCAGCAACTGCTGCATCTGTCATCGGAGTCGTCCTAACTCATCCTCCAACTCTGCAATCTTAACTATGGTATGACGAGACTCCTGCCTTGCTTCATTGACTTTCCGGCGCAGCGCCTCTCCAGTTGAATGCTGTGACCCGGACCCGTTAGTACTCCCGCTGGTGTGAGCCCGGGACTCCTGAGTCAGGCTGGTCACACCTGGACGAATGTTGGAGGCCAAGTCCCCGATGCCATAACAACGGCCTCGGGTCTTGCCACCCGCAACATCCCTCCAGTTCTCCAGCTTGGTGGAGGGATCAATCATGGAGGTGTCCCCCATCTATGACTCCACCTCCCTCAGGTGCTTCTTGTAATTTTTCTGTTGAGGTAACAGTAAAATTAAGTATCAATTATATATTCAATTGCACAAATATGAAATTATATAAAAAAAACACTTACATAGGTGGACCGCGCCCCGGTCAGCTACCCAACCACCACCATTTTTTATCTGGGTGGCAACAAAGAACTCGTCCAGCTCAACCTCCCGCCCAAGCTGTTGAGCCTACACAGAAAAATTGCACAAATTAATTAATTTAACAATAAATAGAAACATAATACAGAAGAGTATTTGTTTATATACACCATATCCAACGTCACCCCATGGTGGGCCCTGCGACACGTGGCATGGACTCCTCCCCCCCCCCCCCGCGTTGAGAAGCCTGGTTGCTCTTGTTACGAGCGGACTTCCCCATGAATTCCGCAGAGTCCCAGTAAGCCAAAAGACCCTCCCAGGCCTCCTGATCACCACACCACATGGGCCTCTTCCCAGCCTTCTGAGCCTTGTTCATCATATCTCGAAGGCGACGAGCAACCCTATGCTCATACACCTTCTTGATTTGGGCCTCATGAGAAGGGTCCCAAGTAACTCGCCTCTGCAAAATAAAAATATGGTAAGTTATGAAAAATTGACATATCTTAAGAAAATATTTAAAGTGAATAGGGTTTTTAATTATCGTGAACTCTTCCCACCACCTAACCCTAACATCCTTCGGGGTGACCTCCCAAAGGTAGTGAGGACCTCGGAACTGCGAACGGATCGCATGACCAATGGCTGCGATAGGTGGGTTGTTAGGCACCCACTTGCAAAATAAAATGTTCAATATTAACAGTTAAAACAATTAAAGATGTTATATTAATCTCAATTCTAAAGAAGGAAAAAAGATAAACAAACCATGAGGTCGGTTTGAGCCGGCACCCAGTAACCGAGCTAGCTCCCCATCAGGCTCATGGTCAGCATCCTCATCTAGCTGATCCTGAGCGTCATCAGCGTCTAGGTTGGGCACAACGTCCTCCTGCACTGGAGGCATCTGAACTAATCTCGGTGTCGGGACGAACCTCATACCATCGAACTGGGGAGCAAATGGTGGAGGGGAGGAAGAAGAAGACTGGATGGCGACCGCCGGAGCCGCTAAAGTAGATGGGTGCTTCGGCCTCTGATCAGAGTGTGAGTGAGAGAGGTTGGCCCTCTCCAGCATCGCGCGAGCTGCCCGTTCACGTAGCTCGCCTAGAGGGATGGACCTCCCTCTACTCGGTGGGATCTTCACTCCACCTCTACCACGCATCCTAGGCACTAATGACTATAGACATTATATAAAAATTAAATAATTATATAAATTAAAATTACATATTACATATTACTAATATACTCATTACTAAAATAATTACTAATATACTTATAATTACTAATTAAAACTAATTACTAATTACTATAGATATTATATAAAAAATAAATAATTATATAAATTGAAAAAACTAATTACAAATTGCTAATTACTAATAACTTAATAAAACAATTAAACTAATTAAAGCTATAAAACAAATAAACTATTAATTACAAATAAACTATTTATAAATAAACTATTAATTCCAAATAAACCTAATTACAAATAAATAAATTAATAAAAAACTAACTACAAATAAACTATTAATTACAAATAAACCAAATTCCTATATCACATTAATAAATTAATAAAACAAATAAACCTAATTACAAATAAATTAATTAAAGCTATCAATTACAAATAAACCTAATTACAAATAAATAAATTAATAAAAAAACTAGCTACAAATAACTATTAATTACAAATAAACCTAATTCCTATATCAAATTAATAAATTAATAAAATAAATAAACTATTAATTACAAATAAATTAATTAAAGCTATAAAAAACTTACTTGTTGCGACTCCGGAGAAGGAACGAATCTGGAACGAGCTCTAAAGTCACCTACAAGCAACTATTTTGAAAACTGATCGGTTTAAAATGATCCTATGAAGGAGAGGGAGCGTTTTAATCAGTGAGTTTTTGAGAATAAACAGAGAAAGGGGACAGAAAGAGGGGGTGGCCGTATGAGAGAAAAAGGGAGTTTGGAGGAAGAAAAAGTTGCAAATGGAGAAAGAAGGGAGGGGAAAAGGTTTTTACGCGTACAATTTTTTAACGTAGCGACGGACGGTCTAGCCGTCGCTACGTTTTAAAAAAAAAAGTGCGCATGCAAATTAATTTTTTTTTCAATGTAGCCGTCACGACATTTTTTTTTCAGAAACAAATAAATAAAATTTAATGGTAGCGACGGTCTGGTTGTCGCTACAGTCACTGCCTAGTGACGGCTAGGCGTCTCTAAGTCTTAATTGCACTGAACAATGCATTTAATGTTATGGCCGTCACTACTAGTGACTCATTTTGGTCGTCTCTACTAGACCGTCGCTAATTTGTGTTTTTCTTGTAGTGGACTAGTTAAAATAAGAAAAGTAAGACAGCGTTTGGTAGACACTTCAAAACGGAACAGAACGAGACATATGAGTTCTGTTCCTGTTTGATGAAATTAAAAGGGAGCGCAGAACGAGACACATGATTAAAATAGTGGAACACTTTTATTCCCTAAAAAAAGGTGGAACCAACTGGAACGGAACAAGACATTTTATTAAACATTTTTTAATGACAAAATTATCATTCCTTATCTTTATAACTCTTTCACTGCACACCCAACTAAAAAACAAAACCCTTGCCGCAATCATTTTTTGCCATGCATTGTTCGCTGCTCCTTTTTCACTTTCCCTGCACTGTTCGCTGCTCCCACTGCACATAAGGACAAAGCATGTTTTTTTTTTCCTCTTTTGTTTTGCTATTTGCATCATTTGAGTTATTGTGCTTTGCTATTTACATAATTTGAATTACTGTTCTTTTTCCCATTCAAATAAAGAGGATGCTGGACCATTCAAATCAACGTTCATATATATATATATATCAACAAGTAATTTAGTGTTTTTTAGTAAATTTGGTTTGTGTGGCTATTGGATTTGTTGTCTAATATTATTTTTTTATTTGAAACTTTTTTATATAGTAATAACAATATATTTAAGTTAATTATATTTTATCAAATATTTCATATTTACGTATTTAGAAAATAATTATAACATATTTTATAAAATATAAATATTAATATATTAATAACTTTTAAGAATATTATAAAATAATAGTCATAAAATAGAAAATGTGAAAAAATATTCTATTTTGTTCTGTTTAATTTTTTATACTCAACCAAACATTAAACAAGATATGTAATTAAACACGGTGTTATGTTCTGTTTAACAAGCACCAAACGCAGAATAGAACACATGGTTCCGTTCTGTTGTTACCAAACGCGGCTATAAATACATTATTGTTCTATTCCATTTCATTCTATTCCGTTCTGTCTCCACTATCAAACGCTACCTAAAATAGCATGTCGAGAGAGACACGTCCATACTTATAAGTTGTCATATTGTACATTATGTAAAATTAATAAGTTATCTATATTATAAATTTAGGACCTCATTTTGGAGAGTGAAATACTCATCCTAATCTTTCTCCCAATGTTTTTTAACATTATTTCTCTTCTCTTATTTGATAGTGAATTTCTTACACTACTTGTGAGAGTGAGATTTTCCTCTCAATCCTTAATACTAATCATTTCTCTCTTCCTATTTAATTTTTTAAATGCTAATGAATACTAGTCCTTAATTTTAAAATTTATTAAGATTCAAAATTGTATTCTATTTTTTTCTATTATAATACTTATTTTTAATATAAATATTTATTTTTATTATTTTAAATTATTTAATTATAACTAATTATTAAATATTAATAGCAATTAGATTTCAATAGTAAAATATTATTTATTATTATAATTTAAAATTGAATAAATATATAAAATTATTCTAATTCTTATTTTTAAATTTTTATGATATTAATATGTTATAAATTTAATTTTAATTATATAAAAAATATAATTTTATCTACCTATTACGCAGGTTAATACAGTAGGTTAATATATATTCTACAACCAAAAAGAGGCGAATTAGATGTTAGGGTGATGACTACCTCTTGTTAATTATTTAATTAACTAACGCATATAAATTAAAGCGGACATTCATAGTACCTAAATTAGTGGACATTCGTAGTTGGTGTGTTGAGGTATCGACATGGAAATTTAGGTGGTGAAAAGTCTACTTGAGTGGGAAAAGAAAAATTAATTTTGAACAATTTATTCAGGTCATAAATTCTGTATTTATTATTAAAAAATGTTAATATGTATTCTTAGAGCAATAGTTAAAGAATCAAAATAAGAAAATTTTATGAGATTGTGTAATATTTAATGTTACAAATGTAATTAATATATTAATTTTCAATAAATATCTTTTATATAATAATTTTTAACTAATATTAAGAACACTGGTTATCACCACTAAAATTCTATATCAGTTTGGTGTTTTGTGATCTTTATATGGCTTCATAGGAATGAAATTGTTTTTAATCATGTAGATATAAATTCTAACAAATGTTTTAGAATTATAATCTTTTGTATTGTGTAGTGGGTTGGGTAGCACTTTCTACCCTTAATTAATTTTCCTTTTGGACTTAAATATAAATAAAAAACTAAATTTACACTGATTAATAGAAATGATAATGAGTACCCTCTAAACAGGATATTATATATAATGTCTATTCCTATACCCACGTTTTTAAAAAATGCCCATAGCTGAGTGAACAACAATTTTAATGTTTCACCCTCGTACCTACTGGACACATATATGCCCATACCCACGCGCCCGTTACTCGTAGTTTAGGTGAATGAAAAATTAGCAACTCAAATAAGAAAAACATTAATGTAATAAAACTATATCTCAATTGAAAAATCACTCAAATTTCATCCAACATAATTTTTAAATATCACCATTCACCAACATAGTGGTTTAATAAACATAGACTTCATCATATATAACAGTTTAATACTTCCACGTAACAATTTAGTATACTTAGACTTCATAACACAACAATTTAATTTGAAATGTAAGCAATAAGGGGGTGACACTGGGAGGAACAATTAAGGTTCTATTGATCTATTTTGATTGCAATTTTAATCTGAAATGTTTGAAACGTTTTAATGTTAGTTTTATATCTATCAGTTTTTTTACTTTTTTGTTTATAAATATAAATTATGAGTTATAAAAATATATAAAGGTTAAAATTAATATTAATATATATAATATATAATATTATTTATTTAACAATTATATATGTGTGGGGCTTGAGGTGGGCTGAGCACTATAGTTCCTGTACTTGTGCCTTTCCCCGTGAAAATTGCGGGTAAAACTTCGTCCCCATGCATCCCCGTCTCTGTATCCGCTTAGCACTACAAAAAAAGAGTTAAATACTAGCAATTATTTAGTGGCGGTTACAAAAACTGTCAGTAAATGATGTATTTTTTTGGCGTTTTTGGAGGTGACATAAATTATTTATTTTCTGGCAGTTTTTAGACATACTTTTAGAGGTTAAAGACCGCCATAAATGTTTTCTTTTTTTTTTTTGAAAAAATTTCTATAGCGCTATACGACACTATCACATTAAGCGGGAAGGTATTTTAATTTTTTTCTCCATTTCCTTCCGTGGACTTCTTTCTTCTTTTCAATCTCGCTGAACCCTAACCGTTTCCCCCCCCACCCAAATCTCTTCTCACTCTGTTCCAGATTTCTCTCTTGTCTCACCGGATTCTGCTTCCATCGTTGGTGACGGAGATCAAGGCATTGGGGCCTTCACCTTTGGGGCTAGGGTTTGCTTAGTTGGGAGAAAGTGAGAAAGGAGCAGCCAAGGGAGAAGAGGTCGCGCATGGCGGCTCTGATTGTGCGTTAGTGGTTTGCGGCCGTGAAGCCAGGGCAACTAGCTGCGAAATGGAAACTCTGAGGACTACGTGACGGCGCTCACGGAGCCCCGTGCGGCCACGATTGTTCCCGGGAACAGTTGTGCGCGACTTGGATGCCGCTAGGGTGTGGGACAGTGATGGAGGGCGTGTTAGAAGAGGGTGACGGAGGTTTCCGCGGGGAAGGATGCAGGAGGCGACGCCGCGACAAGGCCGCTGGCCGCGCGAAGGTGAGGCGTCTCTCACTCTCTGGTTTGTGTGCTCTTATACCTGTTTGGTTCCTTGATTTTCACCTCTCTCTTTTGTTTTTACTATTTCTCTGGTTGTAGGAACTACAGGGCGGAGATATGGCAGTGAGCTGGAACTATGGTAACGCAGCCTCCGCGGCTAGTGGTGGCTCCTCTTTTGCTTTTTCTTGGCAGAATATCTATACTCAAGGCCTGTCCCAGACCTACACCATGGTATTGTCTCTATCTGCTCTGATACTGCTGATTTTCTAGAGCTAGTGATCTAGGTAAGCCAGCTCCTGGAAATGAAGGGATTTTGGTTTTGCTTACAATTTGTAGATCAATCTGTAGATCATGCAATCTGTTGATGAACATTTGTTTGCATGCTATTGTATGATCTAGAGGTAATTTCGTTTTCATATTCTTCTTGCGCTCCAATTCACTCATACATGTAATTTCGTTTTGATTGTTCTTCTTAGCTTCATATTTTTAAGCCATTCCTTGTTTGTCAACAGAGGTCTAGCAACTATTCATTAATATTTTTAATTCTAAAAATTGTTCTCATAATTTATATGTTCATTCTCAATTTTGAGGCATTTCAAATCTTGATAACTTCACCTTCTGGAAAATTATCTTCAATCCATTGTCATCACACTTCTGATCTAATCTGGATCGTTGATAGCTAATAAATTTCATGAGAACTCATTGTTCTAATAAATTTCATGTTTGTTTCTTGATCAACCTTATCCAAGTCAGTAGGATTATATTTTCTATGTATTGCTACTGGTTCTTGCCTATGTTCTGCATTTAGGCCATTTAAAAGAAACAAGAACATGAAAAGCTGAATTGAACTATATATAGAGAAAGATGTGCAGAGCGTAGAACTATTTTACAGAAAATTAAAAAAGAAAATAACAGATAGATAGGTATTCGAAAGATTCAGGAATGCTTTCAAGCATTGTTCAATTGATCCATTATATGTAATGGTTTGTGGTCTGCTAAAAGGATAGTTATTGTTAGTTGAAATCCTTTGAGGTGGTAGTGGTATGAGACCTTTTTTTAATCATCAGCTTAGTGTGTGATACTTTCAAAATATGATTTATCATGGAATTGAAGAGTTGTCTTTTTTCATTTAAATCCAAACATTTATGTGGCTATAAACGTTCATATAAATCAATTATAAACATGATTTGAATCAAGAAACATGTTTTTTATGTGAATAGACATCAATTAGAATAATGAGACTTCATGAAATAAGTTCTTACATGAATAGACAGACATCAATCAGAACTCTGTTACTCTTTAAGGAAAGACTCACAGGTGTCTATATATAGGGACATTCTCCATGAAGAAAATAACTTTTAACTTATAAACTTTTCACTTTTAGAAACTTTGAAAAACATGTATGAATTCATTTGCCTTTACTGGACTGATTGGACTGTTTGACAAAAGTAAGAAAGTTGCTATACAATCTCCTGTGGATTTGCTATGCTTCTGTGCTTCTGACTTTCTTTCTTCTAGTTGCCTCCTTTTGCTGTCTAAGCTAAATGAGGCTAAATGATGTTTTCATTTACATACATTTTTATGGAGCTTTATAACTTTTATATTAATTATCCGCTCATTCTCATTAACATTTGAAAAATAATAGTCGAGTGTGTTTTTTCTATAGAGAAATTAACATTTTTTCTTCCACATGGACATGTAAGTTGTTCCATCTCATTTCACCCCATTCCCTGGGTATAAAAAACAGTAGTGGTTGAAGTTTTGCATAAGTACTACTTACAGAGCAGAGCTTAGCAAGTGCGGTCTAACTTCCCTGTTAAGAAGTAGAGGATGAGCATAGGATCTAGTTTTGACAAAAAAAGTCTCATGATTATTGTTGGTTTTGTAATGGAAGTTTAAAATCCACTGTTCACTTAGCAGAGGATGAGCATTTGCATCTAGTTTTTAGTTAAGATTAATGAAGACTAATATGCAATTATATGGAATATATGAGTAATCTATTTTCCTTGTAATAATTTTTGGCTTGTTTATGGCCACTTTTCATGGCCCATATGCTCTTTGATTACAATAACTTGGTTATAATATTTGGTATGTTGAATTTGACTATAATTTGGTTAAAATTGGACACTCTTTTAATGTCAAACTTTACATGAGCATATTCTTTCCATTATTTTGTATTATCATTCCATTTTTCTTCTTTTTATAAAAAGTAAAGTACTCATTAATTATTCCTTTATTTTGGGCGACATTTTAGATACAAAATTGGTTTCAGATCAGGCTCCAAAGCCACAAGTCCCTGAAAATGAGCTAACCTTTCCTAAAGGTCTTCAATGTAAGGAAGGTGAGACTTCTTACATTCCTTGAGGTGCTTAACGTAGTTGGCGCTTATTGTCTATCATAATCATCATTGCTTAAGTTTATTGTAGGTGGCATATTTTATGTTTGACGTGTTTGGGTTTTTGTTACATTCATATTGATATAATTACTTTAAAGCACCGCATTCTATGAACAATTTCGTTTTTTTTTTTGGAAAGTCACAATGAGTTTTTAGGAGACTTGTTAATTGAAATTTTCAATTTGAGATTTGATTCCTCAGATTTCCTTATAATAAATTGTACTCTGAATTTATCAATTCTATTACATTTCACTCTAACTTTCACTTTAACTATGGTAAATGAAGTAATATTTTGATGGAGAATTAATTGTCTGGACTCTTCTCTGTGGTAAACAGGTTACCATCCACTCTTCTCAAAATGGAAAGAAAGGCAATCCATAAAATTGTATTGATCATACTGGACAATACATATTTATAGTTTCAACATAATATATATTGTATAGTTCTTAACTTGTAATGTAGATTGCGTTTCATTTGATTGAAATAAATTATGGAGAAAGTTAAAGCTTTAGATGGTTCGGTTCAAAATCATTTGTCAAGTATCCTCGATCAGTGTCAGGAGGCAATCAACATATTCTGAGGTAATTTAACTTCACCTAACTTTGTGTACTGAGTTTAATTCTTTTTTTTTTTAGGTATTTGCATTTGTGAAAAAGGATTATTGACTCACCTCACAAAGCATACTGTTATGTGTATGAATCTTTATTAGAATTTTACACCAAAGTAGAGGTAATGATGCATAGATTTTTTTAACATATGCAAAACGTTGCACCAAAGTAGAGGTAATAAATTATTCGACATACATTTACAAATTATAAATTAGCTATTAAGTTGTTTATTTTATATTTTTATAAAAAAGCAGTTAATTATCTTAGTTTTGAATATTTTATCAATCCTTTTATATTTTTGTATATCATATTTAGGTTGGAGCATTGGAAGAAGCGGTCAAATGTGATTCATATACATGATCTTTTAACAGTGGGTTAGCTATAGATTAGCTACAAACATTCACTGCATCGAATTTGCCGTAGCTCTTGATTGCCAGAAATGCAAATAGCTTGTGGGGGTTTGAAACCGCTAGTAATTTTCACTGCCTATACTGGCGGTTCTGCCAGCGTTTAGGCAAAAAATTCCAGAAACAGTTTGTGGCACATGAAATGCTGGCACTGCGGGGAACCGCTGGATAAACCATTAATGGCAGTCCAAAACCGCCAGAAAATGAATTTTTGACTGCCACTAAATTCATTTTTTTTTTGTAGTGTAGTGGGGTTTTACCCTGCCCATTGAGGGTATTATTTTGTTGGTTGGGCTCAATTGTCATCCCTACTGATTAAAGACTTGTTTGTTTATAGTTTTTAAAAATTGTTTTCTATTTTTAACTAAATGTGAAAAACCTGTTTGACAAATAATTTTTAAAAATAATTTCGGAAAGTGTAACTATTTTTCTATTTTTAAAAATTAAAATTCCGAAACTACTCTAAGATATTTTGAAAAACGCTTTTTAGTTTTTCTGTTTTTGTCATGGAAAATGTATAAATAAATCATTTCATTTGTAAAAATAATTCTTTAAAATTGTTTTGTAAAACGGTTTTCAAAAATTAAAAAACAAAACTCAATCAAACACACCGTAAGAAAGTTAGTTAGCTATATTTAATTTTCCTTTTGTCATCTAAAATTGAATTGCATTGCCTAAATTACCCTATATTTAATTTTATTGAAACTTGTTTTAAGTGGACATACTTTTTTTCTATTGGCACATGTTCATTAAACAAAGTTATTGAGAAATAAAATATGAATTAAATAAAAGGTATTTTTGGAAGATCTTATTAAATAAGATGAAATTAATAAAAATTTAATTAAATTTTAGTTCACTGTACATGAATATTTTTTTATATTCAAGTTCGGAGGGAATAATGTGTTTGTTTCGCCCATGAAAAAACACTAAACTAAAGATATTTAAATATGTCGCGCATGAACCATTTTTTTTTTGTCATTGATCACCAGGAATTAGGGGTGGGAACAGATCAGACCGCTCGTCAGGGGCCTACTACTCGGTCTATATCAGGCCCAGGCCAGACCAATTTATTAAATAGAGCAGGCTAAGGCTTTTTCAAAAGCCTATATAGCAAAACATGTCAGACTTCAGGCCATCGAAAAAGCCTTTTGAGTCTATCAGGCCGGTCTATTTAACTAAATATAAATAAAATACTAATATTTTTTATATTGCTATTATTATTATAAAGATTTGTTATTACTTTTCCTTATAATTATATACTTATTAGTTTGTATAAACATTTAAGTATGTTAAAAACTTGAACCTATAAGTGTATTCATATATATGCTTATGATATATTCAAGTACTTTACTATAAAATAGACTTTTAAACAAGCTTTCAGGCCTTGTCAGGCTTTAAATAAGCTAGACTCAGACCATAAAATAAAGCCTATGTCAGTTAAGCTAGACTCAGACCATGAATTTAAATTGCAGGTCAGACTCATGCCTTGGAAAGCCTAACTCGGCTCGGCCTATTTCCATCCCTACCAGAAATTCCCACTAATATCATTATGGGTTTAAGTACCTTTTAATCAAAGACGGTGATTAGGTAAAATTCTTTTAAGAGTGGCGATTCATCTACATCCTCACCTGGCAGGCATGAACCATATTTTTCTAATTATCTATGCAAGTCATGTCTTGAGCCTGATGCCATTAGCTTATAGCAGTGGAGGAATAAGATGACAGCTTCATCATATTGGTCGCCGCGCAGTGCTAGTTAATTCCAATCAGTGGTGGTGGGTTTGGTCGATTCACCCCATATTTGGAGACAATCCCCTGTTCCTGGTCCTTGCACCAATAACCATGTGTGTATAATTCCTAACTCACTAGCACGATGGTTAAGTGCCCGTTTATTTTAGATTTTGCAACAGTCAGAATCAATTCTGCAGAATTGATTTTAAATCACTTCCGTCCAACGTACTTCGTAAAGCGTGCATCATCCATCTCAACCATTCATTTCTAGAATCAATTCTACTCAACTGTAAACCAAACGGACCCTAAGTTGGGTTAATTACTTGAGAACTTGGGGTAACACTAAATTGCCAATGAGTGCAAATCAACCGTGTTATCATGACAAAAACCTTATACATAAATAATAACGATGTTTTAAGGTGTTACACGGGATAATAAATTTTAAAATGGAAATGTTTTATTGGAAAATGCAATTATCTTAATATTTAATGCATTGATAATATTTAATGTTACATTTTTTATTAAAATTTTTTCACTTTTGATTTATTATCTTATGTAATGTTACACATGTTAAAAAAATTGAAATAATAAATTTAACTTTAACCAATTATATGTAGGATTGTATTTTAATTTTTAAGATTCAATGCTGACTCTCACCGATATGATATTTAAACTTTAAATATACTCTCTTGGAGGGCTGTATAATGTAGATTATGGTCCATGTGATCCAAAATATAAAAATATAATAATTTAAGAATATTCAATTTTATTTTTTAGTTTTTGAAGACTGTTTTTAAAAACTGATTTTTTATAAATCAAATGATTTATTTACATAATTTTCAATATAAAAACTAAAAAAATAATTTTCCAAAACACCTAAAAGTAGTTTCAAAATTTTAGTTTTTAAACACTGCCAAAAAAGGCTTTAGAGGGCGCTCCCGTGCAGCCTTAAAGGGCGCTCCCGTGCGCACTAATAGAATCTGCTCTTGTATGGTCAAAAACGAGGACGCTCAATGGAGCGCCCTGACAGAAGCAAAAAGAGGGCGCTCCCGTGCAGCCTTAAAAGGCGCACACTGGAGCGCCCTGGTTCTTTAAAACAAGGGCGCTCCAAGGAGCGCCCTCCTTTCGTTTTTTTTTTTTTTTTTTCAATTTCTGTTTTACAACAAGGGCGCTCCTTGGAGCGCCCTCCTTTCTTTTCTTTTTTTTTTTCAATTTTTTGTTTTTTAATCTACTTTAACCTGCATATTTATTTCAGTCTGATCCCAATGACTTAATCCAAAATCATGCATATTAATTCCTTAAAATTCAAACACTTAGTCATACTATGAACAACACTTAGTAAACAACACACATACTTTTATACATGTCATTTTTATTTTCCGTTTCAACCATGTTTTTTATTACAAATAAATTAAAGGAAATAAAAGATGTGAAACTATTCAAAGCATCAATAGGTTATCTACTTCAAATGAAGAATTCAAACTTGTCATACTTTGAATAGTTTCCTACGCATGCTATAAAGTGTGGTGAAAGTATGAAGTACCTATCAAACTTATTCCTAATGCATGTACATACAAATAACCTAATAATTATAGTTGAAAGAAAAACGATAATATGATAAAGGATATACCTGATTAAAGTCAATCACCAATAAGCAGTTGTTAGATTATAAGCAGTTAGGAAACAAGACCTGAAAAAAAAAAGACAAGTCAAAAAATTAACTAGTAATAAAAATTAGTAGTCGTTAAAAATTTGAGCAGCAACCACCAAATTAACGAAAAAACAATTTTAACTCTAAACCACCAACTACCAGTCCAAAAGAGATCAATATGAGTAATATATATTTATATAACATTTCAAAATCTAATGTAATATATGACAACCTATATACTTAACACATAAATCATTATAAACTATATCCCAAACATCAAATCATTATAAACTATAATATTAATGTTCAATGTTATCTAACCTTAACAACAAATAAACAGTTCAGATAGCAAAACAGGGGGTGCAGGTAGCAAAAAAACAATGTGCAACATAAACAAAAAGTGGTGCAGATAGCAAAAAATGTCAATGTTGGAGTTGCTTACCCTAGTAGCCGCCGCGGACTGAGAGAAGAAAGGGGAAGGAGAGAGTCGCGACGCGCCGAGGGAGAGGAGAAGGGAAGAAGGGAAGGAGAAGCTCACGTACGGTTGCGCTGTGGAGGAAGAAGGGAAGGAGAAGCTCTCCCAAGCTCCCTCACGGACGAAGATGACGAACACGGAGGAGAAGGCACGAATGAAGAAGCTCGCGCACGGAGGAGAAGGGACGAAGGAGAAGGGAAAGAGGAACAAGCTTGGGCACGGAGGAGAAGGGACGAAGGAGAAGGAAGGAGGAGAAGCTTGGGCACGGAGGAGAAGAGACCAAGGAGAAAGGACGAAGGAGAATGGAGGGAGAAGGGACGCGGGATGAATGAAAGTGAAAATTAAATCTGGGTGGTCATTTTTAAGGATCAACGAGGGCGCATAATTTTTAAAAAAATAAAAAAGAGCGCTCCCGGGAGCGCCCTGTATTCCCAGAGAATTAGAAAAAAAAAATAAAGGAGGGCGCTCCTGGGAGCGCCCTCTATTCCAGAGAATTAAAAAAAAAAATCATGCTAGGCAAAAAAAGTAAAGGAGGGCGCTCCCTGGAGCGCCCTCTATTGCAGGGCAAAAAAAAATATCCACCAGAAAAGAGGGCGCTCCAAAGGAGCGCCTTGTAAAAATAAATAAAAAATAAAGGAGGGCGCTCCAAATAAAAAAAAAACAAATTAACGTTGGGAACAAGGGCGCTCCCAATGGCCAAAGAGGGCGCTCCACCTGAGCGCCCTTGAATTATAAACAGAAAATTCAATGAGGGCGCTCCTAGGAGCGCCCTCCTTTCATCAGAATTAAAAAAAAACAAATTCACGCTGGGAACAAGGGCGCGCTGTTGGAGCGCCCTCTATTCTACCTATAAGGGCGCTCCCGCCCATCTTTTGAGCGCCCTGGTATTTAAACGATTGTTTTAGACGCTAGTCCGCATGGGAGCGCCCTAAAGGGAGTGCTCTAATATCCTCAAATTGGCGTAGTGAAAAACTAAAAAACAGTTACATTTTTTAAAACTGTTTATAAAAACTGTTTGTCAAACAGATTTTTCAGTTTTTTTGTTTTTAAAAACAAAAAATAGTTTTTAAAAATTGTAAACAAACAAGCTCTAAATTTCTGAATATAAGATTTAACGTTCATTTTATTAATGGTTGATATTATACCAGTCTCCAAATACTTTTATGAAATATTGATTGAAAAGAATAAAAACTCAAATCGATAATACCGTGTAATATAGAAGTTTTCCCTTCAACTTAAATTGATAGATCTTCAACAAAATTATCATAGCATGTATTGCAAATTCATATTGTCTCTTAAATGAAACTCAAATAGTCACACACACACACACACATATACAACCATTTAATAAAAAAAAAAATTATTCATTTTTTTTTTTGTCAAAGCTAAAGATCATTCATTAACAAATGTTCAATGACACTTACAAAACTTATAAGATGCTAAATAAAGAGTATTATAGTAGTGCATTATATATCAATTTAAACATTAAAACAAACAAGCGCACTCATAAATCTAAACTACTTAGCAATCCTAAAACATTGTATCACAATCTCTTATTACAAAATCCTGAAAAAGTGTGGAACATTTCTTCCTTTTTTTTCTTTTCTATTTATTCCGGATCGGCACATGTCCAACAATTGCTCAAAGCAAAATCTCCACACAACAACAAACACTACTCATATGAGTAAATCAATGCTATAAAATCAAGCTTTGACGGCAGAGGTGCATGAGATTTGGATAAAAATTGCAAAAAAAAAGGTGGAAATGGATATGAAGGAAATGAAGATAAGGAAAAAAAAGAGGGAAAAAAACTTTCACTAAAGAGAGAGAAAACCATCTATAGTGGGTCTGCCATAGAGGGAGAGCAACCCTGAAAGGGACGATGCTGCTAGGCACCACTTTTTAACGAAGGAGAGTTGTGCAGCATTAGCGTTGAGTCAAGTTGCTTTTCGAAAGGTATTCATTCGCCTTTAGTAATTGATAAATTGTAGGTTGTACTAGGTGGATCAAATTTGTTTGGTCCATGCTAGAATCATCTCTCCCTTGGTTTTATCATGAAGGGTTGAAATATTTTATTCCCTCCGTTCCTATTTATAATTAGGCACCGTTGATCAAGTCACACAAATCAATAAAAGTGATTAAAACTTGTTAATTTTGTTGGGGTTTTAGAAAATATATAGTTTAACTTTCTAATTTTACGCTTATTTAATATTATTAACTAACTCCACGATCATTTGATATATAGTTGGAAAGACATTAAAGTTAATAAGTATAAATAAGAAAAATGGTAATAAATATTTACTTGAAATTGTAAAATAACTTATAAAAAGGAATACAAAATACTTCTAACATTATAAAAAATAACGGAGGGATACTTTTTATTGTTTTAGAGAGTCAAATTAATTAATGTGTGTGTCTGATGGTATCATTTTTTATGATATCATGTGTTTGAATTTTACACTCATATAACTCAATGATTTTGTATAGAATGCAAAATTAGTTAACCCAATCATTAAATAAAAAATTCTTATTATCAAGTTTACAAATCTTATAGTTGAATTAGTTAATTTTAAATTCTATAAAAATCATTAAGTGATTTTTTGTGTAAAAGTTTGAAATCTTGTATAAATTAAATAAATTAATAATCACATATATTTTCAGATTTGACTTCTCTAAAATGACTTGGAAAATAAAAGATAAATTAACAATTCAACATATAATAAAATTTGGGAATATATTCAAACAAATCCATGATTTTATATGTATATAATATCAACCGTTAATTTTCTCATTCACTTATCATATATATATATATATATATTTCCCTTAAGAAATGGTATTTGTAATATTGTACAACGTATGATACAATATATATAGAGAGAAAGAGAGAGAAAGAGTGTGTCAGTGAAATGTGATGAGTGATGTAATGAAGAAAGAGATAAAAAAAGTATGTTGTATAAACGTTGGATGAAACTTCTGTAGAAGTACTTTTAGGTGAAAAAAATAGAATAAACTAAAGAGGTCAAATGCATTTAACCTCTCCATAAGTTGAAATTAATCATTGTAGCCCACTCACTCCAAAAGCTCTCTTATTTAACTTCTCCACAAGTAACTAATTTCAACTTATGGAGAAGTTAAATTCATTTGACCGCTTTGATTCATTCTATTTTTATCTTTTAGAAATTCTTCTGCAGAAGTGTATCCAAACGGGGCAATATATTGATTGTATAAGTAATATAATACATGAATGATATTATTTTTCATGGGGATTCTAAATGTCATTGGGATTCTAAATGTCACTTTTTCCTACTTTCTCTCTCTCCACACATTAGATTTGTGGTCGGATGCTCACATTTTTTTCTCCACATTTGCTTAACCTCGGATGCTTCAAATAAGATGATCACTATCTTTATCTATTTATAATTATACAATCTAATAGGTATTTTAATTTTTTTACTATTCATTCAGTTTAAGCAATTTTTTTATTGTTCATTGGGATTCTAAATGTTACTTTTTCCTGCTTTCTTTCTCTCAACATATTTGCTTTGTGCTTGGATGCTCTGCTCGGATGGTCCAACTTGGATGCTCACATCTTTTGTTCCACATTTGCTTAACCTCGGATGCTCTGCTTGGATGTTCACTATCTTTATCTATCTATAATTATACATTCCAATAGATATTTTAATATTTTTTCATTATTCATTCGATTTAATCAAATTTTTTATTTTTAATTGGGGTTCTAAATATTATTGAGATTCTAATTGTTAGTTTTTTCCACTCACGTTGCCCTCTTTTCGCTTTTGTTCTCCATTCAAATTTTTTTCCTTTTCATCTTCTTTCCATCTTTATCTCTTTCAACACATTTGTTTTGTGCTCAGATTTTTGGATGATCACATCTTTTTCTTCACCTCAAATACTCACATCATTTGCTTCATATTTTCGGAATATTGAGCTCGTGGATAGCATGAGCTCTTTACTAGTTTCATACATTCATCTAACACTTTTCATCCTTATAACTCTCTTCTTGTTATATAAAATCAATTATTATATGAGTGATGATTGGCGTCGCGCAAACAGTGCGGTAGGACTGGTACACTGTTTGCAGGTTTGGACTTTCAGCGCCCCATTTTAATAGTTTTTATTTGTTTTTTATTTTATTATTATATTTATTTTTATTTATTTATCTCATTAAATAAAAATATAGATTAAGAGATACAATAAATGTCTGTTCTTCGAAGGGTTGGCATAAGTTTTTTATCATCATTATTCTATTTTGATGCTAATAACCAAATGTATTATTGCATTCACCGTTTTTGGGCACACAATTAACCTCGTGTCATTCTGATGCAAATAACCGGAGTTATTTCATTAACCCTTAATGAACACACAATATAATTAACCTTATATTTATAATATTACATTTCACGAAGGGTTAACATCAAATTCATGTGATCATTGTTGTATGTTGATGCAATTACCAAATTTACTATTTCATTAACCGTTAATGGATATGCAATTAACCTCACAAATTCTATTAACCAAATATCCTATTCTATTAACCGCCAATTGATACATCATTAACCTCATTTAAAAATATGTTCACCGTTTCTGGACACACAATTAACCTCTTGTTAACCGGAGTTGCCCTCACAAATTCAATTAACCAAATATTTTATTCTGTTAACCGCCAATAGACACATAATTAATCTCGTGTTAACATAAATGATTAACACAAATTCCATATGATTATTTATTGTAATTCTTAATCTATATTTTTATTTAATGAGATAAATAAATTAAAATAAATATAATAATAAAATAAATAAAAAAGCGGTTGAAAGTCCAAACCCATAAACCAGGCTACGAACGGGACAAAAAAACATTTCCCTTATCAATAATGTTTTTTCCACACCCAAATAGTAAACACTCATCGTACACTTGCCCCTTTTTTTGAATGAACAATAACTTCTTTTTTTTTTCTTTTTTGTTTTCATGAATAGTAACATTTTTTTTCTCAAAAAATCTACAATTAACTAGACTGATAACATACTTAACCAGTAAATTGTATAACATTAACCATAAATTCATACTCAGTGATTATTTGTGTAGTAATCCTTATGATCAAATAACTGTTCAAGATGAACTTTGTTTTCAAGTGAACATGTGGTTAATACCATATAAGTTGGTGGTTAACTGTGTTATTAATTTGGTTAATAATTTTTTTTCAAGTGAACATGTGGTTAATACCATATAAGTCGGTGGTTAACTGTGTTATTAATCTGGTTAATAATTATAAGTGAGGCAAAAAGTGGTTAACTGTGAGTTATTATGTAGTTAAATAAGTTGCTCAAGTGGTTAATATTTATATCAGTTCAGATAACTTCAAATGACAAACATTTAACTTTGTTTTCAAGTGAACAGGTGGTTAATACTATATAAATTGGTGGTTAATATGTTATTAATCTGGTTAATAATTATAAGTGGGGCAAAAGGTGGTTAACTTTGAGTTAGTATGTGGTTAAATAAGTTGCTCAATTGGTTAATATTGATATCAGTTCAGATAAATGTTCAAAATGACAAACCTTTATTTTTATTTTCAAGTGAGCATGTGGTTAATACCATATAAGTTGGTGGTTAATTAGGTTGTTAATCTGGTTAACCAGTAATAATTTTTTTTAAAAAAAGTAGGTACCGTTCACAATTTAAAAAAAATGTACCGTTCACAGTTAAAAAAAAATGAGGGGTGTATGGTGGGTGTTTACTGTTTTTTTGGTTTAACCACATGTATCCTCCACGGGAGGCAATTCTGTTCGAGCCTGGAACATCCACATCGTGGTGGGGCTAGCTCTCCCAGCGGGGATTTTTTCCATCCACAAGATTCGAACCTGAGACCTTGCTTAAGGGGAATCAAGTATGTACCACTTGAACCAACCTCGTTGATAATATAGGGATCAAGTATGTACCACTTGAATCAAGTGTTGTGAGTGTTTACTGTTTGGGTGTGGGAATATCGGGATTGTTCCCTTATTATATTTATCACTTATTTCTTTCTTATTTCTATCTTACATAGAGAAGTCAACTCCACAATTTTCATGGCCATCTAGACCCATGGCCGTGTGTATAAATAGACATCCATATACTGAATATCCAAACGTACAAGAGTAACACAAAACTAATCATCACACTGCCGCTTACTTGGTAAGTATGGCTCTTAACCTTGTGAAGCTTTCAACCTCATTCCTTTTACTCTTCTTTGGGAACCCATTTCCAATCGCTGAGTCAAGAATCACCGAATCCCCAGAGCATCCATTTACCAAAACCCTCCAAAACCTCGAGGGCGTTCACAAGGGACAAACAGTGAAAGGCGTGAGCGACCTTAAAAATTACCTCCAAAAATTTGGCTACCTAATAATAAGGAATGACCAATATTCAAAAACCGCATTCTCCGACCACTTTGATGAAAACTTGGAGTCTGCCCTCAAAGATTTCCAAAAGTACCATCACTTAGATACCACCGGTCGCATAGACACTCCAACCATCGATACAATGAGCCTCCCACGTTGTGGAGTCCCTGATATAATCCCACGTCGCAATAAACGTAACGGTTTGGTGATAGTTGCTAACTACACCTTCTTCCCAGGATCACCAAAATGGGATGACTCCAAGAGGGCCCTAACATATACATTCAAATCAAGTGCTGACGTGTTGAGCATGGATGTCGTGAGACAAGCGTGTGAGAGTGCCTTCAAAAGCTGGTCACAAGTCACAGACTTCACCTTCACTGAAACTAATGGTGACTCAGCTGACGTGGTGATTGGGTTCCACCGTGGCGACCATGGCGATGGCTACCCCTTTGATGGACCAGGCATGGTGCTGGCTCACACGTTTGCACCACAAGATGGGAGGCTTCATTATGATGCAGATGAGCAATGGAGCACCAACCCAACGGGTCTTCATGTTGAGTCGTGGTGGAGGAGGAGGAGGAGGAGGCCACGTCCAAGGAGTACGACACAGATTGATTTGGAAACAGTGGCTTTGCATGAAATGGGTCATCTTATTGGGCTTGGACACAGTAGCAACCCGGACTCGGTTATGTATCCCACTTATGGGGGTGTGAGGAGGAATCTGAAGCAGGATGATATCGATGGTATACGGGCTCTGTATGGGTATAACTAAAAACTGATGATCAGAAATATATGGTGAGTTGTGTGAAAATGTAAAATAGTTAACGTATACTATCATCAGTTGGCTGTTAACTAGGCCAGAAGTTTGGGGGCAGGTTGCATGTATGATGTATACAAATCAAGAACAAAATAAGCCACCACGTATTGTAATAGTATTGTTGTAATAATGATAAGATAATATGAAAGTTGTACTTATTTGGATGGACTTGGGTTTGGTTGGGTTAGGGTTTGGTGGGAATTGGTTCAAGTTAGATTCGATTAGGACGTCAATGGGGCGGGACGAGACATACACTACTCGTATCCATATCGGTTAAAATTAACATATATGTATGCATATAGCTGGTATTCACGGGTATCCATTAATATTCAAGAATTCAAAAAATTTATAGAAAAATAGAGAAAAAAATGACATAAAATATATTATAATATCATATTATATTAATATTATATATTATAAATTAACATTATATAAGTTAATATATTAAAAATATCATTATAAAATAATAAAAAATAAATTTTATCTCATCATAAAATAATTAAAAATCCTAATACTTTAATATATTGAATAAAATATATATTTTAATGAGTATGCGGGTACTCGCGTGACGAGTAATATAACATCCGTCCCTACTCATATAAATATACGCGGGTATGGGATATTTTGCCATCCATAGGTTGGATTTGGTTGTGTTTGGTTGGGGTCGGGTTTGGATTTAGAGTTGTCAATTTTAGCTACCTGGCCCGATCCGATGTTGGTAGTGGACTTTTGCGGGTTGGGTTAAAAAACCCAGGAATTATTTGGGCTTCCAGATAAAGGCCGAGCCTTGTATTTTTGTGGGTTTTTTTTGCGAGAAACCTATTTTTTTGTGGGTTTTGCGGGGTAACATGTTTTATTGGATAAGGCTAAAAAATCCAAGAATTATTCAAACTTTTAAAATAAAGGCTCGAGCCAAACAATTTTATGTGCTTTTACGGGCTGGTCCGGTCGGGCTAGCCATCTTCATGAAAGAATATGTTATATTGTTTAAAATATCTTAATTTGCCAGTCGATCGTAACCTAAGTTTACTACGCATAAGTATAAGTGGGATTTTATGTGCAACACCAGAGTGACCGAAACAATTGTCCAAAAAATTCCTCTTAATTCTTTTCATAATGTTCCATTTCTTGACATAATGAAAAGCCATGATGGTATACTTGATTGGTAACTACTTTATAATTTAATTAAGTAAATTTTAATAAACCATTTGTCATCTATTATTATTATTATTTTTTAATTATAAGATAAATACATATTTCTTTTTAAATGATATTAGTAACTTGATTTAGAAAAATTATAACATAATGTGGAAATAAATAAGTTATAAAAACTATAAAAGAAATTTAATCACACAAATGTGAAAATAATTTAAAATTAAATTATAAAAGTTAATTACATAAAGTGTTATTTTCATTGTTTCTTACACAACTTTAAAAACGGAAAACAAAATAAAAATTGTGTGATATTTTTATAATCAAAATTAGAAGTATTTTTATAATTAAAATTAAAAAATAGGAAATAGAAACGAGAAACGGAAAATATTTTTTTGAAAGTGAAGGGCGCACCCTTTACTTTCCGAAAACATTTTTCATTTTCTATTTTTTGTCCTTTAGTTTAATTATAAAATTGTCTACTTTTTTTTTGTTTTATTTTATGTTTCATAATTTTGTTCAGAAAATAGAAATCAATACAAAGTTGTTTTTACTATTTTTTTATAAAATTTTAAAAACAGTGCAAAAAATAAAAATAATATAATATTTTACAATTAAAAGTATTAAACAAAGAAAATATTTTGTGAAATCCAACTACCTCTAAAGTTTTGTACTATATACTATAGATTTAAACTTGACGGCCCTGTTATAAGAAAAAAAAATTGTGATGACAAAATTTTAACAAATTGTAGCCGCACCGACTCGAAGGAGGCCGGTAATGCAATCGCTTTAGGCCTCCCCTATTATAAGACCTCAATTTTTTTAGATTTAATATATTAAAATTAAGGGTAAAATATATATTTGTAGTTTATGTAAAATTAAATACATTTTATTTTGGTTGTCATAACTTAAAATTGGTGTATTGAATCTCTTTCTTTTTTAAATCAATTAGTTTTTATAAGACGTGTTTTTAGTTTCCAGTATTTCTATCAGATGTATTTAGTCCCTAACGAGAGGGATGCTAAGCATTAATTTCAGGTGATTTTAAGAAAAGAGAAACTCAACCACATTAGTTCTAAATTATGAGAACCAAATCCAAATATGTTTAAATTTATAAGGATTAAAAACATATTTTATCCAAAATTTAATAAAATCTTTATATCAAATATAAAAGTATTACTAATTATTAGTTAATAGATAATAAATAAAAATAATTTTTTTCTTATAAAAAATAAAAATATAATTTAATATAAGTTTCTTTTCTTAAAAAGGACTCATATTTCTTTTTTAAAAAATTGTATGTCATTTATGGTCCTTTATTTATTGTTGGCGCCCATGGATAAAGACCCTGAAAAAGATGAAGAACCAAAGGCTGAGACGCGTAGATATACGTTGTCCTTAAGGGTTAATTCGCGGGATGTGCGTAACCCCCAAGGATTTAACAGCCCCTTCCCGGAAGCACCGAGGTTTCAGAACAGTGTCGATTGATCAGTAGAGCAGAACTGAGAAGAAGAGAGGAGAAAGATGAAGTAGTTCGGTTTTTTTGTAGGATGAAAAGTATATGAAGTGATTAAAAATCCGATAGGTTAAATTTGTATATAAAATTGAATTTTTAAATAAGGATAAGGTTATATGCACCAGATAGCGGTTACTAGCAAAATAGTAAGAACACCAGGTCAAAAATGATCTTTGAAATATAGACGGTTTCTAGATAAGCATCAGATTTAAAATTAAATTTAAAATTAAAATTCAAGGTTCAAAAAATTGTTTAAACAGAGCTGGAGCAAAAAACATGTGAGGCCTATCACACACAAGGGGCAAATCCACCGATTTGCACTAAACCGAGCCATCAAGGCCCGGCCCGTTTTCATGCGCGCGAGCCCAAGCCTTTCACAAGTTGTTTGAAAAGGTCTAATCATATTTTAATATATAAGCACTCAATCATGCTCTGCTCCGAGCAATGTGGGACTTGAGTTTTAGAAAGATTTTGAAATACTCTAAAATTCACAACATTTATTAGAAATTTAAATTAAGCTTCTATCTTATAATTTGCTTTAGGCCTATATATATGTTGGGCCGACCTGATTGTAGCGTCTTCTCATCCTACAAAATTTATAGAAGATACAAATTTACGCGGAGATCTTATTGCCCTTAATTCTACTTTCTTATACTTGATGAGATTTGAAGAAAAAACAAGGCAGTTTTCTCAGGTTGAGAAAAGGTTAAACTTTGGACTGAAGATTTATATATATTTATTTTCTCAATTGCAATAGAAACAAGGCAATTTCATGATTAATTGTTCCTGTTTAATTATGGACTAGTTAAATTAAAGTAAATTATGATCCATTTTCTAATAATCTATATCTATGCAAGAGTCATGTGCTGAGCGTGATGCCATGAGGTTTGTAGTTGTGGAGGAATATCAAGTCCAACCAGTAGTGGTAGACTTGGTCGATGTTTCCCATGGTGAAAACCCCTGTTCTTGGTCCTTGCACCAATAACCATATATGTATATGTAGCTCATTAGCACTACGGTTGAGTTGGGTTACTTGACAACTTGCATAGCGACGACTAGCTAGCACCAACGAGTGCAAATCAACCGTATTATCGTGACCACTACTAGGGGGAAAATGCTGAGTATTGGCAGGCTTTCAGAATATAATATAATTTGCCACACTTTGGTCTCTTTGGTTGGGTAGAAATAATGTAATATTTTAGAGAATGGGAAATTAATTGATTAGGAATACTTTGATATATATGATTCAGATAATGACATGGTTTTGGTTGAAGGGTTTTTATGTTCTTTAGTAGAATGGTCTAATTGTCCCCTTCTATATACGCTTATCATGTGTTATGTGTATATATATAATCTGAATTTGTTGTAGTCCCATGACAAGCATTTCTGTCCACTGTAGCCTTCATCAGATCTTCATTAACTGGCCAGATCTTTTTCATGTATATGAAATAGACTATATATTTTTATTTGTATTTTACTAAAAGGGATGAAATTACACTATATCAAGTCTTACATATCATTGAATAACTTTTAACAAAATTTTCAAAATAGCTAGCGTAAACCTTAGCTGGAAATTATGACGAATTAAAAAATGCAAAGTCATACGTATGAAATCTAAAATATTGTTTTAGTATTAATCGTATGTATATGACATATAATTTTTGAAATACACTTAACATATATTTTTATAAAAAATAACTTATATTGTTATATATTTGTTAAAGAAACGTATAAGTTGTATTTGAAGAAAACAAACTTCATTTATACATAATATATATTAAAAAGGTGTCATATATATATATGTATATATATATATAAATATATATAAGTTCAGATTTTATTTTCAATTAATTATTTCTAACTATAATATGCACTATTTTAATATTTTAAAGTTACGATACTTGAAAATATATATATATTAATTAGTTGCATGTATTAGAAGAAAACAAACTTTTTTTAAACATAATACTAATTAAAAAGGTGTCATACTCTATAGTTCATATTTTATTTTCAATTAATTATTTCTAACTAAGATGTGCACTATTTTTTTGAAGTTAAATACTTGTGTCAAATAATTTGTAGAAAAGCCAATATAAATCATGTCTTCTGGTCTCATTCACACTTTAAGAGACTTTAAGAGTGTGTTTGGCAAAACTAGCTGATAAGCTAGCTGCTAGCTTATAAGCTCCGAGCTGATAAGCTAGCTTATTGAATTAGAAGTGTTTGGTAAAATTAGCTGATAAGCTAATTAGTAAATGTAAAATGATAAAAGGGGCATAACTACATAAATTTTATTATATGAATTTTATTTGTGTTTTTAGAAAGAATATATATTATTATGCAATTATAATTTTATATTTTTTTAAAAAATAATTTAATTCCTATTAAACTTTTTAGTAATAAAATATTTAATTAAAAATTAAAATAAATAATGAAATTAATAAAATAAATAGTATAATATAAAAATAATTTCATAAAATAGTAAAAAGAAAATAACAAGTTAATTAATTCGTAATTTTTTAAATTACTTATTATATATGTAATAATAGGTAAAAAGAAATTGGAAGGTTTTTGTCACTAAAATTAAAAATATATAATAATAGGTAAAAAGAAATTAAGAATAATAAAGAAAATGTATTAAAATATAAGGGGTAGTGATGGAAGAAAATTAAATAAGTTACAAGCTAGAAGCTAGGTGAACTAGCTTGTAGCTTATAATCTAGAAGCTCCTAAAATAAGCTACTTTGATGTACCTTACCAAACACTTTTGTGTTGGTCAAACTAGCTTATAAGCTAGTCAAATAAGCTAGTAACTAGCTTATTGGTCTTGCCAAACACACTCTAAAGCTCTTAATCAATTTCATTTTCAAATGTGACGATCCCGAAATACATAGAAAACAAGGATAATATTGAAAAGCATCTGCATTAGAATATGTTTATACTAGCTAGTTGTGGCGACAAACAGATACTCCCTCCGATCTCAAATATAAGGAATAAAAAATCCACTTGTGTTGGTCTAAAATATAAGCAAATTTAAACTAACTTTGCCTTATTTAATGACCTTGGACTAAAATATCCTTTACTTAAATTCAAATTGTTCTATCCGGCCAATGACCCTATTTAATGAATCATGTAGATATAGTGTTTCCACTTGGAACAAGTTTCAATAAAATTGGAGTCTCCTATGAAGGGCAATTTAGAGAATACAATTCATTTTTAGATGACATCAAGAAAATTTAATGAAATTAACTAACATTTCTTAATTAGCGTGAGTTAGTTTTTTTTGCTTATATTTGAGACCGGAGGGATTACGTAATATTATCGGTATACATTACGATATCTATTACCTATAGAAGAAAAGAATTCGCTCAGGGACACGTGTTGCTCTTTCACTTTTTTTTTCTTTTTTGAATAGTTTTCATAAATTCGTTTCGTGCCTCACTCTGACCACGTTCATCCCCTTTCTTTTTTTTTTTTTTTTTACATTTTCATTTTTCTTTAGTTTTCTTGGTTTTTTTTATCTTATTTTTTATCTTATTTTATTTTATTTTATTTTATTTTCATTAAATTATGTTGCAACACATTATTGGATGTATGTGTAAAATATTTTTACATGACAGTGTATAGTTATTAAATTCTTTTAGTTATTAATATTTTCATTTATTACTTTATTATATGTTTAACTTATTTATCCTCCAGTCAATACGCCACTACAACATTTTAGGCTTTAGGCAACGCTTTTTAGGCAACGGCTAAAAAAATGTTCTTGAAACATAGAATAGCCAACAGTTTTGTTAACTGTTGACACTTCAATTGACAACAGTCGTAAAATTGTTCTCAAAAGCTTATATAGACAACGCTTTAATGGAGTGTGGACAATACTATAGTCAACAGTTGCAAAACTGTTCCCGAAATATGGAATAGCCAACAAATTTTTAATCGTGCCCACTTCTCAGCTGAACGGTTTGAAAACCGTTCCTGAAATAAGGAATATGCAACATTTTTTTTGTTGTAAAACTGATCTTAGGCAACAATTATAAAACTGATCTTAAAATGTATAATAGGAAACAATTTATAAATTATTGTTTATTTTATGTTATGCAACATGAAAAAAAGTGTTCCCAAAATTAAAATTAGGCCACAGTTATTTATGAAATGTAGGTTTTTTTCTTTAAAATTAATAGGAAATTAAACACTTATAAATTTTATTTAATATATATATATATATACCCGCTCAAAATTTTCATTCCCGGATAAATAATTAAATTAAAAATTTTAAACTGCTCATCTCCCTTAATTTTAAAAAACGTGAACATAATAAAGAAATTGAATGAAAAATAAAACTTCTCATCTTTCATTCTCAATAAAATTCTAAAACAAAAATAACCTAATAAACTTCTGAAACAAAAATTCCCAATTGTTGCTCTCTAAATGTCTCTCTAAATTTCATTCTGAAACAAAAATAACCTAAATTTCACTCACCTCACCTTGCTTAATCCCTAATTGCTCTCTAAAGGTCTCTCACCTTGCTTCTCATCATGCACCGTCATTCGCTTCGCTAGCTCCCTGGCGCCGTCGTTCGCTAGCTCTCGTGACATCGTCTTTGCTAGCTCTCGTGGCACTGTCGTTCGCTAGCTTTCATGACACCGTACACCGTCGTGCGTCCCTCTCACTGTGCGCCTCTCACAGGTAAGAATCAATCTTTTCATCTTCTTTTCCTTTCTTCGTTCTTCTTTTGTGTTTTATTGTGTGACTTTCCCAACGGTAGTGGAGTTGTTATGAAGGAAGGTCGCAACAACGGTTTAGGAAAGTAATAAAGGGAGGGAGAATGTCCGAGAGAATTCACTAGTTGTAGGAGAGGTCTAAGACATTCATTATTCTTATTTAGAAATGAGGTTAGGTTTTGGATAGGGACTCACGAATGGGGCCAATGAAGTTTGGTAACTGGTGGATAATTACAAAAATGGTTTTGTGACTTTTGAGAAAAAGCAAATACAATATGATAATGGTGGGCCTTTGGATTATTCATTTATTAAAGAGAGATACAATTTTTTAATTATAAAAATGACTTGGTGATCACTTTTGAGAGAAAGTTTTGTCTGTACATGTTGGAGAGGCTTCAAACTACTAGTTGCCTTTGACCTTACCTTTAGTTATGTGATTTTTTTCAGGTGTAGACAAATACTAGTCACGTGGTCATCATTTTTCCTCTGCTATTGCTTTTAGTTTGGATGTGAGCTTCCTCTCCAACTTGCATTGGTAATTTGATGCCATCATGTTTTTGTTTTTGTCCCTTTGTGTTTTGAGTGGTGTTTGAAACTTGTACTTTGTCTTATATTGTGGCCTCTAATTTCCAGTAGGAACCATGTTGTCTTTTGTTAGAAGAAATATATTTGCTTAAAAGGTGAATAAAAAGGCTTTGTTATTTGTCACAGGTGCTGTGGAGGAAATTAAAACATAATAATTCTTCATTGGGTCAAGGTTCTTTGTATTACTCCCGGTAAGTTTAAGTTATTTCATTGTTTTAGAATTGATGATTTGAACTTATATGCTATGTGATGATGTTTATGTTATTCCTTTGAAAGTTATTTTTTATTTTGAATTTAATTTTAAAATTACGATGGCCCTTTTCTATATCTTTTAATAGCATACCATTAATTAAATTACTTAAAGAAATATGTCATTATGATTTATAATATGTGAACTCATCATTTGGATTAGATTAAAAGTGATGGATAAAGAGTGGACAAAACTACCAAGATTTAGTAGAGACTATATCAACGGTGTTGAGTCATTCTTAGACTTTGCCTATAGTAAAGGAAGACCTCAAGGAGAAGAGATTCTATGCCTCTGTGCCAAGTGTGGAAATTGTTGTTGGGAAAAGAGAAATGTGGTTTATAATCATTTAGTAGCTACCGGATTTGTGGAAGGCTACAATGTTTGGGTACACCATGGCGAACGAACATCAAGGCCATTGGAAATTGACAAAGACATAGAAGATGAAGAGGACTCACGTGATGACATTGATGGCTTATTATATGACACATTTAGAAATGTGGTAGAAGTAGAGGGAGTTAACGAAGGTCTTAATAAAGATGCTAGAAAATTCTACAATTTGATTGATGAGGCAAAACAAGAACTATACCCAGGATGTAAAAATTTCTCTACCTTATCTTTCATAATTCGAATGTACTTGTTGAAATGTCTTCACGGGTGGAGCAATGCATCATTCACTGCTCTCTTGGAGTTACTCAAAGAAGCCATTCCTGATCTAAATATTCCTGAATCTTTTAATAAAACAAAGTCTTTTATTAGATACATTGGCCTTGATTATAAAAAGATTCATGCATGCCGGAATGATTGCATGCTATATTGGGGAGACTATGAGAATGATAATTCTTGTAGATTTTGTGAAGCTTCAAGATGGAAAGAATTCCCTCAAGTCGACAGTGAGCTGGAGCAGCGAAAAGATGAGCACAAAGTTCCGGCAAAGATTTTGAGACACTTTCCCTTGATTCCGAGGCTTCAAAGGTTGTTTATGTGTTCAAAGACATCTGACTCAATGAGGTGGCATGAAGAAGAGCGCTCGAAGGATGGGAAGCTCAGACATCCTGCTGATGGCCAAGCGTGGAACGATTTTGATAAGCTTCATCCTGAATTTTCTTCTGAGACTCGTAATGTAAGACTTGGCTTGGCTAGTGATGGATTTAATCCATTTAGGACTATGAGCTTATCACATAGTACATGGCCTGTCATGATGGTGGTTTACAATTTTCCACCGTGGATGTGTATGAAATATGAGTATATGATGTTGTCTTTGTTGATTCCCGGACCACAGTCTCCAGGAAATAATATTGATGTGTATCTTCAACCATTGATTAAGGAATTGAAGGAATTATGGGAATCAGGAGTAGAGACATATGATGCCTCAAGGAATCAAACATTTCAAGTGCATGCAGCTCTTTTATGGACAATTAGTGATTACCCTGGGTATGCTATGTTGTCTGGTTGGAGTACAAAGGGAAAGTTGGCATGTGCATGTTGCAATTATAACACTTCTTCAATCTATTTGAAGCATAGTCGGAAGATGTGTTATATGGATCATCGTGTCTTTTTGCCTGTGGGTCATGCTTGGAGGACTAATGGGAGTTCTTTCAATGGAAAACAAGAACATAGAACTGCACCAACTTTGTTAAGAGGGGAGGAGATATTAGAAATCTTAAAAGATTTCAACAATGTATTTGGGAAGACCAAAAGGCAAAAAATTGACGGCCCATGGAAGAAGAAGTAAATTTTATTTGAGTTGCCATATTGGGCTGATAATCCATTACGTCATAATCTTGATGTAATGCATATAGAAAAAAACATTTGTGATAATATTATTAGGACTCTATTGGATATCGTCGACAAGACAAAGGATCATATTAAGGCCCATTATGATTTGCAAGACATGGGCATTAGAAAGAATCTTCATCCAATTGATATTGGTGGAGGCTGTGCAAAGTTTATAAAAGCATGTTTCTCAATGACTTCGGAAGAGAAGTCTACTTTTTGTGGTGTTTTGAAGGGCTGTAAGTTACCAGATGGTAGTGCATCAAACATTTCAAAATGTGTGCACATTACTGAAAGGAAAATATCTGGTTATAAGAGTCATGATGCACATTTCATGTTGCATTACTTATTACAGATAGCAATAAGAAGCACAATGCCAAATGCAGTGGCCTATCATCTGATTCGTCTTGGTTGTTTTTTCGTTCTTTGTGCCAAAAAGTTATCCAAGTTCATGAGCTAGACTACTTACAAGCAGAGATTGCAGAAATACTTTGCCAATTGGAGATGGTTTTTCCTCCTAGCTTCTTTGACGTAATGGTTCACTTACCTATTCATCTTTCCAATGAGGTTAGAATGGGTGGCCCGGTTCAATTCCGGTGGATGTATCCCATAGAAAGATATTTATGTAAGCTCAAGAGTTATGTTCGTAACAGAAGTCATCCAGAAGGTTCTATTGCCGAGGGGTATTTGGCTGAAGAGGCACTGACTCTTTGCTCAAGATATTTACATAAAAATGTGGAGACAAGGTTGAATAGAAAGAGTCGAAATTATGACAACAGTGATTCGTGTGAAGTAGATGCAGTTGATTACTTCACAAGTATTGGTTGTCCTTTAGGGGGGAAGAAAATTGGGGAACCATTTGCTTTGGACTTTCAATCTAAAGCCCAAGCCCACCGATACATCTTATTCAATTGTGAAGAACTTCAAGTCTATATCCGGTGCGAGTTCTCATTTTCTATCTATTGATTATCTCTAAATTATTTCATTTTATTGGTATATTAACAAATAACATTGTTGTCATTGTAGAGAGCATGATGATAGTATTAATAGTCACACTAAAAAACGAAAGTGGGCTAAGGAAAAAGTGCAGAGTCAAGATTTTAGTGAATGGTTTAGAAATCGGGCCATGAAAGATGATGTGCCATTTCAACTCAAAGAATTGTCAAGAGGACCAAATGTTGTTGCAAAGAGGTTTTCAGGCTACCTCATTAACGGATATAGATTTCACACTATGAAACGAGATGCAAGACGGAAAACTCAAAATTCAGGTGTGACATTGGTTTCGTTAACTCCTAGTTTTGCAAGCTCTAAGGATGAAAATCCCAAGATAGAACCTATCCCTTATTATGGAGCAATTATTGATATCATTGAGTTAGACTATTATGGCCACTTCAATTTTGTGTTGTTTAGGTGTGATTGGTTTGAGGTTGAAGAAGACAAATATGGACTTATTTGTGTACACTTCAACAAAAGATGTTATCAAGATGATCCTTTTGTGCTAGCTTCTCAAGTCCACCAATGTTTTTATGTCCAAGATCCTCTTAATGAAAATAGGCATTACGTTATGAAAACAATGCCACGCGATGTATTTAACATGAGTGACCAATTGGAGCCAAGAGGTATAAATGCGCCAAATGATGATGGTGAATTTAACTGGGTTGGGGAAGATATACCTGCAACAATCATCGAGAAGCCTTCACATGTTATGCAAGAAGAAGAATTTGAAGAAGAGTCTGATTGTGATGACACATTGTTGGACTTCATGGACTAATGGATACATAGTCTTAGGATCTTCTCTTTGTGTTACATTTTGTTGTCTTTGTATTCTTGATTTTATTATATGGAAAAACTTCTGTTTTATCAAAGATTTTGATTTTGATGAAGAATATGAAGAATGGTATTTTGATTTTGATGACACATTGTTGGAATTCATGGACTAATGGATACACAGTCTTAGGATCTTCTCTGTATTACATTCTACTGCATGTTAATCTCTAAAATTCTAAATTTTTAATCATAAGTAGGCTATTGTCTTAGGTTTCAAGCAAAAGTAACCCCATGCTATTTGGAGGTGTAGAGCTCAAGTTATGCAGCAGTTACTGTTTGGTGTCCAAGAGGATGTGTAATCTGTTACAGCAAGCATTAACTTATTTTAAAATAAAAACTGGTACTGCATGTTAATGTCTAAAATTCTAAATTTTTAATCATAAGTAGGAAAATGACTTAGCTTTCAAACAAATTTAACCCCATGCTATTTGGAGGTGTAGAGCTCAAGTTATGCAGCAGTTACTATTTGGTGTCCAAGAGGATGTGTAATCTGTGACAACAAGCATTGACTTGTTTTAAAATAAAACTGGTACTGCATGTTAATGTCTAAAATTATAAATTTTTAATCATAAGTAGGAAAATGACTTAGCTTTCAAACAAATTTAACCCCATGCTATTTGGAGGTGTAGAGCTCAAGTTATGCAGCAGTTACTGTTTGGTGTCCAAGAGGATGTGTAATCTGTGACAGCAAGCATTGACTTGTTTTAAAATAAAAACTGGTACTGCATGTTAATGTCTAAAATTCTAAATTTTTAATCATAAGTAGGAAAATGAGTTAGCTTTCAAACAAATTTAACCCCATGCTATTTGGAGGTGTAGAGCTCAAGTTATGCAGCAGTTACTGTTTGGTGTCCAAGAGGATGTGTAATATGTTACAGCAAGCATTAACTTATTTTAAAATAAAAACTGGTACTGCATGTTAATGTCTAAAATTCTAAATTTTTAATCATAAGTAGGAAAATGACTTAGCTTTCAAACAAATTTAACCCCATGCTATTTGGAGGTGTAGAGCTCAAGTTATGCAGCAGTTACTGTTTGGTGTCCAAGAGGATGTGTAATCTGTGACAACAAGCATTGACTTGTTTTAAAATAAAAACTGCAACTGCATGTTAATCTATAAAATTCTAAACTTTTAATAAGAAGTAGGCTATTGTCTTAGCTTTCAAACAAAAGTAACCTCATGCTATTTGGAGGTCTAGAGCTCATGTTATGCAGCAGTTACTAGTTGGTGTCCAAGAGAGGATGCATTTTAATCTGTGAAATCTGTTATGCAGAAGTTACTGCATATCAAATTAAAAATATGTAAAGTCTATCCAATAATTGTATTTTCATTTTGTAGGTACGGAACACAGAAAGAAAGAATCTCAAAGTAAAAGATGAGTGCTAAAGACATGGGCAAAAGAGATATCTTCAATTTTGAAGGTGAAGTGAGATCAAGTGCTGAATTACTTAGGAGATTTCAAATTAAGCGTGAAAAGGTATTGGGTAATAATATCAAGAAAAACAAGCCGCCAACTACTGCAGCAGTTACATCAAAACCTAAAGGGTTTGATAACCACATCAGAGAGCGCAATCAAGGTACTTTTAGCATTGCAAACCATTCATCAAGTGACCAAGGACAAGGAAAGAATGTAAGTGAAAAGAAGTTTCAAAAAGAGGCAGCCAACGTGCAGAGCAAAAAAAACAAATTCAAGATCCAATGAAGTTATCATCAGAGGCAGCAAACATGCAAAGCAAAAGAGCACAAATTAAAGATCCAATGAAGTTATCAACAGAGACAGCCAACATGCAAAGCAAAAGAACACAAATCCAAGATCCAAAGAAGTTGCCAACAGAGGCAGCCAAAATACAAGGTAAGAGAACTCAAATTGAAAATCCTAAGAAATTGCCAATAGAGGTAACCAACAAAAGGAAACTAGTTGAACATGTTGGGTCACATGGAAGGCAGCCCACAAAAAGGGCAATAGCTGAAAGTAATGAGTTGCAAGAAAATGAGACCACAAAAAGGTCAGTGGCTGAACATAGTGGATCACATGAAAGGCAGCCTATGAAAATGGTAGTAGCTTAAAACAATGACTCACGTGAAAATCTCCAAAGCCCTCAAAAGAAGACAAGAAAAGTACCAATGTGTCCAGCTATGTTAATTGACCAGTTCCTTCAAGAAAATGTGGAGTTTGGTCAAGAAGAGAAGGAGGGAGATGCAAGTGAAAATGAAGAAGACATGCAAGAATATGGTCATGAAGAAGAAAATGCACTAGAAGAGGGAGATGGTGAGATAAATGGTAATTTAATTGTTTAGTTTATTTTTCTTTGTTATTCTTCATATGTATTTTTACCCATCATTGCTATTATCTTACATAGCTATTATGACAAACTAGGTTCATGTAAGAAAAAAACAAGAGGGCCAACACGATGTTTAGAAATACATGCAAGATCATTCGAAGAACGTCAAGAAGTTACCTTAGATGATGATGGAGAACCGATTGGACCCAAAGACAAAGTAGTATCGGACTTGAGTTATTTCTTAGGCACTATGGCAAGGAATCCAAACTTTTGCCCTTTGATTTATACAAACTTCAAAGGCTTGACTAAGGATGAAAGAGAACGAATATGGGATTTTGTTAATGTATGTGAAAAGTGATGGTAATTTTAATTTGCTAAATGCTCAATACTTATCAAGGTTGATAATGATATTTCTATTTTGCAGGAAAAGTTCATTATTCCTGAGAAAGGAAAGAAAGCAATATTTGCTCACATAAATGATGCTTGGAGACGCTACAAGAACTATATCAAGAGGAACTATTTCTTGAAATACTCAACTTTGAGAGAAAGGCTGAAACATCGCCCTAAGCATATACCTAAAAATCAGTATAGACACTTGATGGTTTATTGGAGAAACAGTATTGTCCAAGTAATTAAGATAGTTATCTACATATATAAAGCTGTTTAATTTCACTTTCTACTTGGTTTGATTCTCATGTGGTTTGTCTAAATTTTTATGCTTCTATTGGTGGTTGATTAAACTATTGTATCTGCTAGTTAGGCTTCATGTCACTCTTATTTTACTTTTTTTTTTGCTGCCTTTGTCTGCATTTGCTGATTGATTGATGTTTCTATTGTTGTCTTTGTTGTATGCCAGCTGCTCTTTTTGGGCTGTTTTTGCCTGTTTTCATTGTTTCTGCTCTAGGCTACTGTTACTAGTCTTTGTTGTATGTCAGCTGCTCTTTTTGGGCTATTTATGTTGTTTTTTTTATGTTATTAATGGTTCCAAATGGTGTATTTGGTTGTTGTTTATGTTTGCTGATTCCGGCTATTGAATATGGAATTTCTGCTATTTTGGCCCCATGTTTCTATTATTTTTTGTTGTTTTGTTTTTTGTTGATACTGCATTTTATTATTGAACTTTAACTTCTTTTTTCTATGCAATGCAATGTAGAATATAAGCCAGAAAAATGCTATCAATATGGCAAAGCAGAAATACATTCACCGCATGGGTCCTACAAACTTTGCAAGAATTCGTGCAAAATTGGTATTATATTTTTGTTTATATGTTTAAAACAAGAAATCCTCTTTTACACAGTGTGTGTTTCTTATTGTTCAATCTCTAATTGATGTAGCAAGAAAAGAAGAATGGGGATGATGTTTCTCAAGCTGAAATGTTCATTGAAACTCGTCAGAGTCGAAAAGGAAAGGAGGTGGACAAAGACACTCAGATTGTGATTGTAAGTCTACTATTTCAATACTAGTTTTTTTATAAAGGTAGTCTTGATTGTATCTTTAACTGTAACGTTTATTTTCTTATAAATTAGACAAAACTTCAAGAATCAATCCAATCCTCAAGTAGTGAATCTGTTGAACAAGCTTTTCAATCAATCTTTGGGAAAGAAAAACCCGGTAGAGTTCGATGTCTTGGAAGAACGATCACACCAAGTATGTTAAAGAAAAATGAAGAAATTGTTGCTTTAAAGAAACAACATTCTATTGAGATAGGTTCAATGGCTAAGACAGTTCAAGGATTACAAGGTCTTATAAGATGTTTGCTAAAGGAAATCAATCCAGAATTGGATGACCAAGCTTTGGACAGTATAGTGGAGAATGCTATAAGCAATGAAAATAGTGTAGCACCTCCTTCTTCCGCCTCAACCCATATTCCTGGTCATGATAAGGTATAATTTATACCTTTGTCAGGTTCTAAATTAATATTTTAATTCCTTTCATGTGCATATACAAAACCGGCTATGAAAGTTCTCTTGTGTATAACTAGCTTGAACTTATGTTAATTGATGGAGATTGATTGGGAATTAATTCTATAATTAAATTTTTCTAAGTGACAGAAATATATTTATATGTGCAGGAAAGACGTGATGATGAGGATCAACCTTATGACAATGAAGAGGCGGCTGAATGATGTTACTAACATGGATGGATGCCTAGCTATGTATAATATTCCTAGATGACACTATTTTTAAATTTAGAAATTTTATGTAAACTTTGACATCTTTGGATGATTTTGTTTGGAGTTTTATGGTTTTGAATTGTGAAAAGTGTTCGGACTTCATTTTATATTGTTTTATTATTTTGTTTGGGGGCGAAATCAATTTGTTATTGATCACATGAGAAATATCCCCTTGAAGAAGAGGATGTACAGGAGGATTATAAAAAAAATTATTAGTATTCTTAGTTTAATATACTTTTTTTATCATGTTACATTTATATGATTTCACATGTTAAAGTAAAATTTAATATATATATTACATTTATAACTCCATTTAATAATAGTATATGGTGAAGATTGTTGCTTAAATAATGGTTATTTATATTCAATATTATAAGTCAATATAGAAATAATTGTTGTTCGTTTAATTAGGCAACATTACAAAATTGTAGCT
The DNA here is from genome assembly GCA_026901365.1 of Sesbania bispinosa. Taxonomy (NCBI): domain Eukaryota; kingdom Viridiplantae; phylum Streptophyta; class Magnoliopsida; order Fabales; family Fabaceae; genus Sesbania; species Sesbania bispinosa. The sequence continues at coordinate 142,306 of QLOH01000477.1, forward strand.
TAAATTTAGTCTTAACCGTTGCCTATATCATCTCGAAGAAAACCTTTAAAAAGTGTTGTCTGACGTCACTGACAACGTTCATAAAAGTGTTGCCTATAAAAATTGACTACGTTTGTAAAACCGTTCTTTAAAAATTTATAGCGTTGCCTCAAAGAATAAAAAACCGTTGCCAAAGAAGAGCATGAAAACCGTTCCTGAAAAGTTTAGGCAACGTTTTTTGAACATCGTGGGCATAGGCCAAAAAACCGTTGTCTATAAGAATAGGCAACGGCCGATAAATCCACGCCTGGGAAACCATTGCCTAAACTTTCAGGAACGCTTTTTGGCTTTCAGCAACGGTTTTTTATTGTTGCCTAAGACCTTATTTGTTGTAGTGCGAGTGTCATATTTTCTCATTTACATTTTTTAGTTCTTTTATTCACACTTCAGTAAAATGATTTATTTTATTAACCATGGATATCATTCACGAGAGGTCGTCCTACTCGTGTCATTTTTCCTTTTTTGTTTATTTATCACTCTCTCATTTCTTTTATTATTATTATTATTATTATGATTGTGACACCCTTCTACCCCAGCTCTTATACAATTAATAAGTCGAAATATTTTTCAAAAGTAGTATCCCTCAACGGGTAAAAGGGTTCTGTCAGCACCCAATTTTGTCCGGGAATTTCATTTACTTTTCTTATGTATATATTTGTAGTATTTATCTTTTTCTTCTTATTTTATTAAAAAATCCAAAAAAATCATTAATTAATTATTTGATTAATTAATTCTTGATAGTTAATTAATTAATTGATTAATTAAACATTTTGTGAAAAATTATCAATTTTTTTTCCTTCTTAATTGGGCTGGCTGGGCCCATTGCCAAACTTCCAATATGTTTTTTTTTTCTAAAAAAAAAGGAAAAAATCTTTTGGGACCAATTAGGCTCATTGCTAGTTAATCTTTTAAAAAAAAATTGGGACAAGTAGGCTCATTTTCTTCACTTAATTTAGCAAATTCATCAAAAAAGAGGGAAAATAGTTTGAATGAGGAAAGCAGCAGGCAAGTTGAGCAACTTGCCCTGCCTGGGCGGCCACAGCAGGGCAAATTGCATTGAATCTGAAACCAGCAGCATGGGCAAAAGCGAATTTTGCAGTGCAATTTGAACTTTAATACTTGCAAATTTTGTCTATAAAGGGGTTCTATTTGGTTAAAAAGGGGGGACCGATTTCTGAAGGGAGATTCCTTTTTTTTTCACACAACCAATTTCAGAGAGATTTGGGGAGGGACACACATTGAGAGCATAGAGAAAAAACCGAGAGCTAAGTATTTGAATCCTAAACCCTTTTGAAGAAAGCAATCAGAGAGATTTGAGAGAGGCCATTGGAGCCGTTTCAAAGGAACCATTTTTCAGAAAATTTGGAGGAATACACAAAATACAGAGGAGAACACACAAAGATACAAAGAGTTAAACAGAAAAAACAGAAACAGAGAAGAGAAAAGAAAGTGAAGGCAACGGAGTAATCTGATACTTGGTACCATTGTTTTCCTCTTCTTCACTTCTTGCTTTGAATCCTATTGTTGTATTTTGTTATTTATGCATTTCCTAGGTGTAATCGAAATACAATCATATGTGGGGTAATGTTAAAATGCTAGATCAGTAGCAAAAATCACATGAAAAAAGAGTTCCAACCCATCAATTTAAATGTCCATTACAGTCCCAATACATCAAAATATTTAACAAAGAATGAGAAAATAGACAAATCGAAAATCCCAGTCACTGCCATCAGCCACCCAAGGTCTCTGTAAAAAAAAAAAACAAGAACACAGAAGGATTCAAACAGAGAGAGAAAAGTGGAAGGGAAACCAGAAAAATCCAATCGCTGTGAACCCCCACCATTACTGGTTGCACCGCCGTGTCGCCCTCCTCTGCGGCCGGAGTTGGCCATTGTCTCCGTCGGCCGCCGCGCGGCCGCGTCCTCCCCTGCATACAGTGGCGCCGCCGCGCCATGGTTTCCCCTCCATCTCGCAGCCACGCCGCGCGCAGCGGCGCGTCCTCTTTGGCCACCGCTGTTGCGCGGCCTCTCCACCCCCTTGTCCGCCAGCCGCCGTCTCGGCCAGAGGCGATCTCCGTTCGCGATCGTCCGTCTCCTCCTGCGCGCACAGCCGCCCATCTCTGCGGCAACCACCGCGTCGCAGCGCCTTGGTCCAGCCACCACCGCGGCCAGCCACTGCAGCGCCGCCACCGCGAGACGCCGCCAAGCCCTCTCTCCGTCGCAGTCACTGTGTGCGCCGCCGTCAGCTTTCTCTTCCCCTCAGGCCGCGGCGCGCGGCCGCAACACAGCCGCGCAGCCCACCGCTGCGAGATCGGCTCACCATCTCCCCCTCCGCCAAGAACCGCTGCACGGAACCACCACGGAGCGCCGTCGCGCGCTCCCTCTCTTCCGCGGCCTCACCCTTTGCTTTCCCTCTGTGGCCGCCGCAGCTCCCTCCATGGCCGCCGCGCCATCTCCTCCTTCCCCCTTTTGCTCTCCCCATTTTCAATTTCAAAACCTAACCCTAACAGAGAAAAGTGATTTGGTTTGAATGAGGCAATCTGATTGTTTTGCCTTAGGGTTATGCCCCCCCTTGACCAGAGTTAGTGACTTGGGCCAGCGAATCTGCTAGCCCATTGGTGTTCTGTGGACCTTTTTTTTTTTCCTATTTTTGGATAGTGGTTGGGCCAGTGATGATGTGCTGAGGCCCAACTCATTTTTCTCCTCTTTTGATCTGGTTTGGTAATGTTGTTCAATTCTATTATTTGTTATTATCTTAATATGTATTATTTATTTTGTTTCATTTATTACTAATAATCTCTTTTTTTTGTAAATTCATTTAGATCCACCATCTTGTATTTCTTTTAAGTATTTAGAATTATTTATTTAACATTTGTGGATGTAAATATTTGTTCATTTCTTTCTCTGTAAATAATTGATTATTTGTAATTTTAATTTTGTGTTCATGTAAATATTAATTGATTCAATTTATTCCCTTTTATCTTTGATGTTAATAGAATAGCATTTCTATCTTTTAACGTCATTCAAATAAAAAATAATTGAGCATAGTCATTTACTAGCTCAATAATTTGCCTGTTTATAAAAAAAAACATTTTTTTAAATTGGTTTATCAAATCGATTACGTTGATGGAATAACATTTCTATCCTTTAACGTATAATTTTAAGAGAAGAGGAAATATTGAGTATAGTCATTTACTAGCTCGATAATGCGCTTAATCTCAAATCTCTTCTAAAAATAATTTTTTCAAAATTACGTTAATTGAATAGCATTCCTATCAACAACGTGAAAAAAGAAATATTGAGTATAGTCATTTACTAGCTCAATAATGCGTGAAATTTCAAATTCATTTAAAAAAAATGATTCTTTTCAAAAAAAATTACGTTAATTGAATAACACTTCTATCAATAACGTAAGAAAGGGAAAAATATTGAGTATAGCCATTTGCTAACTCAATAATGCGGAATTTTAAATCTTTTCTCAAAAATGTTTTCTTCTCAAAATAAATGACATTTATTGAATAGCATTTCTATCAATAATGTCGTCGAAACAATTTCAAAGGGTTCGTTGTATAGCCATTTGCTAGCATCAACTCTGCTAAAAAATAAATTCCTTTTTTCTTTGGATTAAAAACACTTCCAAAATCAATTTCCTCATTTTTCTTTTCAAAAATTAAAAATCAAAACATTTCTTTTTCAAAATCAAAACCAATCCTTTCAAACACATTTTTAGAACTACGTGGCTTTGATTTCTCCATTGCACCTGGAGATACGTAGGAGCGGGATCTCCCGTCGAGCCAAAATAAAACTTTCAAATTTTTGTCGCATTGATTTCAAATTATTTTTTTCCCATCATTCTTTAATTTAAAGAATGAAAATAAATTTTGTTTAATTTTAAGAGGGTAAAATAAACATTTTAAAAGTTAATGAATTTTGCACAATTAATTAAGGGTAACCGTTTTAACGGATGTTGTAGGGTGCTAATACCTTCCCTACACATAATCGACTCCCGAATTTGGATCTCTTGTTCGCAGACCAGGTTTTCATTTTTAAATCATTTTCGGGTTTTCCAATTTTCCCAACCCAAATAAATTGGTGGCGACTCCCCAAAATTATCAAATTTTCAATATTTTTCTCACGGGCGCGCCGACCCCCGTCGTGGCCCCGGTCGCGACAGGTTCACATATCTCTTCATTTAAAACCTCATTCATTGTAAAACAACTTAATTAAAATAAAAGTAGATCAAAGGTTTTCAAAATACACAAGCAGCAGAATCTCTAAATTATCAATAATTAAAACATCCTACTCGCCATGTAAGGCATTTAAAAGTGTTTACAAAATCCTTCCTAACTAGAAACATAAAGAAAAGAACCCTCAATAATATGCCCTGATGTCACATGTACCAGAGCAACACTCCCTTTAATCAAAACTCGACACCAGTAGTGTCATCATCATCACTTGTAAAAATATCCACAGTATAATGGTGAGGAAAAGAATACTACTCATACATACACATAGGAGGCTACCCTATCCTCACCCTTATATAGACAACATCAGCATTAATCACACCACATACTCAAACATCACATAATTCATCAGATACTATCACCTATAATTCATCATATAACAAACATCAATATCATCATATAATTCTCCTATCCCCATTCATCAAATAATTCGCGTACTCTACGCCTATTACTCATTTTCTCATTACAAAATCATAACATCATCATATAACTCATTTTTATATCATGATACATAAGACATATCCATCCATCATCATATACACCAACAACATCATCAATATCACCATAACCATCATAATCATCAATATCATCATAATCATCATAGTCATCATAATCATATCATCATAATCATCATACTCATCATTATCATCAACATCATCATACTCATCATAACCATCATACTCATCCTTATCATAATAATCATCATAGTCATCATAATCATCATATCATCATTTTCATCATATTCATCATAATCATCATATCATCATCACCATCATGCACCTCCCTGAGTTGTACTTCACCTACTCTAGGCTTGTACACCTCAGGTACCATATTCAATTTCATCATAATCAGTGTTCACCTCCCCGAGTTATACTCAGGTACAATCATCAACATTATCATAGTCATTACTCACCTCCCTGAGTTACACTCAGGACCATAATCAATAACATAATCAATACTCACCTCCCTGAGTTACACTCAGGTACCATAATCACCATCATAATCAATACGCACCTCCCTGAGTTACACTCAGGTACCATAACCACCAACATAATCAATACTCACCTCCCTGAGTTACACTCAGGTACCATAATCACCTCTTCGAGTCAGACTCAGGTACAACATTCACCTCCCCGAGTTAGACTCGGGTACAACATTCAACTCCCCGAGTTAGACTCGGGTACAACATTCACCTCCCCGAGCTACACCCCACCCCTCACTGGGCTTGTGTATCTCAAGTACAATCACCTCCCTGAGTTACACCCCACCCCTCACTGGGCTTGTGTATCTCAAGTACAATCACCTCCTTGAGTTACACCCCACCCCTCACTGGGCTTGTGTATCTCAAGTACAACATCATATATACTCAAGCATCATTTACAACATAAGGTTAATTAAATCATCATCACCATTATCACCTCCCCGAGTTAGACTCAGGTACAACACCAACATCATCATCATCATCATCAATCATTATAATTAGCACCATTCATCATCATCGTTATCATCATCAGTCATCCTCATCATAAATCATCATAAAAATCATTAATCACCACCATCATGATCATAACACTCATCGCATGCTCAATGCATCATTATATCATCATTATCACAGTACACATTATATGCTCAACGCATCAATACATAATCATTATACACCTCATACCTCATACACTCAATACATCAATATATCATCATCACTCATCTCATACCTCATCATCATAAACTCAATACCTCAATACATCATCATTATGAACTCAATACAACAATACATCATCATCATGAACTCAATACATCAATACATCATCATCATAAACTCAATACATCAATACATCATCATCATAAACTCAATACATCAATACATCATCAACATACATCTCAATATTATAAACATCTAACATCACATGGGATATTCATATCATCAACTCATCCACAATCAATACTCTATAAACAGCCACTTAACTCTCTTAATTCCACAAACAAATTATATAATTAACACCAAATAATTAAAGGATCACAATGATTACAAAAACAACACTCTCATACTCATTTTTGACCTGGTAATCGATTACCAAACAGTTGTAATCGATTACCAGAGGCGATTCCTCAATTTTGGAGTATTCAAGTTTTAAGCTTAATGACCTTGGTGCACTAATTTGGATATATATAGAGTTCTAGGTTTCCAATTAAGATAATTCCACTTCTATTAGAACATTAAGATCCGGGGCTTTAGTTTGATATGCTATATGATAAGGTTCTGAGCTCGTTTGTACCCTTAACAAACGCATTCTTTCTCAGGCGAGAAAGCTGTCAAAACTCTGGTAATCGATTACACACCCTCTGTAATCGATTACCAGCAAACAAACTCTGGTCATCGATTACAGTCCACTGTAATCGATTATCGGCAAGCCAAAATTACTCCCTTGCTGCCCAGAACTTACAAACCTTTGTAATCGATTACCCGCGACACGAGATGACAGTTCTTGCGATTTTTATCCCTTTTAAACCCTCTTATTCAACCTCTAATCAATCCTTAAGGTTAATACATCAATCATGCACGTTTATATCAAACAAACTCAACAAAACACCAATCTTTACACAGATTTGCACGGTTATTCCATCAAAATCCCAAATCATCAAACCCTTATTTACCCCTTTTCGCTATTCTCGCTACCTTCTTCTATTTCAATCAAGATTCACAGAATTAATCATCAACCAACATGTTTTCATCATACAATACTCAATATATATATATATATATATCAATTTCGAATTTAGAGTCTTAGAGGGTCTTATGGTTGCCCTCATTACCCAAACACTCCCACATGCACATACAAGCAGCACCCTTTCCCCAACCGTACCTTATTGAAGATCGATCAATTAGCAGGGAAGGTTCTTTCTTGGTTCCTGATGATCACCCTTCAGCAATCTCTCCTTGAGACGTCGTTTCTCCCCTCCTTAGCATTTCGCTCTCTGACGATTTTACAAATAAGGATTAGGGTGAACTGAGAACTCCTCCTTAAATAAATACTTAATTGGGCTAGGCCCACTCTCAACCCACTTATTCTATTTATTATTCTTATTATTTATTAAATAACCTTATGGATAAAACTACTCATAATATTAATCCTATTATTTATTTATTTATTTATTTCTTCTACTTTATTAATTTTATTTTATTTTATTTTATTTTACTTAATAAAATTCAAGATGTTACAAATTATTATATATATATATTAAAACTTTTTTCTCATTATTTATTCCTATGAATTTGTTTCATTACATAAAAAACATAGATTAAAAAGTATTACAATAAATGTGTTACTTTACATTGAATTTAATATGTTTTTCACAATATATTATTTATCTCTATATTTTATTTATTAAATTATTCACTTATTATCCTTCTTATTTAAACACAAATTATATGTTTCATTATATATAAACATACATGAAGAAATACATTAAATGTGTTGATTTACATTAAATTTAATTAGTTTTTCCAATATATCATTTATCGCTCTATTTTATTTATTAATGTTTTCACACTTCAGTAAAATGATTTATTTTATGAACCATGAGTATCATTTACGGGAGGCCGTCCTACTCGTGTATTTTCCCCTTTTTGTTTATTTATCACTCTCTCATTTCTTTTATTATTATTATTATTGTTATTATTATTATTGTTGTATATTAAAACTTTTTCTCATTATTTATTCCTATGAATTTGTTTCATTACATAAAAAACATAGATTAAAAAGTATTACAATAAATGTGTTACTTTACATTGAATTTAATATGTTTTTCACAATATATTATTTATCTCTATATTTTATTTATTAAATTATTCTCTTATTATCCTTCTTATTTAAACACAAATTATATGTTTCATTATATAAATAAATTAAATGTGTTGATTTACATTAAAATTATTTAGTTTTTCCAATATATCATTTATCATTCTATTTTATTTATTAATGTTTTCACTTATTATCATTCTTATATATTATATTTATCTATTTACTTTTTATCTTAAAATTGTTCCCCAGTACACATGTCACGTTTTTTCACTTGCGTTTTTTTATTCTCACTTCAGTAAAATGATATTTTTATGAATCACATGTATCATCTACGGGAGACATTCCTACTCCTTCCATTTTCTCTTTTTTTTATCACACTTTCATTTTCTTTACTATTATTATTATTATATTAAAATATTTTCTTTTATTACATAAAAACACAGATTAAAAAATACAATGTAAGTGTTGATCAACATTAAATTTAATGTGTTTTTTAAAATATAAGTTTATCTCTCTATTTTATTTATTAATTTTTTTACTCATTATCTCTCTTATATCTTTTATTTATTTATTTACTCCCTATCTTAAAATTATTTCCTCGGTACACGTGTCACATTTTCTCACTTACATTTTTTTAGTTTTTTTTTTATTTTCACTTCAATAAAAAGATTTTTATATAAACCACATGTATCATTCAAGAGAGGTAGTCCAACTCGTGTCACTATCTCTTTTCTCTTTTTTTTTTTGTTTATCAAACTTTCATTTTCTTTTTAATTATTATTATTATTTTTTATTATTATATATCAAAACATTTTATCTCATTATTTATTCCCGTTCATATGTTTTATTACATAAAACATAAATTAAAAAGTAAGTAAATATTTTCATTTACATTGAATTTAATATACAATATACCGTTTATATATCTATTTTATTTATTATTTTTTTTCACTTATTATCACTCTTATTTATTTTATTCATCTATTTACTCTCTATCTTAAAATTGTTCCATTAGTACACGTATCACATTTTCTCAATGCATTTTTTAAATTTTTTATTTTCAGTTCATTAAAGTTATTTTTTTTAATCACATGTATGATGTATCATCCAAGGGAAACAATATCCTGTTCTTGTCATTTTCTCTTTTTTATTACACCTTCATTTTTATTATCATTATTATAATAAAACACTTTCTCTAATTATTTATTCCTGTTAACATGTTTCATTACATAAAAATATAGATTAAAAACACAATAAATATGTCGATTTACATTAAATTTAATGTATTTTTTAACATATCATTTATCTCTTTATTTTAAATATTAAGATTTTTATTTATTATCTCTCTTATGTATTCTATTTATCTGTTTACACTCTATCGTAAATTTGTTCTCCCAATGTACGGGTACTACGTTTTCTCACTTGCATTTTTTTAGTTTTTTTGTGGTGACTTCAGTAAAGTGATTATTTTATGAACCACAAGTATTCTCCACGGGAGACAGTTATGATTCTGCCAATTTTTTATTGCACTTTTATGTTCTATATTATTATTATTATTATTATTATATTAAAATATTTTCTCTCGTTATTTGTTCCTATTAAAAACACATATTAGAAAATACAAAAATTGTGTTGAATTACATTAAATCTAATGCGTTTTCTTTTGCAATGTACCATTTATATCTCTATTTTATTCATTAATGTTTTCATTCATTATTTCTCTTATATATTCTATCGATTTACTCTATATTAAAATTGTTTGCAGAGTACATGTGTTACATTTTTTCACTTTCGTTTCTTAGATTTTTTTTTATTCTTACTTTAGTAAAGTGTTTTTTTATAAACCACAAGTATTCTCCGGACAATCATGTTTTTGTGAACATCCACATAATGGTGAGACTGACTTTTCCAACAAGAGTTTTTTTCATATACTTTATATAGGTTTAAAGTGATTGAGTTGTGAGATCTCAAAAGTCAATATATTTTAAATTTAATTATAATTATATTAATGTTGTATTAGTTACTATTTTTTTATAAACATGATAAGAACATGTTTTTCACGTTTAACTGATAAATGTATATGATTATATTATAAATTAATTTTATTAAAAAAATTAATAATATATGTAAAAACGAACATTACCAACAAATCAACGTCACTCGTGCATCGCACGGGTACTGTGCTAGTTCTTGTTAAAAGGCTACTATATTCATTTAAAAACAAAATTGGGCCTTTCCACTGATCGTGATGCGTCGCAGAAGAACAACAAATTTAGCTGTATCCTTTTATCTCACACAACTGGATTTTATACCAGTTATTCAGTTCAGATGCCGAACAGAATAAATTAACATTTTTTCAGTGGGCGAACAATATATTTGCATTATTAAATAAACGTGAAATCAATAAAAAAATAAACGAAGTCAAACAAAATTCCAAGCAGAAAAAACAAACAAATCATAATCTACCATCATTACGTAAGTTGAGGTGAACCTATATCAGGTTTTAATTTTGAGGTCATAGTCGTGATTATGATTGTGGTTACATCACAGCATTATTATTGTAGAAAATTACAGATAAATGTAAATTGTTTTTGGTGAAGACAAATATTTGTAAATTAAGTTTGTGGAGATATAAAAAATCGTTATGCTATATAGTTACAATCACAGTCGCGTACGGACCATTTTGTGTGATGAGATGAGATGAGCACCAACGAGGGAGGTATAATTCACATGGCCTTTGTTTGGAAAGAGACAAAGTGTATAGAGACAAATTAAGAGAAGCAAACGTTGAATGGGAGAGTTGTTGCTGATATCGTTTGTAGGGAGAGGAGTGCAAGTATCACACTCTCTCTAATATGTTAAAATTCACATGGGTCCCACCAAATTTGTGGGTTCCACTCCAATATGGTGGGATCCATATGATTTTTAATCAATCACATAGAGTGTGCTAAAGAATGTGTGTTGTTAACACTTTTTTTGTGGGGATGCTGGACATACCCTTATTTTTAATGCATCAATTAATTAGAAAAGTTTAAAAATTGATACATTAAATTTTTGCCTTTGAATCATAACAGCCGAATCTGAAATACTGTGGAGGATTCGGCCCTGTTTTGTTAGATAGGAAACATAGAAGATGCGATTGTTAATAACTAAGTCTATGTTCGATTCAAACGAAAGAAATAGAAAATAAAGAAATATGAAAAAAAAAAAAGTGGTGGCGAAATATAATAGATTTATATGTTATCAGTGTGTTACTCGTGAAATGCATAGTTTTTCATTTTGATAAAAATTTAATATAATTAAAATTTAATATTTAGAATTATTTACTATATTAATATAATTATGGTAAAAGTTTTAATTTATAATTGTTATACCAATTATTATTTTTTTCATTTATTATTTATAAGTTATATTAAATAAATTTATAAAATAACTAAACAAAATAAGAGTGTCCTATTTGTAAATCTCACTTTATTTAAAAAGAGAATTAAACGGTCAATCTTTTAAATCATAAAATTGAAAAGCGTGAAGATAAAATAAAATGTGTGTTAGCTTGTCCAATGCATGAGGTCATTCATCCTAAAATAAATATGAATAAAACTTATAAAAATTTCAATTTATAATTTGTTTTTATATTAATATAATTACGTAGAAATGTTAACTTATAATTTATAATAATTACACTCGTTTGTTATATTTTTATTTGTTGTTTATTAGTTATGTTAAAAAATTTCTAAAACAATTAGAAAAAAATAAGATTGTCACTTAGGAATGAGAATAGGCCAGGCCAAGCTAGATTTTCTAAGGCCTGAGCCTGCCCTACACCTTAAATCCTGACCTGAGTCTGACCTGTTTACTTGATTTAGGCTTTATTTTATGGCATGAGTCTGGCTTATTTAAAGCCTAATTGGGCCTGAAAGCCTGTTTAAAAGCCAATTTTATAGTAAGTTACTTGAATATATCATAAGCATGTATTGAATAGACTTATAAGCTCAAATGTTTTATGGAAGATAACATATTTATATATTTACACAAGCTAATAAGTATATAGTTATAAGGTAATATAATAAAAATCTTTATAATAATAATAATAACAATATATAAAATATTATTATTTCATTTATATTTAGTTAAATAGGTCGGCCTGATAGGCTCAAAAGACTTTTTCGATAGCCTGGTAGGCTCAAAAGACTTTGTTCATTCATATTTAATTATATATATGCCAACCTCAAAATTTTCTTTCTAATCTTAAAACATAGATAATTTCATAGTAAACATAGAACAATCCCTTCGTTCTTTTTTCTTTTGTCTTTTTATGAAAGTTCAGTTGCGGTAGATGTCGTGGTCTCCAAGTGTGCTATAGTTTGGTTATGTAATCCCAAATAGCGACATGCATGCATCATGTAGATTAATTCAACTATCTCTATATAAATGAAACCATAACAAGAGCTATATAGCAGCAACAATAATATCCATCACCCTCTGCAACTCCATACACAAACTTCATCAATTACCAAAATCATCCAATGGATTTAGTTCTAAATTTTCAAAACGCCACTGGAATTGCACTCCTTTCTCTAACATTCTTTTTCTGTTTATTTCTATTTCGTCCTTCCAATTCCAAAGTTGTTAAAGCTAGAGAACCTCCTATGGCCTCAGGTGCATGGCCTATACTTGGTCACCTCTTGATATTGGGTGGTTCCCCAACACCCCATAAAACTTTGGGTGCCATGGCTGACAAATATGGACCCCTTTTCACCATCAAGCTTGGTACCAAACATGCTTTGGTACTAAGCAATTGGGAAATGGCCAAAGAATGTTACACCACAAACGACCTAATTGTTTCCTCTCGCTCTAAGCTTGTTGCAATTGAACACATAGCATACAACCAAGCAAGTTTTGGTTTTGCACCCTATGGTCCATATTGGCGTGAAATGCGTAAGATTGTTACCATGTTCCTCTCCAATCGCCGATTGGAGCTACTAAGCCACGTTCGAGCCACCGAAGTTGAAGCCTCGATTAAAGAGCTCTTCCATGTTTGGTCTAAGAATAATGAGTCTGGTGGCTATGTGTTGGTGGAGATGAAGCACTGGTTCACTAAGTTGGTGTTCAATATAGTTTTCCAAACAATGGCTGGGAAGCGATATTTTGGTAGCACGGCGGTTGTTAAAGAGAAAGAAGCGGACAAGTTTGTGAAGGCTTTAAGGGATTTCATGCATATGTTGGGAGTTTGCACTGTGGCTGATGCTGTTCCTGTTCTGAAATGGATGAATTTGGGTGTGAAAGCGATGAAAGAAACTGCCAAAGAATTGGATATTGTTATAGATGAGTGGTTGGTGGAACACAAAAAGAAGAGGGCTTTGGGTGAAAAGAGTGAAAGGGATCAAGATTTCATGGACATGATGCTTTCGGTGCTTGATGGAGCCAAGACTGATGGGCTCGATGCTGCTACTATAAACAAAGCTACAACATTGGTATGTACGTCAAACACACACATATATGATTGTGTGAAACTAATATTAATTCCTACTATTAAATTTTATATATGCAATTTCCTTGAAGTTTATCCTTTTTTTTTTCACCTGTGTAAGCTTTTGTCTTTTTTTTTTCTTGTATGTTCCAAAAAGTCTTGTATGCATAATTAAACTTAAAATCCTGTAGAGATTCAAATTAAATGGTGTAACAATTACAACAAGATCTTAAAGTGTAAAGAATATTGTTATTCAAGACAACAATATATAATTATACAACATAAAAAAGACAAAAAAGAAAAAGAAAAAAAAGAGAGAGAAATGTAGGATGAAATATGTAATATGATGAGAGAGATAAAAAAATGTGTTTATTTGTTGTATGAATTAATTTTCTGAAGTGTAAATAACTTTTTTCTTTTGCTAGAACATTCTTCTTAATTACAGAACTTGTACTTGATATATGCAGGCATTAATATTGGGAGCAACTGATACAAGCACTGTTACCCTAACGTGGGTGATATGTTTGTTGTTGAGAAATCCTCTCATATTAGAAAAAGCAAAAGAAGAACTAAATACCCAAGTTGCAGAAGAGAGATTCATCACTGAGTCAGATATAAATAAGTTGGTTTACCTTCAAGCAATAGTTAAAGAGACACTTAGGTTGTATCCTCCGGGTCCTCTTTCAGCACCTCGTGAATTCACAGAAGATTGTGTTTTAGGTGGCTATCATATCAAAAAGGGAACTCGACTAATTACAAACTTGTGGAAGATCCACACGGATCCTAGTATTTGGCCAGATCCATTGGAATTCAAGCCAGAAAGGTTCCTTACCACTCACAAAGAGGTTGATGTTAGAGGTCATCATTTTGAGTTGTTACCATTTGGAAGTGGTAGAAGGATATGTCCAGGAATATCATTTGGCCTTCACATGATTTATTTAACTCTGGCTAATTTTTTGCACTCCTTTGAAATATTAAGTAAATCTAGTGAACCTATTGATATGACTGAAACCCTTGGAATGACCAATGAAAAAGCTACTCCACTTGAGATTCTAGTTAAACCACAATTGTCTCATAAGTATTATGAAACCATGTGATCGTAGTGTTAGCTATGGGAGGTGGCTCTTCTATATTCCAATGAATAACTTACGAAAACCATGTGTGATCATAATGTTTGCTAGGAGCTGCAGTTTTTCTTTTCCAACAATAAATCAGTACAAACCTTAATGTGTTGTAATTTCAAATTTATATCTAATGCAATGTTTGTTATGGTTTGTTGATCATAGAGATTTTGTGTTAATAAGTAATGTTGTAACTTACGCTTAATGTTAGTGGCAGATGTACGTGTTAATGTTTAGTGGATAGTTAATTGTGACTCTTTAGCTAATTGTAACTCTTTTGTGTAATTGAAGAGTCACTCGCTAGTCTATATATAAATTCATATGTATGAGATGTTGAAAGTGTGTGCCAAAATAGTATGGTGACAACTGACTTGTCTCGACTCATATGGTTTCTACAACTGGTGTATAGATACCACAATGATATCTCTTCTTCATGTTCTTCCTCCTTTGTTGCATAGTTAGACTCCTCTTCATTTGCTTTAGACAAGTTAGTATGACATTCATATTTATAATGCCATACACATGACACCTGTAGAATTCAAGTCTGCTATAACTTTGTATGATGGCTGCCACACCCTCTTCCTCTTTGTTGGAACATGTTTTCTCGCTGTTGAAGTTTTTGTTGGCCATTGTAGTTGATGTTTCTATTATATATAATTTGAAATAGATATATCTAGAATAACTCTTGAATTTTCTAAGTAAAATCTAAAAAGCCTTTAATTTAATTAAAGAAAAACGTAGAAAAATCTATAGTGGGATTTTAATTAGGGGGAAGTTCCTAGAAAAGAGTATAGATCTCTCCATTATACCTATAAATACCCCATTGTACATGGCATTTGCAAGCAAGCAAAGTTGAGCTCTCTCTTAGAAATCTCACCTCTTCCTCTAACAAAGTGGTATCAAGATCTTGGTTTGATCTATAGAGTTGATAGAAGCATCGAGAGTTAAAAAAATACTAAGATTTGGAAAATATTAGAGATTTGAAATATGGCAAGCAATGGGTATACTACTTTCCAATTTCCTCATCTTACAAAGGAAATTTATGAAAAATGGTGTTTTCGCATGAAAGTATTGCTTGGTTTTCAAGGTGTATATAGGAGATTATAGAGAAAGGCTATGAGGAGCCACAAGATGAAGAAAGGTTATCTCAAATAAGAAAGGGGTATTGTTAAGATAAGGAAAAAGGATCAACAAGCCCTTACTCTCATCAACCAATGTTTGGATGACCTCATTTTCGGGATCGCCTATGTTACTACGTTAAAGAAAATTTGGGAGATTTTGGAAAAATCCCTCCAAGGCGTGAAGAAGATAAGGCTTCAATCACTAAGGTGTGACTTTGAAGCTTTGAAGATGAAGGAATCCGAATCAATTTCGGATTATTGCTTTAGAGTAAAGGTGATCATTAATCAATTGTAGAAATATGGAGATAAAATAGAAGAAGTTCGTGTGGTAGAGAAGATCCTCTGTTCCTTGACCCCATGACCATTGAAGAATTGGAAGGTTCTCTACAAGCCCATGAAGAAAGAATGAAAAGAAGACAAGAAGAGCCATTGGAGCAAGCTCTAAAAGCTCAAGCTTCTTTGAAGAATAATGGAGGAATCAAGAGTTAAAGAGGACATGGACGAGGAAGAGGACATGATCGTGGACAAGGAGGAAGAGGACATGGTCATGCACAAGGAGGAAGAGGAAATGGTAATAGTGATTCAAACAATGAAGAAATGGGCTATTTATCATCAAGATCCCGTGGAAGAGCAAGTGGAAGAGGCCGTGGCTATTTTCAAAATGAAAGGTATGACATATCTAAAGTTAAATGCTATAATTGTCATATGTTTGGCCATTTATCTTGGGAATGTCGTATTGCTCTCAACGACATGGAGGAAAAGGCTAATCTTGTTAATAAAGAACAAGATCCAACTTTGTTAACACTAAAGGGTGAAGATAAGGACGCCAATTGTTCGTGGTACTTGGACAATGGTGCTAGCAATCACATGTGTGGATACGAGGAGAAATTTGTGGAGCTTAATGAGAATGTGAATGGAAATGTTTCTTTTGGAGACTCATCGAAAGTTTGAATTGAAGGAAAAGGTACAATTCTAATCTCCTTTAAAGATGGAAGCCATAAGTTGATTAATGACATTTATTATGTGCCTAAACTTAAAAGCAATATTTTGAGTCTGGGAAAATTTATTGAAAAAGGATATGAGATTCTCGTGAAAGATAAATATATTTGGCTTAAAGATCAAAATGATAATTTGATTGTTAAGGTGCTCATGTCAAGAAACAGAATGTTTATATTGAATCTAAAAACTTTTGAAGTAAAGTGCTTGAAGGTGAGTGTGCTAAATGAAACATGGTGTTGACACATGAGGTTTGGACATTTAAACTTTGGAGTCCTTAAAACATCGGGAGAAAAAGAGATGGTGAAAGGGATGCCTGCAATCAATCACCCTAATCAATTGTGTGATGTATGTCTTTTTTGAAAGCATGCGAGAAGAAGTTTTCCAAAAGTAGTTGTATCAAGAGCAACCAAGCCACTTCAACTTGTACATACCGATGTGTGCGGTCCAATCAATCCACCTTCATTCAGTAAGAGTAAATATTTATTACTCTTCATTGGTGATTTCAGTAGGAAAACATAGGTATACTTTCTCAAACAAAAGTCAGAAGCTTTTGCTGCTTTCAAGAATTTCAAGGCTCTTTCAGAAAAAGAGACCAACTTTGAAATCAAAGCTTTGAGATCCGATTGAGGAGGCGAATTCACTTCAAGGGAGTTCAATGACTTTTGTGAGATTCATGGAATTAGCTGTCCATTGATGACTCCTAAATCGCCACAACAAAATGGAGTAGCAAAGAGGAAGAATAAAACCATTCTCAACATGGTCAGATTCATACTAAAATCTAAAAATATGCCTAAGAAGTTTTGGGTTGAAGCTGTTTCCTGTGTTGTCTATTTGTCTAATCACCCTCCAATGTCAAATTTAAAAAATCAAACTCCTCAAGAAGCATGGAGTGGAAGGAAGCTCAATGTCAATCATTTGCGCATCTTTGGGAGCATAGTATACGCTCATGTACCCCAACAAGAAAGATCCAATCTTGATGAGCGAAGTGCCAAACATGTCTTCGTTGGGTATGATGCACATTGTAAAGGCTACAAATTATACAACCTGTGCAATGGCAAAGTGGTGGTCAATCGAGATGTTGAATTCGATGAAGAAGCTACATAGAATTGGGAGGCTCAAGAAGAAAAAACCTATGATTTTCTTCCATATCTTGGAGAAGAAGACCAAGAGACTACAATTCAAGATCCCACTCCACCTCCTTCACCTACTTCTCATGCCCAAGAAGAAAGTTTAAGTCAAAGTCTAAGAAGGACGTGAGATATGCGCGACATCTATGAAAGGCCTGATGAATTCACTCTTGATCTTGAAGAATTGTATTGCCTTTTGATAAATTGTAAACCATTGAATTTTGAGGAAGCTGTGAAAGATAAAAGGTGGAGACATGCCATAGAAGAGGATATCAAGTCAATCGAGAAGAACAACACTTGAGTTGAGAATAATGCTAATGGAGAGGTGGAAAGATACAAAGCACGAATTGTTGTAAAAGGATACAAGGAAAAGCATGGAGTTGACTATGAAGAAGTTTATGCACCCGTCACCCGCATGGATACGATCCGTTTGTTAATTTCTTTGGCGGCTCAAATGAAATGGAAGATTTATCCACTTCATGTAAAGTCTGCATTCTTAAATGGCTATCTAGAAGAAGAAGTCTATATTAAGCAACCTTTGGGCTTTGTGGTTGAAGGACATGAAGATAAGGTTCTAAAATTGAAGAGAGCTTTGTATGGGTTAAAGCAAGCACTAAGGGCATGGAACAACCGCATCGACAAGTACTTACAAGATAATGGGTTTACTTGATGCCTTAACGAGTTTGCTCTTTATGTTAAAACTCAGGATAATGGATATATTTTTATTGTTTAGCTCTATGTGGATGATCTTATATTCACTAGCAACAATCCAAGTTTGTTTGAAGAATTGAAGAAGGCGATGCCATATGAGTTTGAGATGACAGACATAGAGCTCATGTTATATTATTTGGGCCTAGAGGTAAAGAAATTGGAGGAAGACATCTTGATTTATCAAGAAAGCTATGCAAAAGAAGTTTTGAAGAAATTTAAAATGTTTGATTGTAATCCGGTGAACACAACCCATAGAGAGTGGGATAAAATTGTCAAAGTTTGAAGATGGTGAAAAGGAGAATCTTACTCTATTCAAAAACCTCATGGGAAGACTGTGATACTTAACATGTATAAGGCCCGATATCTTGTATGTGGTTTGAGTAGTGAGTCGATTCATGGAGACTCCCACTTCTTCTCATATGAAAGTTGCTAAGAGGATACTACGTTATCTAAAAGGTATGCTTGATTATGGGCTATTTTATTCTTCTTCTAATGATTTCAAACTCCTTAATTGGATTTTGTGATAGTGATTTTGCGAGAGATATCGATGATAGAAAGAGCACCACTGACTTTATATTTTTCATGGGAGGATGTGCTTTTTCATGGAGTTCAAAGAAACAACCCACTTCAACATGTGAGTCAGAATATGTGGTGGCAACTTCTTGTACTTGTCATGCCATTTGGCTAAGGATATTATTGGAAGAACCTCATTTGCCACAAGAGGAAGCTACATAGATTTGCATAGATAACAAGTCTGCACAAGCACTGGCAAAGAATCTGCTGTTTCATGATTGAAGCAAGATTATAGATAGAAGATACCATTTCATAAGAGAATGCATTTCTAGAAAGGAAGTAGAGCTTATGTATTTCAAGACTCAATATTAAGTTACAGATATCTTCATGAAGTCACTAAAGTTTGAAGAGTTTTAAAGGTTGAGAGCAAAGATTGGTGTGAAGAAGAAAATTTCAAATTAAGGGGGAGAAATGTTATATATAATTTGAAATAGATATATCTAGAATAACTCTTGAATTTTCTAAGTAAAATGTAGAAAGCCTTTAATTAAAGAAAAGTGTAGAAAAATCTATAGTGGGGTTTTAATTAGGGAAGTTCCTAGAAGAGAGTCTAGATCTCTCCATTGTACCTATAAATACCCCATTGTACATGGCATTTGCAAGCAAGAATCAATATCATTAGATTCTTCTATAGAACAAACTACAAATTAAATTTTTGTATAGAGGTTCAAAGAATCTTTTCAACAATCATAACATCCTTTACGTACTTGTCACCATGAAAGCCCCATTTTGTTGACTATTGCCATCACCCGGGAAAAAAATCGTCACTGACTCCCTCTCCCTTGACTTCTCTCGCATAGTTTCAAATTCCAAATGTAGTGTTTGAAGCTGCTTACTCTTTGCTCTTGCAAGCCTTGATATTTCTTATTCATCGAGTCCAAAATATTTTTTATAGTGTCCTTGTAGTGTATTATTTCTAAGATGGCACGATCAATGGCTTGAAAAAGATATTTTTTTTTTCTTTTTAAGATCCTTCAAAACTTCATTGCTTCAATTTTTGCCTTCTGAGCATCTGTCATTGTTATGCCAACTTGCCAAGCGTTGATTTTGGTATACCATTGGAAACAACATGCCAATACTCCTTAAACCTAAGAAATATTTTCATGAACATGCTGCAATGATCATAATAACCACCAAAGCGAGGAATTGAGGTTGTATAAAATTTTCACTAGCCATTAGGCATGGCAGTGGGCCGGGTTTTGCTCTCTCTCCGCCCCCGCCCCCGTAAAAGTTGGGGTAGGTTCGGGTTTAAAGAGAGCGAGTATGAAATTATGAAACCCTACTCCTTTATAAGTGTTTAGAATTAGTAGTTTTTAGTTATAATTTGAGCACTTTGTGATATTAATTGCTTAAATTTATACCCCCAATTACCCTTTTATTGCTTAAATCTTAGTTGTCTTTAATTTCTGTTCCACTTTGGAGTTTTGATGTTATTTTGATGAAAAAAATGAATTTTGTAACATCCCAAAATTTAGGCCTAGGAACTGTAGTGGGAGCTTTAGGCTGTGGTTCCGACCAAGAAACGGAGAGTTGGAAGTGGTATGAGAAATTTGGGATTTGAATGTGAATTTCGATAAGAATAAGATAAATAAATGAAAAGGTTTGAGTTTTAAGAGATTTTGGAAAAATAACCAAGTGTTAAGTCAAACAACTGAAGATTGGACATGGAAGGAATCACGCCCTGAGACAGAGGGAATCACAAAGGTATAAGGATGAGAATAGAAGGTTAGATGAAGAAGAACTAAGTTGGAAGGGTATGTTATTAGAAGGAGTTAGGGAGAAGTGAATCACCCTATGTTTTAGTCATTAGGTGTGTTAAAATAACAATGGAATAGGCTTTAGGAATAAAGGAGTTGATTTGGCAAAGTTTCGAGTGGGGAGAGATTCGGATGAGAAGAGCTAAGTTAGAAGGAGGTTTTGGGGAGAGGAATTAGGTTTGAGTGGAAGGAAATTGAGTTAGAATCAAAGAGGGGTAAAAATCAAGTTTTTGGGGACTCATATGCTCGCTCAATATGCGCTCAAGCGCAACCTAAGCGAGGACATCAGAAATCAGGGAAAAATTCCAATATGGTTTTCTAGCTCAGGCTGATCTCGAGCGTAGCCCGAGAACAGAAAACGGAGAGGAATTTGGGAAATTCAGCTCAGGATGAGCTTGAGCGCAGCCTGAGCGCAAGTTCGCGTCCAACATTTTATTCCCTTGCGCTTGAGCTACCCCCGAGCGAGCTCTGCGTACAGGAACACTCTCAGCTCTTTTAAAACCCGAGTTAGGGTTCATTTCCCCATTCTTCCTCGTTCCTTCTTCATTTTAGAGAGAGAAAGAGAGATTTCTAGAGAGAGGAACTCCTTGGCAGCTTGGCGAAAGAGGATCAAGGCCAAGGATCTCCAACCCTAACCCTCCACAACCTTCTTTCCCTTCTCTTTGAGCTTCCTTTGACGTGAGTATAACTCACACACTATCACCCATGTTTTTATGAGTACTTCTCAATGAACCCTACTCTTTCTTCCTCGTTTTCTGAGCATGTATGTGGGTGTTGTTTGGTTGACCTTATTTAGATCCAATATATGAGCATTATTGAGGCTGTATGCCTAGAACTCCAAATTAGGGTTTGCTTTTGGGGGTTTTATCTTGGGAATAACATGTTGGGGTGATAGTACCATTATGAAAATGTCTAGATTTATCATGAGCTATATGTCATTTATCAACTTACATTTTCTCATCCTACAACTCTACCTACCCCTAGCCAATTCTTTGTAGAGTCACTTTTCACCTATCTTGTTCCATCTCCTCCACCCATTTATGATCAATCAGCTCCACCACCCCCTGCTCCTGCGCAATCCATTCCAGTCACTTATCTGACTCCATCAACACTTTTTTGAATCAATTACACAAAGAACAATTGCAACAACAACAAGAGATTAGCACCAGTTAACAACATATACAGAAGAAGATTCTAAAAGAGCTCAAGAGAAACAAGCTCAGACATGAAGCAATTCTCAATGGCATGGTCATGGTTCTTCAAGCTATAAGCACATCAAATGATTATAATCTCAAGTTACACTTGCAACTGTCCAATTTGCCTCCTCTTCTTGCTGTACCTCAGACTGTGCCAAGGCCTCCTGAGTCTCCTTCTAACTCATCTTCGTCCCCATCTAGTTGAATCTCTCTATTTTGATAATGGCAAAAGGGGGAGTAGCTAGGAGTTAGATTTAGATTTTCAGTTGATGGCATCTTGTTTTTGTTTGCTGGCTGAATGTAATTTTTTTTATCTTAATCATATTATGATTGCATATGTAATCACAACTTCATGATGATCAATGAACATTCACTGTTTTGTCAAAACTCTTTAGCACTTATTTGAGTTGTGTTTCATTTCTTTGGCATCAATTGAACATCTCAAATCTGGAATCTGAACGCTAAATAAAATCTTAATCATAATGAAATAAAATTTTTCATTAAGTATTAAATCTTATGAACTCAGGGGGAGTTCAGACTCAGGAGGAGCTGAGACTTAGATCACCTAGCTTTAGATATTTTCTAAGATTCACAAAAACTTTTATGGTTTGCCATCATCAAAATGGGGGAGATTGTTAAGACAAACTCACTCTTCAAAGAGTTTTAATGAAAACAAACCATCAAAAGTGGAAAAGCAAAAGATGAATATCTAAGATGTCATGTTTCTACTAACTGTGTGCTCAAGTGTTTGCAGAGTTTAGCCTTTCATATTGCAGGATAATCCTTTCTTGTACTGAGACAAGCTAAGACGCTGAGGTGATTTGTAATCCAAAAATAAACTCTTGGGATGCATAAAGCAATCAGAAATGAAATTTATCACACTCAAAAACAAGATCAAGAGTTGCAAAGAGCCAAGGAAATAAGACAAAGATTCAGACTCAGACGCATAGGTCATGATGGAACTCATATGCAAGGGCAAGAGACTAAGCTGGACATAAGAGACTGAGACCCAAATGTAAGCCTAAGACAGAAACTGAGACTCAGATACAAGATAAGCTTGAGACAAAGCCTAAGACTCAGACAGAGACTCAGCCTTAGACAAACGCTCCATGGATTTAATAAAAATTCAAAGCAAGTACGTTGTAACTGCTGCAACGGACAAAGCAAACCTGAATGCAATAGAGTAGACCTGAGTAGTGTCAATAAAAGGCAATCTCTTTCCTATAACGGCTAGAAATGACTAGTTTCATTTGAAATAAAGGACAGAGTACAAGTCAAGGAAAAAAAGAGACAATACTGAATATTACTTGATTCATCCGTCTCAACCAAAGCTCAAATCAAGCTCAACTCAAGCTCACCTAATCTTATCATACTTGAGTGCATCTTAAGTCTGTAGTAGATATTCTCTTTCACATTTTAGCATCACTTGCCTGTAATTCATAGAAAGAGAAGTCTCCTAGCTGAGCTCACTGTATAACCGTACTTTGTACGTAGACTAAGCTAGTCAACCATAATCTTTACTCTATCAATCTCTTAACAATCTCTGCTGAGTTAGGTGAAGCCTAGACTCAGTGTGAGTGGTGTAAGAGCCTGAAGAGGCAAGGTAAAGAATACTTGGATCTCAGCCAGGTTAGGAAGAGCCTAAGCTTGGTGTGAGGGTGAGCCTGAAGAGGCAGAAAAAATACTTGTAATTGACTAAGGTTGTCATAGTGGAAATTTCACAAGTCTGTGAGGACTGGACGTAGCCCAAGGAGTGGGTGAATCAGGATAACTCTGTGTGCATCTCTTCTCCCTATCTTGTTTATTTGCGTTTTCTTTTTGCAAACATGTGAAGTCAAGTTTGCATACTTGAGATGCTGAATAGAACATTAACTTTATTATAACCTAACAATTGAATCTCAACTATAAGACTCTCTGTTATATTTATACCCTATCTGAGTATTACTAACCTTTCACTATCTAAGTCAAATTGAGATTCCAAGCTGCTGAGCTTAAGAACTAAGCTCAACTTGAACTTAAGATTTTCTGTGACACCCTTCTACCCCAAATAATAATAATATCATCAAGTTGAATTATAAAGAAAATTAAAGTCAACGCCGAGGTAAAAAGGTTCACAAATCCTCTTTTAAACAAGTACTTAATCCCAAATCCAATGTTATTTCCATAAAAGAATAAAATCCATGTTTTCAAAAGCTAAATTATCAACATAATAAAAACATAACTTGGCCATGAAAGACCCTTAGAAATACTCTTTTAGATTATCTACATATCAAAATAAAAATAAAGTTCCTAGACACTAAGCCCCAATGTCACACATATCAGAGCGAGACCCTATCCCTTCAAAATTCAGCACATTGAGTGCCCTCTCCATCACCTAAGAAAACCACAGAAAGAGTACGGTGAGGAATGGAATACAAACATATACATGTAATACAGAAGGCTACCCTCGTTCCCACCCATCACCATACACAACATCATTTATCTCAATTCATACACTATTCATCATATACTATTCAATTCACACATCTGGTTCGTACAAGTATAAATTCACACTTCCATACAATCTAAATTAAGGCGTATGCTCACACCATACACATGTACAACATCTATCCTAAGAGTCATGATTTGGAACTCCGCACAATGGGCGCACCTCATCAATCCCCTTAGTTGTTACCAATGATGGCCCTACCGTTAACACCACACAGTAGGTTGCACCCCCTCGATGGGCCCGTGCAAAGACATCCGCCCCCTCAATGACGGCTCTACCGTTAACACCACAAGATAGGTTGCACCCCCTCTATGGGCTTGTGCATCGAATGTCCCCCATCAAGGTCACCACCTCTTGTAGGGCATGCATCTCATGTATCACACCTCATATGCTCATGCTCAATGCATCAACATCATTTTATACATTTCTCATACAACACCATCTACTCCATAAACAATTCATATATTACGCAAACATCCATCTCAATTTCGCGTTTTAAGAAAGGCTATCTGAAATTTGGAAGGAATCTGTTGAAATTATATTTAAAAGCTTGATCCGCATTTCTGCGCTTCACTCTGCGCTCAGCGCAAGTGAAGCGCAGGTTCCAGAGAGCTACGCTCCATCCTGCGCTCAGCGCAGGTGGAGCGTAAGTGTCGCAGAACGCGACTGCACCTGCGTTTTTGCCCCTTTTAACCCCCTTCTTCAATCTCCACTCAATTCTTTAAGTTTCTAACTTGTTTAAGCACGTTTTTACCGATTAAATTCACTGAAAACATCAATTATTCCTACGGATTACCATTAAATCAACAATCGATCAATTATGAAATCTCACCCCCAAATCCTAATTTGACCCCTTTTCAACAATCTCGCTTTCATCATCCAATACATCAAGAACATAACATCAAAACATACCAATCAACATCAAACAAAACAATTTCAACATATAAATCATCCTTCAGATTCAAATATTAGAGATCCTAGAGGGACTTATGGTTGCCCTCACTACCCAAGCACTCCAGTACACACATATAGTTGCACCCCTTCCCCCCCGTACCTTAGAGATGACGATCAACGACGAACAGCAGAATTCCTCTCGATGATCTACACTTCGACACCTCCCCCTCGTAGAGTCGCTTCTCTCCTCCCTAGAGTTGGTTATCTGATGTTTGAAAACAGATAGGGTGAAATAGATAACCCTTCTCTTATTTTAAATATCTAATTGGGTTGGGCCTACTCCAACCCACCCATCTCCCTTTTTAATCAAATAATATGGTTTCCGATTAATAATAATAATAATAATAAAGGTAATATTAATACTATTACTTCTTCATTCTATTTTATTTTATTTATTCTAGAAATATTAGGATGTTACATTTTCAGGAGTAAATTTTTAAGTCTCTATTCAACCTCCCTTCTAGAGACATCCAACCAACTTCAGTTTTGTTTTGGTGACACTATTTTGTTATGTTTGAAGATTTATTATTCTGACATAAATAACACTTGCGCTGAATTCTATGTCTTGCGTATTTAAAGCTTTAAACACCTTTATTGCTCTGATACGCTCTAATACATATAATGTTTTGATACTTCATGCTTTACTGCTCTCATGTTTATTGCTCTGGCATCCCTTTTGATTGATGACAAAAAGGGGAGTACAAACTAACGAAAATCTGATTGATGACAAAAGGAGCATTCTATTTAATGGGAGCTTTAAGAAAGTTTTAAGTATCTGATTGAGGGGGAGGAATTTCTAAACTTATCTTGAAAAGGGGGAGTACAAACTAACGAAAATCTGATTGATGACAAAAGAAGCATTCTATTCAATGGAGCTTTAAGAAAGTTTTAAGTATCTGATTAAGGGGGAGGAATTTCTAAACTTAACAAATTTGTTATCATTAAAAAGCGGGAGAATGTTGAGTCTCAAAAATATCATTAAGCAACAAATTTTGTTAAAATAATTCTTGCACTTTCTGCCTATGCTTTTAATGTGTTTTCTGTTTCAGCAAGTTGACCTTCTTAAGTCAAGAAGCCTTCTGACGTGGCATACTATATGAAGAAGTGAACCCATCTGAAGTGGTCTTCTGTCTGAAGAAGTTAAGCCCTCTGAAGTGTCAAGCTATCTGAAGCAAGAAGTTACCTGAAGCTAGAAGACTGTCTGAAGACGTCTGGCGTGGCAATTTGTTTGACGTTAGGAGCCATCTGAAGAGTGAAGCCTTCTAAAGATCTCTAATAAAGACTCTAGTCACATTCAACACATTTTGCAACGCGTCCCTGACTTATTCCTTTTTAAGGCAAGCAGAACAAAGTCTTTCCAGCATGTTTGAATTACATGCACCAGAAAGGAAACTTATGAGAGACAATCTTTGCAGTGCTCAGAGCAGTGTCAGCGCTGCACATCGACCTTGTACTGTGTCAGAAGCTATCAGAAGACTATTTCACAACGGGATTAAATGTATTTAATGTTATTTCTCAACGGTGATTTCAACGGACTTCTTCTCAGCATCTATAAATAGCTTCATGCAGAACCATGCAAGATAGAGAATAAGCTATGCAAGAAAGTGCCCATACACTGCAAGTTTTTCACTGTAAAAACAGTCTAGTATTTTTCATTTGTGCACAAACTTTCTTATCCTGAGTATAACTCAGTTATCTTGTACAATACTTCGTTTGAGCTTTGAACTTGTGTATTTCTTTAGCTTAAACTTTCTTATACCATAAACAATTGGGTGTTGATCCTGGAGAGGCTTGTTTGTTAAATAATACTTAGGTAGAGCCTGAAGAGGCTTGTGAGGAAAAAATACGTGTTGTTGTAGAGCCTGAAGAGGCTTGACAAAAAAGAATACTTGTAATCTTCTGAAGATTAACGGAAATCTAGGTGTTGTGTTTTGCTCTGGGACTGGACGTAGCTCACGGTGGTTGTTAGTAAACCAAG
Source organism: Sesbania bispinosa (assembly GCA_026901365.1). Classification (NCBI taxonomy): domain Eukaryota; kingdom Viridiplantae; phylum Streptophyta; class Magnoliopsida; order Fabales; family Fabaceae; genus Sesbania; species Sesbania bispinosa. The sequence goes on from QLOH01000477.1 coordinate 169,883, forward strand.
ATAATTTCTTTGGTTAAGTTTTCTCATCCCTTAACTCTTTAAATTCAGTTTTAAGCTAACAAGAAGGGAATTGAATTGGTTCACATAAAAGCTTAAACGTAAACAAGTTTATTTTAGAAGAACTCTTTTTCACCTTTCTAAACGAATTTCAGACAGTACATTAAACTTCAGAAAGTTGCAAGCTATCTGAAAGCTTTTATAAAACGCTATTTGTGGAAAGGTTTCCAAAAACGTTCAAGTTTTATAGAAATGCTATTCAACCCCCTTCTAGTGTTTCCTTGTTTGTTTTTATAATTCTTCCTACGGATCTCACTTCTGCCTCGTTTATCAACAACATTTGCCTCAGACTGGAAAGATATCTCACTCTCTTTCCGTCTGGATTCTTCATTCAACAGACTATTTGAAACGGTGTCCATTGAGAGTTTTCCATTGGGAACTGAGTTAAGCAAAAAACTAAGGAGCAGAAGTGCTTGTAACTCATCATCTATCTTCATTTCAATCTTTGTCAATTGATCGATTTACAAGACCTTTGAAAGCATTCAAATGCTCCATCATACCATGGCCATCCTTGTACTCTACTTTCACCAATCGTTTGACAAGATGAGCTTTGTTTCTGGGAGTTTTCTTTTGAATCATGGATTCAATTTTGGACCACAACTCATAAGCATTTGTGTACGCCGACACGTGCTTGAACAGACTTCTATCGATATACTTTCGAATCATCTCCACGACCTTTCGATTCAGAAGTTCCCATTCTTTGTTAGTTTTCTCCTGCGGCTTCTCATTACATGTTATTGGCTCATGTAACTTCTTGCAATACAAGTGGTCTTCCATCATGGGCTTCCAGTATGAGTAATTGTCTGATGTTAGCTTGAACATATCTCCATCATGCGAAATGACTCCTTCTATCTTAAATCACACAGGCTTAAGCTCCCCCGAACCAGGCGAGCTCTAATACCACTGTTGGGAAATCGGACCAGAGTTCGCGGAAGTGAGATTTCCCTCCGTCTATGTGACTTAAAATAGGCTTAAGAGATAGTAAAGAGAGGAGAACAAACACACAAGAATTTTAACGTGGAAAATCTCCTCAATGTGAGAAGAAAAAACCACGAGCACTAGACAGTAAAGATCTCCACTATCAAAGTAGGATTACAATGATTCTCTCTTAATACAAGAGGATAACACTCAACCTCATCACCCTTCTAGGATGTAATACAGATCAATATTTTATCTCACCAAGTGTGGTAGAATCACTCAAACTCTCTCTCAAAGAGGATTACAAACTCTCTCACTTTCTCACTTGATTCTCAACTTTCTAGTTGAATTGATGATCCAAGCTTCTCTCAAATTCCCTATTTATAGTTTAGGGGTGAGGCTTCCATCAAGAAGATATAGTGGGTATTAAATGTTTTTCACCTTTCCGAAGATGAATGTGCATTTTCTTAAGAGTCAAAGAATTAATTCCAAGACCTTGGATAAATCCATTATTTCTTTCCCATGCATGAATGTATCAATTAAGAATGGATTTCCAACATAGTATTTGGTCAGATCCATTGGAGTTCAAACCAGAAAGGTTTCTTACCACTCATAAATTAAGATGTTTGTGTTAAGGGTTCTTATTTTGAGCTATCACCATTTGGACATGGCAGAAGGATTTGTCCGGGGAATATCGTTTGCTCTTCCAATGGTTCATTTAATTCTGCTGGCTAGTTTTTTGCACTCCTTTGAAATCTTAAATCCATCAACTGAACTTGTTGATATGACTAAAACCTTTGGATTAACCAATAACAAAGCTACTCCACTTGAGATTCTCGTTAAACCACACGTTTGTCTCCCAGTTGTTATGAAATCATGTGATCGTTGTGTTAGTTGTGTGGTTATCCTTGATGTGTCGTCAATTATTAAATTATGTAATCCTATGTTAAACTATGAAATAAATTAAGTCACTAGGTGTATTGTTGTTTTTATTTAACTATCATGAAGTTTGAGAAGATGTGATGGTCACTGGTCAGTTTGAAGGTACGTAGAAGATTATTTAGTGATATATATAATAGAATTTGGATAGGTTGAAAATGTTGATCATCCAACTTTTATTCATGCCACTGATTTCCATGATTATGATGATATTCTGTTTTTGGTGATATATATATTATAGGAGATCATCTAACTTTTATTCATGCTCTACATAATATTTTTTTAAAGAGAGAGTTAGAAAAAAATTTATATCGATGTGCTATTTTTCATATTTTATAGGAAACGGGGAAGACAAAGGCGATGGATAATTTATATAGAATGCAACTTTTAGTTCTATATTATCTGATAATAATACATGACACACAGGAAACGACCTAATTATACACCTCTATGGAAACAAGTCCCAGAGTGATAAAAAATATAAGGCAAAATAGCAAAATGAGGCATATCCTAAAAAATTCTAAACTGCTCAGAGAGCTCTAGGTCATAATTTACAAATCTATCAGTCATATTATTGGCTTCCCTATAAATATGAATTCAAGATATGACTTCAAACTTGCTTCTCATTCTCCTAATACAATCCACAAGCGAGAACGAGATATGCGTCTCCGGACACCCATTTTTTATAAGATTAACAGCTAGCAGTGAGTCTGATTCTATGATTACACGTTGAAATCCTCTTTGATGAGCAAGAGAAACACCCCGAAATATCCCTTAAAGTTCTGCTTGAAGGAAAGGACAAATCCCTAATTTGCTTGCAAACCCGCAGAGAAATCGCCGCAAATGGTCACAAATTACTCCACCACAAGTCGCGACAGCTTGACCAGGAGAAGCAACACCATCTGCCCACATCAGACCCTAGGGCTCCACGATCAATAATACGGAACACCTCTATAGCCGATCGAACTTGTGAGCAAATTATGAGCTTTAGCGAATAAAAGAGTAATCTGGAGTTGTTGAAAACTACATCGTTGCAGAATTTCTAGATTTCTTCAATGGTATATCCAAATACCAAATCTCGTCTTAGACGGTCCTGGTCACTGGGTTTAATGGACAGAGCTTCAATGAGCCACACACATAGAGATTGGGGAGCAAATAATTATGAAGGTTGAAAGCCGTCTTTGAAGAACACCACCCAAATCTGATTGATTTCACTGCAATCTCTAAATAGATGAAGCTTAGATTCTTGTGTGTTGTGGCAAAAAGGAAATGTTGCATTATTAGAAAGTTTTCTCTTCATGCGCTCCACATTTTTAAGTAGGCCATGTGGGCTTTTTGACCACTATAGTGTAATTTTGAAAAAAAATTACCTGAATAATGTAGTCCAGAATTAATTTACCAATCTGGTGTGGCAGGAATCGCAAAGTGACATTGCGCAACGTGAATCGCAAACTGAGTTTGCGCATTGCTTGGGAAGCGCAAACTCAGTCTGCGCATTATAATGGGAAGCGCAAACCGAGTTTGCGCATTACAATGGGAGGCGCAAACTGGGTTTGCGCATTACAATGGGAAGCGCAAACCCAGTTTGCGAATTGTTATAAAACGTTTTAAAATTTTTTTTGGCCGTAATTATATATTATTTCTACTTAAAACGGATTATTTTACATAAAATATAAAAATATGTTAATTAGGAATAATTTCAGACATTACTCAATTTAAACAAAGATACTGCAAGAATTAATCAACGATACATTTAATCTGTTGGTGGGAAAGGGGAGAGAATACAATGAGGACGCCGGTTTCTTGCATGGCGCGGTGGATTTCTTCTTGGCTCGTGGTCGTCAGTTTCCAGCACATGTCCTGATGAGCTTCCTTCTTCAGCAAATGCTTCATTTAAGTTAAAACCAAGGCCAGGGGGATCAGGTTGTCTAGAAGAACTGGCTGGGTAAGGCATCCCGGAAGCATCTGGGGACATGAGCGGAGCATCTAACCATTGATGAATCCAACCTGTTGGTGTTGTTGGTGTTGCAATATTTTGTGTATAAACAGGTGGCGTCACATGAACCGACGGTGTTGGCATATAACATTCCTCCATTGTAAATGGTGGTTGATAACCAAAGTCAGGAGAAGGCATAGTTGGAGGTGTCGGTTGTGATGGATAATAATATGAGGAATATGGATCAAAAGGATGCACCAGTGGCACATAATACATCCCTGGCTCAGGTTCTGGTGGTGGTGGTATTGTAAGTTGTTCATGGGCCACTCGTCTACGACGACGATGCAGACCTTGTCCTTCCACCCGTCCAGCAGGGATGTCATCGCTGACTTGCGATTCTTGTGCAACTTGAGTAGGGGCGGGAGCTGAGGATGCTGCTGTTGTAATTCTATCTACTTGTCGACAAACTTGCAAACAATGACCTAGTTCGTGTCTCATGTTTTCAAAAGTGAACGAACTTTGCCCTTCTGTCGTCACCGTGAAATACATGCGTTCCAAGCAGTCAGCCTACACCATAAATGTAAATAAGATATTGTCAACCTACACATGAACATTATCATACTTTCCAAGATATTAAAAAAATAATAAGGCATACCATGTGTCCATCCTTTGCACCCGTTCTACTAATCCAGCGCCTTGTGTGTCTTTTATACCAAATAATATATTCAGAATTGGGGGGTAGGTGCCCTTCCCCTTGAAAGTGTTCATTTTCCCAAACAAAATGCATCCTATGATCCCATTGGTCCACGTATACGGCATGTTTGGCTCGCCAATTTTCCGCTGTCTTCCCCTTCAATGTAAGATCATGTAGTTTATCTGGCTGACAGGGAGGTCGTGGAATATGCTGATGCATACCAAACTGCCGCATACAACGATCTGGTTGATGCCACTCAATAATGTGGAAGCAAACAAGTGGCACAACGGCCCTCCATATTTGAAGACCCTCTAAACAATATGGTGGAAGTTGGATCATGATTTCAGGCGTGTATGGTACCCAAACAATCTGTAGATGGTGTTAAAAACTTAGGTGGATAAATATAAAACAACCAATAATATGTAGGGGTAATAAAAGAAAATAACTCACATCTGTGCGCGCCATCGTATCAAAAATATGTCTGTAGTGTAAGATTGAATTATGTTGAGATACATAACTCACCGAACCTGCCCACCTATTATGTTGGTTTAAAAACATGAATTATTACGCTGTGCATAAATGAAATTTACGAACAAAATTTAATTAAGTTTTCCTTGAAGGTTCATGCAGGTAACTTACCGTGTACCAAGTGGCATGTTTGGCTCCGTTTCCGGTGGTACAGGGGAAATCTTAGGAAAACGCATCCATGCCCACAACTGTATGAGGACACAGGCCCCTCCAATCTCTTTACGAGCATAGTCAGTGGCCTTGCATAGTTCTCGATAAAGGTAACTAAGAACAGCAGACCCCCAACTATATGTGCCGGCCACGTCGAAGTCCGCTAACAGTGGTAAATATCGTAATGAGACATAACAACCTGAGTGATCTGTGAATAAAATACCGCCCATGAGACGTAATATGAATGCCCGTGTATATCTTTCTATTTGAATTTCATCGTGGGCATGTGCATTGAAGTCTCCAAAATGGTTATCAAGCCACTTCATTTTAAGATGCCCTCCTCTAATGTCGGCGTCTGTTGGTGTCACCCCCAACAACTCTTGGATTAGTGGCCGCCAATTAGCATATGTTACACCTGTAACAGCTTCACCATCCACCTTCAAGCCCAGTTGAATATTTACATCTTGAAGAGTGATGGTACACTCTCCTGGTGGCATGTGGAATGTGTGTGTCTCTGGTCTCCATCTTTCAACCAAAGCAGATATTAGTGTATGATCTAGTTGAAAGAAGTCAAGTGAAGCCGCACCCAAAAATCCAGCGCGTCTAAGAAGAGGTTTAATCTCTTCAGGCACTTGGAGGGCACGTCCTTGTCGGTCACCAGATCGCCTTATGAATAATATTCTATCAAGTTCATTATTCCAGACATGCTCAGAAACATGCACGTCTTGTAAACGTAACAAAGATGTATCTTTTGGACCAGGGTGAATAATTCTTTCGGTAGCCATTTTTCAGAGAATGAGAGAAAGTTGGTTATTGAATGAGCAAGGATTCACACAATCTCGTAGAACAAGCAAGGGTGCCCAAATGATACAGGTAGTGTGCATATATATACATGCAAGGGTGCCCACATTTGTATTAAAATGTTGTAAAAAAATGTATCACGAGGGAACAGTTGCACTGAGATTCGAACTCAGCTTTTTCGGTTCCCCATACCTGCATACAAACCCGTGAATGCAATCAGCTTTTTCGGTTCCCCATACCTGCCTACAAACCCGTGAATGTTGCGTCCCATCCGGCAGGCTTGGAGAAAGGGGACAGTCAAAGTCGCAAACTCAGTTTGCGCGTCCCAAGATTCCCTCGTGCAGGCCATGTCTCGTCAAACGCAACACGCAAACCCAGTTTGCGCGTCCCGGGGAAATATCTCGTCAGCTGAACGCAACACGCAAACCCAGTTTGCGCGTCCCAGGACGTTCATCACGCAAGTCCCAGTGAAGTGTCTCGTCAGTCAATGCAACACGCAAACCCAGTTTGCGCGTCCCATGCATGCCCCATGCAATATACTTGGGTACGTAATGTGTTAATTTAATTAATTTATAATGGAATTAAATTAAATTAATAATTTATATTGATATTAAATAAATTAATATTTTGATGTTTGGGTGGAGAGGACAGTAAAATCTATGTGACAGAAACATCTCAAAGAAACATAGATAACATTAGTTGCTAAAAATCACAAATGACATTTTTAAAAAAACTACTTCCATATTAGAATTACATAATTATGGGTCAATTTCATTGTCTTCCCTCGTTTCACGTTGGTCTTGTACGTATGAAGGGCAGATTCGATGATTGTGTCCCACACGGTGACAATGGTTACACCTTTGTGTATTCTGAGACTCTGTCCAGTCCATTTCATTTCTTATGCGCGTTGACTTTGGACGACCTTTGCCACGAATGGTTGAGAAGTCCGGAATAATCCGGGGACCGTTATAAAGTGGCATGTTTTCTTCGTTTCCAATCGGCCACCATTGTGCAGAATATGCTTCAACAATATTATGGATGGAGTAGACTGGATCTACAAATTGGAAGAAGTTAATGCTCACAGCAGCACAGGCAGCTATTGCATGAGAGCATGGGAATCTAAATGCTTGAAATGCTCCACACTCACAGTAGGATTTGTTTAAGATTACTGCCCACGTTTGACCACCCCTTTGTGTAACTGGATTGAATGTCTCTTCCACCTCAAACTTGGTTGATTGGATGTCGTACCGCCGCACCCTATGGGAACATGCATCCTCCTGATTTTTACTAAATACATCTAAAAACTTTTTACAATATCTTCGTCCATGACCTAATTCTGACCCTGCTTCTGCCCCACGTTTAACAAAATACTCTACGAGACGTGAATAAGTACATTTCACCAATGCTGTTATTGGTAAATTTCTAGCACCTTTGAATATCTTGTTCACAGCCTCAGACAAGTTTGTGGTCATGTGTCCATATCTACGTCCATCATAGTCATGTGCAAGGCTCCATTTTTCTTTTGAGATGCTGTCAATCCACCTTTGAATTTCAGGACTAACCTCACGAAACTTGTTGACATTGCGCTCGAAATGATGGATGCATGTTGTATACCCTACAATAAGGTTTAATAATTAATTACAAGTATTAGAAAATAACAACAACTATAAAATATTTATAATACCATACACATGTACCTAGCTTCAGAAGGTCCCCTTTTAGTTTTGCATTTTTAAATTTGTGGTTGAAGTTGCTAGCAATATGACGGATGCAGTAAACATGATAAGCACTTGGAGGTTGCCACATAGCGTCTCTTCCCACAGCCGATTTTATACTTGCATGTCGATCAGATATGAGACATATTCCTTGCTTTTGGGTCACATGTTCACGTAAATTAGCTAGGAACCATGACCAAGCCTCCAATGTCTCTCCTTCTACAATAGCAAATGCAAGAGGCAACACACAACCATTACCATCTTGAGAGGTAGCGATTAAAAGTGTACCTCGATATTTCCCATACAAGAATGTGCCGTCGATTTGTACAATTGGCTTGCAGAAATTGAATGCATCACAACATTGTTTGTACGTCCAAAACACGCGAAAAAAAGTCCGGAATCGATTATCCACTTGATGATCATAAACAAATACCTTTGTCTCAATTTTATATGCTGAACCTGGGGAGTACAAGGACATTTTCTCCAACCACTGAGGCAATAGTGCATATGACTCATCCCAATCTCCATAGACCTTCACTATCGCCTTTTGTTTAGCCTTCCAAGCCTTTCTATAAGAGATTGAAAAACCAAATTGGGAATTAATCCTTTCTTGAATCATTGAAATGGAGACTGATGGATCTATGCCAACCATTCCTACATCAAATTCAATACAACGTCTCAAAACAAAGTTCCTTAAACATAATTATACAAATTTAATATTTTTATAAACTTTTATTGAGCTAAAAACACCTTACCCAAGATGCACGAAGACACGAATTCGGAATCCAACTTCTTGTGATCTTGGGAGAGCATTGCATTCATACATGTATGTTTACCTCCCCATTTAGAGATGACCCATTTTGTTGAATTCTTACCTAACATTGCTCTCATCCGCCACGGACAACCATCAGAATAGTTACGACACTTCAACGTGAGATATGTCGGCTTGGATTCAACAACAAAAAAGGTCTGGTGTATTTTCATTGAATAGTGCTTCACAGCCATTTGAACAGATTCCTTGCTATCGAATTGCAAACCAACATATAATTCATCTCCTACTCGCCATGATCCAGGCCCTTCCACCCCAGTGGATTCTGTCTCTTGATCAGGATGGTCCCAGTTTATATAATTATAATGAGGAACTAAATTCCAATAAGGTTCTTTTGTTTGACCTGTACATTAAATTACCTATTAAATTAAAAAATAGTCAAGTAACGTAAAAACATCACAATATCGACATAACTTACCTTGTTGTCGTTCGTTGTCATCATGCATAGAGACTGGTTGTGGTGAATTCGCAGCAAATGTAGAGGGCATTACAGGATCAACATTCGCATCAAAGTCGCCGTCAACATCTGTATCAGATGAATCCCCCTCAGGAATTTCCCCTTCTTCGTTACAATCCTCACTATCCTCGTGATAAGAATTTGAATTCATGTTGAAATCGAAATCATTCTGCTCACTTTGAGGTTCACCTATGTTGACATCCTCCTCAACGTTTATATCTTCTGATTGATATACACGTTCATCTTCGATCCCCATTGTTAGTTGAGTATCCAAATTAAGAGATTGGACAGCTACAGATGAACTTCCAACATTGTCAATCTCTGCATACAATTCTAGGACAGTCATCAATGACTGCTGTTGAAATCCTTCCATCATACACTCAACATCTTCATCATCACAGATTTTAATACCTGTATATCTGGTTGGATTTTCAGATATTAAAAACCTACAAATCAAGCTAGAAATAATTTGGTTGGACGAAAGATTTAATTTTCTGTGAATTTTTTTCTTCAAAAAATTAAGACTGATTCCGCGTTTTACCCGTACAGATCTTTTATCACCTTCAAAAATTAAACCATTAACACCTTCAAACCATCTACCATTCGAATATATAAAAATAATTATTTGACTCATTTTTTATAAAATAAATTTTGACAGTACATACAAATACAACAAACAAAGACAGTTAATTTAAAATGAGAGAAAAAAATATGAGGACAACAGGTTCGCGTTTTTGACAATGGAAGTTTAGCTGTGCATGCATCTTCATTTATATAGCAATGCGTTTATTCAAGTTGCGCAAAAGGAGGTTGAGTTTTACAAAACGCAAACTGAGTTTGCGCTTCGCAACTTTGACTGACATATTCTGATTCTTATCCTTATTCTGATTCTCACTCAAATCACTCACTCATCCGATTCTTATTCTTATTCTCACTCAAATCACTCACTCACTCGTACTGATTTGTACTTAATGTTACTTTTCACAATTCGCAAACTGGGTTTGCGCTTCCCATTGTAATGCGCAAACCCAGTTTGCGCCTCCCATTGTAATGCGCAAGCTCGGTTTGCGCTTCCCATTATAATGCGCAGAGTGAGTTTGCGCTTCCCAAGCAATGCGCAAACTCAGTTTGCGATTCACGTTGCGCAATGTCACTTTGTGATTCCTGCCACACCAAATTGGTAAATTAATTCTGGACTACATTATTCAGGTAATTTTTTTCAAAATTACACTATAGTGGTCAAAAAGCCGGCCATGTGAGACAATTTTCCATAAGAGGACTCTGATTCTTTGAGATCCTTACTATCCCCAAATTCTTTTCATCAAATGATTAGGAGCAAGCTATCTAATCGAGGTAATGTTTTCATAAGCTGAGTTTATTGAGAACCAATCGTCTGAGGAGTCTTTCTAGACTAATTTATCTATTCCTGAATTGTGAACAGTAACTAAAAAAACAAATATTAAATATTTTAAGTGTTGAATATTATTTTGTATGCAATAAAAATTTAATACTAATTTCATATTTGTTTTGTTTCATTTCATAATTATTTTAAAAATCAAATATGTATTAATATTTTTATATTATTTAATCCTTAAACTTCATGGAAATCAAACTTAATCCTGACTCTGACCTATTTGAAAACTTTCTATTTTATAAACTACTATTGCGTGAACCCGTGCGATGCATAGGGATATAATGACACAAAAATAATGAGTTTTAATTTTTTAATAATTTAATATATTTGTTACAATAAGAAAACATTATACAATGTAATAAATTAATCAATCATTATGTACTATTATACTTATTGACAATAGAATTAATTTGAGAAAAATATGATACCCCACTTCATAAATAATTTAATTGTATTAGAACTATGTATTGTTTATACTATGAAATACTCACTCCATTTCATTAGTCGTTTTAGGAATTTTTTCATAATATGAGTTATTCTCTAGTTTCTAGGTAAGTATTAATGTTAGTTTTTCATTTCTGCCCTTCCACTTTTATGGAAAAAAAAAGCTTAGAAAATTGTGCACCACACTAATGCTAATTACTCATTAATGTTTTCATGTAAAATGAGAAAGAGAATGTAACAAATTAATAAGGGTAATTTAATAAGACTACTATATCTTTTGAGTCATTTATTGTTGTTCTTAATTTGTGTGTAAAAATCTTAAACGACCAATAAAATAAAATGGAGGGAGTATTACAAAATAAAACTCATAAAATAAGCAAATGAATAAATAAGAAATAAAGTTGTAAATACAATATATTCTTGAAGCTCTTGAAAAAGAATAGAAAAATATTATAAGTTGAAGATATAAAACAAAAGTTAATTGAATAATTTTTTTATTGAAAAGAGAAAATAAGAAAACATATATGGAAGGTATAAGAGAACAAAAGTATAAGTATATATATATATATAAATGTATTGTTAACTGAATCATTTAATATTATTAAAGACATGACATTTTAAATTGTACGAAGTTGTATTTTCTACATAAAAAATTACTCACAACATATATAACAAAATATGAATAATTTACGTAGGATAACAATATATATTTTGTAAATATAAGTTCAAGTGTGATATCATTAGTGTTATTAGACAGTAAAATTTTCATTTAGTATAACTCCAAATTATTGTTTAGTATTAATTGATGTGTCGAGTTATAAATCTAAGATACTTTATTTTATTAGATGCAAGTAATTTTATTGTATTTGTTCTCTAATATCAAAGGTTCGACTATTACATTCACAACATATAAGATGTTAAGAAGTGATGTTCAAGGAGTTGAAATAACATGTATAAAAAGATATCCGTTAGAAATAATAAATTCCTGAAAATATATATTACACTACACATACTTACATTCTAATTAATTATACTTTAAATAACTCACTACAATGTGACTTTATTTTTTTTATAATTTTTTACTGAAGAAAAGATTTGCAATTCTCAATGTAATTAAGTCAATTTTTTAAAAGACTTGCACATTATAATTGTGTCTAAATAATTTGCCTTTTTTTTAATTTCTTTGTTATATATATATAATAGTAAACACTTAGGTGCACTTTTTCGCCTAAATTGGGTTAAAAATGTAATTGACCTTTCTAATAAATGTGATATTATTAGTTGTAACAGGATGTGCCAATGAAATTTCAGATTAATGATTTTAATTATGGAATCTACTAATTCTCTTTCCTTTTTTATTAACTCTTCCACACATGAGTCAGAAACCTCCCAAATAATAAATGTATTTTTTAAATTTCTTAATTCTAATTTGCATCTATTACTCTTCCAATGAGCCATGCACCTTTTCAATACCCTATTCATTAAAACCCAATTTATCTTATCTCAATGTACTCTCTGTTTCTTATCTTCTTGCCCTTTTTGTGGCTGATACTACGTCTTCTTTGTTCTTGCGTCTTCTTCCTTACCACGTCTTCTTCGTTCTTCTATCTTCTTCCCTTGCGATAGGTTCGCCGTCTCTTTTCTTTTGTTTCATTGTTGATGTGGCTCCTCTGGCAGTGAAGGTAAGTTTTCAACTGTGTTTTGATTTTAAGTTATGCTCTTGAAACATATGACCTGAATCTTCCCTTTTTGTTCGGTTTAGGTTTTTGTAAAACTAAAAGGTCATCAGGATTTGAAGAAATTTGACAGACCGTGGTGAAGGTATCTTCCCTTTAGCGTCTTCTTCGTCCTTTACTCTTCCCTTCTCGCCATCTCTCTTCTTTTGGTTCCTTGCTGCTGCGGCTCCTCCATTGGTGATGGTAGATTTCAAGACAGTGTTTTGGTTTTAATTTACGCTCTGCAACCATATGACCTTAATTCTCCGTTTTTGTTCGGTTTAAAGCTTAGCAAATATGGAAGCTCACCGGGATTTGAAGAATCTTCACAGACCATGGTGAAGATAGTAGATGAAATTTCCCTTTTACGTCTCCCCTTTGAAAAATGACATAATTCAAATCCTTAACTTCCAAAACCCCTAATTTCTTTACTTTTTTTTGTAGTCGCTGCATTCTGGATAGTGCTTTCTATCTTTCTAGATTAGTGCATCTTCTTAAATCATCTTTGCATACAGTATGTTATCTCATTCTGTTCTTTGATTTGGTAAACATTATTTCTTAAAAACTGTGTTTTTTATTTGGTATTTTTTATTTTTAAATTCTCTTACTGAATTGTTTTATGAGATAAATTAGAGTATGTGAAATCTGTTTGGTTTTATTTATTTCGATAGCATTGAGATGAATTGTTGCTAGCTTTTAATTGAGATCGCTTCCTTTTAATTGCTTTTAATTGTTAATTTTCAATTACTTATACAGAAAATAAGAATGTAGTTATTACCGATTATAGTCAGATTATGCACTTATATTATTTTGGCTTGCAGTTCCTCGCCATTATGGGGTTGAATTGTTTTATGAGATAATTTAGAGTTTGTAAAACCTGTTTGGTTTTATTTATGTCTATAGTATTGGGATGAATTGTTAGCTTTTAATTGAGATCATTTGCTTTTAATTGTTAGCTTTCAATTGCTTTTGTCAATTCTGTTCCTTCATTTCTAATTGTTAGCTTTCAAGTGTTTTTGTCAATTCTGATTTAACAAATTTAATTATATTATGGATCTGAAATCATTTTAATTATTGGAAGTAATTACCTAAACTCTTCACATGTATCCAACCAATCAATCATCTTTGTATACAGTATGTTAACTTTGGAAGCATGGTGGATTCTAGTTCTACGGTTTGACAAGTAAAAAGTAGGGCACGGGTGGTTCAAACAATTTTAGAGTAAACTGATACTTCTGTCATCAACTTTTACAGTGTTTTACAGTTTCGTCTTTGACTTTTCTAAAATAGCATTTTAATCCCTAATTTTATTAAAAGTATACTTTAATCCCTGACTTTATTAAAAAATACATTTTAATTCCTAAATCAGGAACTAAAGTGTATATTTTTTTTAATAAAATCAAGTACTGAAGTCCTACTTTACTCACAATTTTACTTGCAATAACAGGTGGTGTGACCTGTTACTTTTTAAAATTTAAATTATATAATAAATTAGTTAATAAATTTGCTAAGGGACGCCCTTCTCTCATTCACAACGTACCTTGCTCTGTTTCAGTCCTCCTACTCCTCTGTATCTCTACCTCATATATGATCTGTCACGTAGCACTTGAAAGTCTGGCTGCCCGGCGGTGTCTGTGTCAACTGTATCAGACACGCTATCGCTCATTGGTCCATTTTTTGGTGTGTTGAAACATTGTTGCGGTATCTTAGTTTGTTGAAGTTTTTCATTGGTCTACTACAAATCTGGGAGGTTCCTTTTATACTAGTTATTCAGAGACTTGTTTCAAAATGGGATGTTTAATTTTGTTTGAAATCTGTGAAAAAACTGTAGTCAATGAGGTAAAGATGGTGCATCCGATGCGCATGAAGTTAGATGTTTAATAGTTTTAGTCCCAAAGTGCTTGAAATTGATCAAAGTGTGATATTGATAAAAAAAAAGTCCAGTATTTCAGTTGTATGCTTAATAGATCTGGGTGTCCTGATCTGTTTTTTTTATTTCAGTTGTATGCGCATGAAGCTCACAACTTTGATCAAATAGGTAGTCGATATTAAATCTACACCACATATTAAAATATCAAAAAATCTAACGGTGATAAAGGATTGTTGACCATTGAGACAACTTTTCTATTGTGTCACGCTAGACAGCACCTGGAAGCATTAGCTTTGCTTTTTTATCACCTATGTCAAATAAAAGTGGAGGTATATGTGTTCCACTTAGTTTAGGGATACATATTAGATGAGACGTGACCTTGCTTTTTTGTTAGCTTTGCCATTTTTATAATTTGCTAAATAAACTACATGCATCATGATGCCTGCAACTTTCTTTTAGACTATACAGATTGGTATTATTCTTTGTACGAAATTTTGAGATAAAGATGCCTGCAACTTTCTTTTGGACTATCATGATGCCTAACTTTTTGTGTTGATTTCTACAACTTCATGATTTTTTTCATATGTACTTGGGAATATATTTTGCTTACATGTATATTAATTATAAATTTGTTTAATATACTCTTTATACTCTTTAATGGAGCTCTGTTTACCTCATGAAAGAAAGAAAGAAAGTGATAGTTGTAAACGCTAGATTACACTATTTTAATCTTAATAACTCATTTTCTCTCTCTATATATATGTGTTTAATATTTGTATAGATTGAATTGAATTGAGGTGCCTTTGTTTGATGGTGCCTTTTCTTTATGATGCTTAATCATTATCCTACTCTAATAATGTCATAGCATTTTTTTCACATACATAATATACAATTCTTTGTTTGATGAGTTTATTTATGTAAACTATTTAAATTGAGTTACTTGACTTCTGTTTTATTTAAAATATTTGAGTAGGATGATGAATATATGTAATCATAATTTACAAATGTAAATAAAAGTAACCATTTTTTATCTACAATTCATTAATTTACTTTCTAATTCTATAAATGAAAAGGTATATTTGTTAAAGCCACGTTGTTGTTTGAATACACAAAAATATCAAAAGTATTTTATACTTAAAATGCATATTGAAGTGCAAATTAATTGATTTCAACCAATGAAATTTTAAATATATTATCATATTTACAAAAAAATAATTCTATTTAAAAAATATTATTATATGGAGGTATACCTTCACTAAATTAATAGGTCAAATGTGCATAAAAAAGTTGTTAAAAACATACACATATTATTCCTCTATATCGATAAAAGTAGCACATACATATTAATTAACTTATAATATAAATAAATTAAAACATAATAATATAATAAATTATAACGGTAAGATATACATTGAAAAATTAAAATATAATAAAATATACAAAGCATATCTTAAATGTTGAAAAACTTTGTTTATAAACTATAATTAAAATAATATTAAAATGATTCATTTTTTATCTCATATACATCAAAAAATTTATATAATATTTTCATTATTCATATGTACGAATAGTAATACTTAAAAATGAATTTATTTTTATTTTAATATTGTTTTTATTTATTTTAGTTAATTTTATATCATTTAAGATTTAATATAAAAAATAAAAAATTTAAAAAATTATAATAAATTTTATTAATTTCTTTTGTACAAATGTTAATCAATAAAAGTTTTATATATTAAGAAAAAGATGTAATGAACTTTTTTTTAAATAAAGGATATGAATCAAATTAAAATAAATAAAAAATTAAAAAAATAAACTTGATATATATTTATATTAGAAATAGAATTACTTCTAATATATATAATTTTTTTAACATTATTTTATCAATATAAGTTAAATAATATTACATTTTTCTTAAAAACTTAATAAAAATATTTATGAAGTTATTTTTTATTATTAATGAAAAGAAATTTTTTAATTTTTACTCCAACAATATAGATATAAATAATTTTTTTTCTAAATGTATCAATTGTATTAAAGTAAATATATTTATATTTTTAAATATTTCAAATGAAATATCTCTTCTCTTTCTAATCTTTTTAAAAATATATTAATTCATTTAATATTATATTTTATTAATTGCATAAAACCAAAAAATACAAAAGAAGAATCGATAATCTGAAGGTATAAATTATTAGTAAATAAAAAAAATGTGTGAAAGCACTCAAAGGAATAATAAAAGGTAAAACTCTACTTGAACTATAATATTAACAATAATGATGAATATGAAAAGCCTCCAACATCAAGGCATGCAAAATTCTATAAAAGTGATATAATCATCTTTAAAACGGAAGTCAAAGAGGTGTCTTTGAAAAACAATCAACATTATTAAAAAAGACATTAATATGATTTATGTCAATATGTATTTAATAAAGGATAAAGTATTCTAAAAAATAATTTAAGGAAAAAGACATTTATACCCTTAATTTAGGAGGGAAAAACTATTATACCCTTAATTTAGGAGGGAAAAACTACTACTAGGATAACCTCAAAACTACCTTATTTTTGTGCGTGAACCCGTGCGATGCACGGAAATATAATGGTACAAAAATAATGAGTTTTAAATTTTTAATAATTTAATATATTTGTTTCAATAAATAAAACATTGTACAGTGTAATATATTAATCAATATTTATGTACTAACATACCTAATGGTAATAGAACTAATTTGAGAAAAAATTGATACCCCATATCATAAATAATTTAACTGTATTAGAATTATATAATTGTTTATACTCTGAAATATTACAAAATAAAACTTATAAAATAAGCAAATAAATAAATGAGAAATAAAGTTATTCTTGAAGCTCGTGAAAAAATAGAATAATATTGTAAGTTAAAGATATAAAACAAAAGTCAATTGAATAATTTTTTTATTGAAAAGAAAGAGTAAGGAAACATATATGAAATTATGTATAAGAAAACAAAATGATATATATATATATATATATATAAAGGTACTGTTAACTGAGTCTAAAACAAGGTACTGTTAACTGAATCATTTATTATTATTAAAGACACGGCATTTAAATTGTACGAAGATGTATTTTCTACATAAAAATTTTACTCGCAACATATATAACAAAAGATGAATAATTTACGTAGGATAACAATATAGATTTTATAGTAGGTTCAAGTGTGATACCATTAGTGTTATTAGACAGTAAAATGTCTGATTGAGTATTTCAGTTAGTATAACTCCATATTATTGTTTAGTATTAATTGAAGTGTGAAGTTATAAATCTAAGACACCTTATTTTATTAAGTGCGAAAAATTTTATTGTGTTTGTGCTTTAATATCAAAGTTTCGAATATTACATTTACAACATACAAGATACTAAAAGTGATGTTAAAGGAGTTGAAACAACATGTATAAAAAAAACTATTAGTTAAAGATATAAATTCTTGAAAATATATATTACAACTAAAAAATATTTACATGCTAATTAATTAGACTTTAAATAACACAGTACAATTTGACTTATATTTTTTATAATTTTTTATTAAAAAACGTAAAAGATTTGCAATTCTCAACGTTAACTAAGTTAATTTTTCAAAAGACTTGTACATTATAATTGTGTCTAAATAATTTTTCATTTTTTTATTTTCTTTGTCATAATGCTTAATAATCATCATCCTACTCTAATAATGTTATAACATTTTTTCACATATATAATATACAATTTTTTTTTATTTTCTTTGTTTGAGATTGGGTTCTTTGACTTCTTTTTTATTTAAAATATTTGAGTAGGATGATGAATATATGTAATGATCATAATTTAAAAATAAAAATAAAGAAATAATATTATGTGCAAAATATTTTATATAATTATCAGTACTTTTTGCATAAAAAATTAATAAAAGTAACTATTTTTTTCATCTACAATTCATTTACTTCCCAATTCTATAAATGAAAATGCATATTTGTTAAAGTCATATTATTGTTTGAACACACTAAAATATCAAGCATACTCTCTGTTTAAAATGAATGGTGAAGTGGAAATGAATTGAATTCAATCGTTGAATTTTTAAATATATTATCATATTTACAAAAAAAATAATTCTATTTGCAAAAATGTTATTATATGTAGGTATTGTGAGAGCCGGGGGCTGATGAGGGCGGGGAGTGATCGCCGGTGCAAAGAGGCACGAACAAGGAGCGGCTCCTGGCAGGCTTCTAAGCAAGAAGGGACACATGGATGAACCGAGCCCACACCCGAATGAGAGGGATCTAGAGACTGTGCAGGTATGGGACTGTACAGTTGAAAATAGCTTAAAAGAAATTGTTGGGGAGAACTATATCAACAAGATGCATCTTCTTTTCGGAAGCCCATAACATAAGAACTCCATAGTTAAGCGTGCTCGGCTTGGAGCAATTCTGGGATGGGTGACCTTCTGGGAAGTTTCCTGGAAAGTGTGCAAGTGAGGACAAAGCATATTGGAAAGACTCGTGTTGGTTTGTGGGGACCTTCATCACTCCTGCAAGCGGCTCGAGGGCGTTACAAATGGTATCAGAGCCGAGCCTCTCCCAGTACGGTGTGGTTCGGGGACGAACCAGGTAGAAGCTGGTGGGCATGTGAGAGCCGGAGGCTGATGAGGGCGGGGAGTGATCGCCGGTGCAAAGAGGCACGGACAAGGAGCGGCTCCTGGTAGGCTTCTAAGCAAGAAGGGACACATGGATGAACCGAGCTCACACCTGAATGAGAGGGATCTAGAGACTGTGCAGGTATGGGACTGTACAGTTGAAAATAGCTTAAAGGAAATTGTTGGGGAGAACTATATCAACAAGATGCATATTCTTTTCGGAAGCCCATAACATAAGAACTCCATAGTTAAGCGTGCTTGGCTTGGAGCAATTCTGGGATGGGTGACCTTCTGGGAAGTTTCCTGGAAAGTGTGCAAGTGAGGACAAAGCATACTGGAAAGACTCGTGTTGGTTTGTGGGGACCTTCATCACTCTTGCAAGCGGCTCGGGGGCGTTACAGGTATATCTTCACCGAATTGATAGATCAAATTTGCATAAGAAAGTTAAAAACATACACATATTAATCCCTTATTTCGATGAAAAATAGCACATACATATCAATTAACTTATAATTTAAATAAATTAAAACATTAAAATATATATATAATGGTAAGATATACATAAAAAAATTAAAATAAAATAAAAGGTGCAAAACATATCTTAAATATATTATTTTTATCTCATTTATTTATATATATATATATATCAAAATTATAAACTTTGATTATAAACTACAATTGAAATATTAATGAAATATATCATTTTTTATCTCATATATATCAAAATTTTATATAATATTTCTCATTACATGTGTATGAATAGAAATATATTTTAAAATAAATTTTATTTCCATTTATTATAATTTTTTTATTTTCAATTAATATTATATCATCTAAGATTTAAGATAAAAAGTAACAATTCAAAAAATTATAATAAAATGTTTATTTGATGTATTTTCCTACTATTATCATTTTTTTTTATAAATCTTAATCAATAAAAGTTTTATATATTAAGGAAAAAATATAATAAAAAATATTTTTAATTAAAGCATATGAATCAAAATAAATTAAATAAAAATTTCCAAAATAAATCAATTATATATATATTAGAAATAGAATTACATCAAATATATATAATTTTTTGTAAATTTATTTTATCTAAATAAGTTATATAATAATACATTTTTTCTTTAAAACTTAATAAAAATAGTTACGAAGCTAACTTTTATTATTAATAAAATAAATTTTTTATTAATTTATTTTATTATATTTATTTATATTTGTACTCCAACAATATAGATATAAATAAATTTTTATCTAAATATCTCA
Organism: Sesbania bispinosa; assembly: GCA_026901365.1. Taxonomy (NCBI): domain Eukaryota; kingdom Viridiplantae; phylum Streptophyta; class Magnoliopsida; order Fabales; family Fabaceae; genus Sesbania; species Sesbania bispinosa. The sequence continues at coordinate 190,264 of QLOH01000477.1, forward strand.
AATAACATATATCTTGTCATTCTAAATTTTAAAAAATATATTAATTCATTTAATATTTTAATTTATTAATTACATAAACAAAAAAATAGAAAAAGGAATCGATAATATAAAGGTATAAATTATTAGAAAATGAAAAAAAATGTGTAAAAGAAAGGAATAATAAAAGATAAAACCATACTCAAATTGAAATAGTTACTATAATGATAAATATGAAAAACCCCCATTATTAAGGGATGCAAAATTCTACTGAAGTGATATAATCATCTTAACAATGGAAGTTGAAAATGTGTCTTTGAAAAACAGTTAGCATTATTAAAAACAGATATTAATATGATTTATGTCAATATGTATTTAATAAAGGATAAAAATCTAAAATAAAATATTTTAAGCAAAATGACATTTTTACCCTTAATTTAGGAGGGAAAAACTATTCCTAGGGCAATCTCAAGACTACCTTACTTTTATATATAAAGATAAAGATAACGATAAAGATTTTGTAAAATATATTTGATTTATTAAAAAAATATCATTAATGAATGTACCTACTAATGATTTTTTCACTGTTTTTTTATTTAAAAAAAACATCTTTAATTTTCTTATCTTTAGTTTTTAAAATTGATAATATCAAAATAATTAATAAAAAGTCACCCAAATAATTTTTTTACAAAAATCAAACAAGTCCTTGTTTTTGTTTTTTACATGCTAGTTGCAAAAATCTCAAAGCAATGATATCTTTTGGACCCTATCTCTAAACATAGTATTTCTTTTTTAAGGAAAGACTCATATATTAAACCAATGGAAAATCTGAAGTCACAACAAGCATAATACACGGTGGGACTTCAGTCCACCAAGTATAGTCAGATAGGCTATATGTTGCAGATGCTAATGAATATGCAACAAAATTTGCCTCCCTATGAACATGAGTGAAAGAAACTGACAGAAATTGTGAAAATAACAACCTACAATCTAAAAGTAAATTTTCAATGAACTGACAAGTATTTGGCTTATAGAAATTAGCCTTTGACAATCTGATTCCACCTCCAATGTGTCTATTCCCCATCCTATTGCTTGTTGCTATTAGAAATAACAAACACAGTAGTCCCACAGAAGCAGGATATGATTGATGAAGTTTTAATTCCCAGCAATACCAAAAAGTCTCACATCGGGGAGTAGGCTAGTGCTTTTAGCAATAGTCTAAGCTGGCAATTTTCTGTTTTTGGATTCTGTTATTTTCCCTTTTTGAACTGACTCACACTTTGTTAGTGGATAGGTGATTTTTCCTTTTCTGTTTTATGCTCAAGTGCTGAGTACATAAATAGGACTCTGTACAAGTTTGTAATCAAGTAATATACAATGGCGTTTATTCTTCTACTCTAAATTTCTCTGAGTTTTTCTTCTCCTAACATGGTATCAAGAGCTTTTGTTTTCGAAGCTCAGTAGATTTCTGTAACCATGACCAAAGGTGGTGGTGCCGGTAGTAGTAATCCTCCCAATCTCCCTCCTCCTCCTCCCACTGATCCTACTCTTAATCCCCTCAGTGTCTTCTACATTCACCCAGGTGAGAGTCCAGCTACCCCACTTGTTTCTCCTCTCCTCAATCTCAAGAACTATCATAGCTGGGCTCGGGCAATGAAACGATCCCTAATCTCCAAAAACAAATTCAAATTCGTTAATGGTTCTCTCCCTATGCCTTCCACATTCGATCCCAGTTACGATGCTTGGGAACGTTAAAACAACTTGGTGTTATCTTGGATTTTTAGCTCTGTTGAGCCATCTATTGCTCAAGGGATCGTCTATCTAGAGGTTGCTGCTGTGGCTTGGAAAATTTTGAAGGATCGATTCTCCCAGGCTGATCGTGTTTGTATCTTTGATTTGCAACAAGAGATTTCTAATCTCAAGCAAGGTACTAACTCAGTTACTCAATATTTCACTGAATTGACTACCCTGTGGGAAGAGCTAGAGAATTTTCGTCCACTCCCGACATGTTCATGTTCTGTAAGTTGTGTTTGTGTTACTGGTCACTTGGGCCAAGACTATAGAGCTGAGGATCTCATCATGAAATTTCTTAGTGGCCTAACTGATGATTATGAGGTTGTTACTACTCAGATATTAATGATGGATCCATTTCTTGATATCAATAAAACATTGAATCTGGTTGTTCAACATGAAAGGCGAATTACTTCTCCTTCACTTGATACTTCCTCTGTCTTGGAAGATTCTCAGGTTTTTGTTAATGCGGCTGAGGGGAGAAAATTTTTCAATCGAGGCAAAGGTGGCTATAGCAATAATTCTGGCAGAGGTTCTTATAATTCTGGGAAAGGCACCCTAAAAGTTTGTAGTTACTGTGGCAGAAATGGGCACACAATTGATGTATGTTACAAAAAGCACGGTTATCCCTCTGGATTTCGTGGCAAAAACACTATCTCCTCTAATAATGTCATTGGAGAACACACTGAAGTTTGTGATGATGATAAGCACACAGTCACTACTGGTAGTGAATCTTCACACGAAGTTTCCTTGACTCCTGAGCAATTCAAAGTTTTCATGTCCTTGGTTCAGCCTTCTGTTTTGGCCAGCAATTCATCCTCTCAAGTTGCAGTAGTATCCACCAACAAGCAGATCCAACCTCATGACAATTCAGTTCCCACCTATACAGGTACCTGTTATACTCTAGCTCTTAATCACTCCTCCAAATCCTCTTGGGTTTTGGACTCAGGAGCAACTGACCACATATGCTCAGATAAGTCTTTGTTTTCTTCTCTACAACCTCCCCAATCAATAACCTTTTCTCACTTTGGTTTATCAATAAATCTGATTTCTGTTTCCAAATTACTTGCTTCCCTTAACTGTGTAATAACCTTTTCTCACAATACTTGCTCAATTCAGGACCAGACCACTATGAGGATGATTGGTTCTGCTGAAATGTTAGATGGATTGTACTACCTACATGCAGTTGTTTCTTCCCCAACAGACCAACATCAAGCTCACAGTCTTACCAGCACTGCTTCTCCTTTCCCTGACACAGCCATTTGGCATTTTAGACTCGGTCATTTATCCTCTTCTAGGATGGATTTACTTACTTCATTGTATCCAGATTTAGCTCATTTCAATAAAAAATATGTTTGTGATGTTTGTCACTTTGCCAAACAAAAAAGATTACCATTTTCAATAAGCACTACTAATGCTTCCAAGCCCTTTGATTTGATACATATGGATATTTGGGGGCCTTATAAAACTGCTACAATTGAAAAGCACAGATACTTTTTAACTATTTTGGATGATTACAGTAGATTTCTTTGGATAATTTTTCTGAAACATAAGTCAGAAGTAGCTACTCATATTATTACTTTTGTACAAATGATTGAAACTCAGTTTGGTGCCAAAATAAAAACAATCAGAAGTGATAATGGTCCAGAATTTTTCCTCAATTCTTTTTACAAAGAAAAAGGCATCTTGCACCAAAGGTCATGTGTTGAAACCCCCCAACAAAATGGTAGGGTAGAAAGAAAACATCAACACATTTTGAATGTAGCTAGAGCACTTCTTTTTCAATCTCACTTACCCAAAACCTTTTGGGGTTTGGCAGTTGCACATGCTGTGCACTTAATTAATAGAATTCCAACTCCTTTGCTGCGAGTCAAGTCTCCTTATACTTTACTTTATGGAACATATCCTGACTTATCCCCTCTCAGGGTATTTGACTATTTGTGCTACATTTCCACACTCAACAATAATAGATCAAAATTTGATTTGCGAAGTCACAAATCAGTTTTTGTGGGTTTTAAATCTGGTACAAAAGGATTTCTTGTTTATGATTTGCATACAAATAAATTGGTTCTTTCAAGAAATGCATCTTTTGAAGAGTTTATTTTTCCTTGGTCTCTAAATGCCAAGCCCGCTACTACATCTAACTCACCACTGTGCCTCCCACATCCTAGTCATTCACCACCCTTACCATCTTCTCTTCACATCCCTCAAATGCATTCCTCTCCAGCGAGTCTTTCACCTCTGCCACCTTCATCTCCAGGGCCTGATATTTCATTGCCTCTATCAACATCAACATCACCATCACACCCACATGCACAAAGAAAATCCCTGAGGAAGAAACACAGACCTGCTTATTTAAATGATTATTTGTGCAATTCATCTACCATTTCTCAGCAGCATCAATCAGGTACTTCTTTTCCTCTTACTTCCTTTGTTTCTTTTGCCAATTTGTCCAAATCACATGCATTGTACAGTTCCATTCTCAGTCATGATAAGGAACCTGCTACATATAATGAAGCTAGCCAAATGGATTGCTGGAAAAAGGCCATGGATGCAGAGATTTCAGCTTTGGAACTCAATGGCACTTGGACTATTGTTGATCTCCCTCCTGGTGTTATTCCCATAGGATGAAAATGGGTTTACAAGATAAAAAGGAAGGCTGATGGTTCAATTGAAAGGTACAAGGCTAGGTTGGTTGCTAAAGGTTACAACCAGATTGAGGGTCTTGATTATCTTGATACTTTTCCCCCTGTGGCTAAGATCACCACCATGAGGACCATCCTTGCTTTAACTGCTCATTACCATTGGCATCTCCACCATTTGGATGTCAATAATGCTTTCTTGCATGGTGATCTTAAGGAGGACATCTATATGTGCATTCCACAAGGTATATCTGTCCCATCTCCTTCCAAGGTTTGCAAACTTACCAAGTCCTTGTATGGTCTCAAACAAGCAAGTAGGCAATGGTATGACAAGTTGTCTCATTTTCTCATTGATGTTGGGTACCAGCAAGCAACATCAGACCATTCCTTATTTATAAAATTCAATGGTTCAGACTTTACAGGATTGCTCATTTATGTAGATGATGTTCTTCTATTTGGCAATTCTCTCACAGAATTTGGGATAGTCAAGAGGAAACTTCATGCAGCCTTTGGAATCAAAGACATGGGAACACTTAAATACTTTCTTGGCATGGAAGTTGCACATTCTTCTCTTGGTATCTCCCCATGTCAAAGAAAGTACTGCATTGATTTGTTGGAAGACAACTGCCATCTTGATTGCAAGCCAGCCTCCACTCCACTTGATCCAACAATTAAACTCCAGCAAGATTCTGGCCCGAAGTTTTCAGATACTTCCTCTTACAGAAGACTAGTGGGCAGGCTTTTGTATCTCACTTCAACAAGACCTGACATAACTTTTGCCACACAACAGGTTAGTCAGTTCATGAGTTCACCTACTGTTGCTCACCATAAAGCTGCACTGCGGATCCTTAGATATCTCAAAGGAAACCTAGGACTTGGTCTCTTTTTTCCAAGGAAAACAAAGCTGCAGTTACAAGGCTATTCTGATGCTGACTGGGGAGGTTGTAAAGACTCAAAGAGATCTATTTTTGGCCACAGCTTCTTCATCGGGGACTCTCTGATTTCCTGTCGTGCTAAAAAGCAACAAACAGTTGTTAGATCTTCAGCTGAGGCAGAGTAGAGGGCCCTAGCCTCAGCATCCTGTGAGCTACAATGGTTACATTACCTTTTTCAAGACCTTCAAATTCCCTTGACCAAGCCACCTGTACTATTCTGTGATAACCAAAGTGCCATACATATTACCAATAACCCAGTCTTCCATGAGAGGACAAAGCATCTTGAGATAGACTGCCACCTAGTTCGAGAAAAGGTGCAATCTGGTTTTCTGAAACTTCTGCCTGTCTCCTCCAGCAACCAAGTTGCAAATTTCTTTACAAAGGATTTACTTCCAAAACATTTCTATGCTTTTCTTTCCAAGCTTGGAGTGTTGAGCATTTTCTCACCCTCCAACTTGAGGGAGGCTATTAGAAATAACAAACACAGTGGGTCCAACATGAAGCAGGACATGATTGATGAAGTTTTAATTCCCAACAATACTAACAAGTCCCACATCGGGGAGTAGGCTAGTGCTTTTAGCCATAGTCTGAGCTGGCAATTTTCTATTTTTGGATTCTGTTATTTTCCCTTTTTGAACCGACTCACACTTTGTTGGTGGATATGTGATTTTTCCTTTTCTGTTTTATGCTCAAGTGCTGAGTATATAAATAGGACTCTGTACAAGTTTGTAATCAAGTAATATACAATGACATTTATTTTTTTACTCTAAATTTCTGAGTTTTTCTTCTCCTAACAGTTGCATACTCCATCGATAGGCTAGAGTCTGCATGTGTAGAAGAAACTGCAGCAGGCAAAGCTTGGTTTCGTTTCCAAACTGATAGAAGGGAAGATGGCATAAGAACAATTGTTGGGATATTCTCATTCTTTCCTTGGTACTGGAATGTGTTTCTAGCCTTCCATATACTCCATAAAGTCATTGCCGCTATTTCACAATGTTCCTTTGATAACATTGAAGTGATATTACTCCACCAAGTTGTTATACTCTCAACCTCTACTGGCACTCGTAGATGAATATCTGACATAAACCAGACACCGTTTGCTCGCGGGTAGGTGATAAAAATATGCTTCAAAGTCTCACTTGCTTGGGAATCACAAATGGTGCAATGTTCTTCAATCGGAATACCTTTCCTTCTCAGATTACACTTTCACGGAAGAGCTCTATGCAGAAGGCGATGCATGAAGTGCTTCACCTTGGGTGTAACCTGCAACTTCCATATAAAATTCCAATTCACCTGTAATTGAACAGAACTTGACTCTGGCTCCTCATTTTGGCTAGATAGAATTCTGTATGTTGACCTCATAGTAAACAAACTACTAGGTGAGTGTCTTCAGTAAATCTTGTCTTCTTCTCCTGACCAAGGGATAGGAATACTGAGAATAACACCTACCTCTGTAGTATGGAAGGTGGCCTCTAGCAAATTAACATTCCAGCATTTTTCCTGTTGCAGAATTAATTGGTCAACTGTGGCATATGGTGGCGGCCCATTAGTTTCTGTAAATACTTTCCCAGAATGGTCTCCTGGGATCTAGTTATCATGCCAGATATGAATCTTTGAACCATTGTCAATTGTCCATTTGCTGCCTTCATGTATTAATTTTCTAGTCCCCCAAATGTGATGAAGTAGGGAGTTTTTTATTGTGGCTAATCTCCAAAACTGTTTAGCCAAGAGTGCATGGTTAAATTTTTCAAGATCTCTAAACCCTAGACCACCATAACATTTTGGCTTACATAAATATTTCCATGCATCCAATGAACTTTTCTTTCTGTTCCCTTTTTATCACACCAGAAATTAGCCATCCTTGATTCCATTTGTGTGCACAAATAGGAAGGGATTTTGAAGCAACTCATCACATAAGAGGGGATGGCTTGTTCCACTGACTTTAGTAGAACTTCTTTGTCTGCTTTTGACAGTACTCTTTCTTTCCATCCTTTCATTTTCTTCCACATTCTCTCCTGAACAATAGAGAAAATTATTTTATTTGATCTTTCCATAATTGTAGGTAAACCAAGATATTTATCATGAGAACTCATAGTCTTAACTCCCATCCTTTGCTGGATTATTTGTTGACGATTAACAGGTACATTTTCACTTAAGGATATCTCTAATTTCTCATAATTTACTCTTTGTCCTGAAGCATTCTCATATTTATGAAGGATTGACAGAAAGCAGTTTGCTTCTACAATAGTGGACCCGGCAAACAGGAGACTATCATCTGTAAAAAACAAATGTGAGATTGGAGGTGCGCCCCTTGCAACCTTTACTCCATGAATTTTATTCTGATTGACATGCTGACTTATTAGGCTTGAAAACACTTTAGCACATAGAATAAACAGATAGGGTGACAATGGATCTCCTTGACAAAATCCGCTCTTTGGCACAAAAGAATTTCCCTTATGACCATTCAATAAAATTGAATATGACACTGTTGTGACACATCTCATTATCAAAGCAACCATAGATGGAGGAAAATTCATTGCCAATAAAACATTATTCAGGAAACTCCATTCAACTCTATCATAGGATTTAGACATATCTAGCTTTAAAACCATAATGCCTTTTTTACCCCGCCTCTTTTTTTTCATATAATGGAATACCTCGAAACCAACTAATGCATTGTCAGTTATAAGTCTACCAGGTATGAAGGCACTTTGGTTTACACTTATAATTTCATTAAGATAAGGTTTTAGTCTATTAGCAATACATTTTGTAACAATCTTCATAACTACATTACATAAACTAATAGGATGTAAATCCTTTGGGCATTGAGTTTTTTTTTTTTTTTTGGAATTAAACAGATAAAGGTATTGTTAATACCTATAGGATCCATGTCTTATTCAGAATGTTGAGCACCAAGTTGCACACATCATGTCCCACAACGTCCCAATAATGTTGGTAGAAAATTGCTAGGAAACCATCTGGGCCTGGTGATTTCAAGGGGTGCATTTGAAAAAGAGTTCTCCTTGGAAAAATCTCTACTCAAATCTTCAAGCATATTAGAATGAACTTTATTTTTGACAACCTGATATATTTCATCGTTATCCACAGTTGGAGAGTGATTAGAAATGTCTTCAAAGTAATTCTGATTTACTTCTGAAACTCTTTTTTGCTCCCACCACCCAATCTCCTAAATCATTCTTTATCTTCTTTATATGGTTGTACTTCTGCCTCATTGATGCCTTAGAGTGGAAAAATGAAGTGTTCTGGTCACCCTCCTTCAACCAAACAGTGAGGAGTTTCTTTCTCTTTATAACATTCTCTGGGGTTGGATTCCACTTTTCTGCCTCTTGTTATTTCCTTTCTAGATATCTCATATTTTGTGCATTCGAGCCCACCTCCTTTTCCACTAAGACCAGAGCCTCCTGAGTTACATTTATTTTTTCTGTATAGCCTGCAGCACCCCTACTCCAAGTTCTGACAATGCAGGAAGAAAAATGTGTATCCTCTATCCAAGTTTTCTCAAACTTGAATTGTTTTTGCTTCTTGACTTCAACCTCTTCTTGACATTGGGCCCACAAGATACGTAGAGCATTATGGTCAGAATGCATCTTTTCTAAATGTGTGACAGTGCACTGCTGGAAAAAAAGACAAAAACATGGCATTTGCATAACACTTATCCAGCCTTAGTTGAATAACTTCCTCTCCTACTTGGTCATTTGTCCAAGTAAAAGGGTGTCCTTTAAACCCCACATCAACTAGTCCACATCCTTGAAGACAACTCTGCATTGAATCACACGTCTCTAAAGACACCATCCGACCACCTTTCTTATCCTGGGGGGTCTCCAATGAGATTAAAATCTCCAAAGAGAATCCATTCAACATCCCTTACACGAGCTATTTGTTGGATTAGCTGCAAAGTTTGTTGCTTATTTATCTCTTTCGGAAAACCATATATTCCAGTAAGCACGTAAGAGGGATGTGCTTCACAAGAAAAATTCATAGAAATATGGTTTCTAGACAAAGATATCAGTTAAAGATCCACCTCCTCATTCCAAAAAATAGCCAAGCCACCTGCTCTTCCTTTATCACTTTGGTTACAGTCTACTGCACACATATTCTGAAAACAAATCTTTTTTTTTATATATATTCCATTTCTATGACCATTTTTTTGGTTTCCATCAAGAAAACCACTTGGTAACTTCTCTTCTCACCAATCTTTGGAGAGCTCTAACTGCACGTGGGTTCCCAAGCCCACAACAGTTCCAAGTTAAAAGATTCATTGTGATAGGCAGTGTTGGTCCACAGCCAACACCGCCTCTTCTTCACTTGTTTTATTATTTCTTTTCTGAATGACATCCTCCTCCATGTGGCATACACCCCTTCTCTTGTCAGTTAAAAATTCTAAACTTTGTTGTTCATCAACCTCACTATGAGCTGGTGCAGGATCTCTGGCTCTCCTCTTCCACTTCTTAGTGATTTTATCATGATTCTGTGGAATGTTCCTGCCTTACTCGTAATACCCACTTGAGTCCCCTGTGTTACATCATTAACCTCCTTCTCCTCTAGCTCTATACGTTTTTCTTTCCTTCCTTTTTTTTTCTTGGATCATTCTGGTTGAGTCCCACTTTCTCCATAATCTTCTGAATTGACTCCACTTTATTATTCATACTAGACGGACTTCTATTTTCTCCATTGCCTTCTGCTGGCCCAATCTGAAAATTTTCTTCTTCAGAGTCTGCTACGTGCTTTCCTTTTCCACGTCCTGGGGCTATTCGTGCCCGAGAGTGAGATCCAGGTTTTAAAACCATGGTTGACCGAATAGGTGATGCTCGCGACCATTCTTCATAAAGTAAATTATCCAGCTCACCATCTTCTAAATCTCCTACTACATCTGGGCAGCTTCTCATTACATGGCCCAAGCATCCCACAGATATAGCAAAAAATTGGTAACTTTTCATATTTCAATAGAACTTTCACCTTATTCTTATTAGGCATCTGCACCTGATGGCACTTGTCGGTGGACTTCTGAGCTGACAATTAGGATCACAGGAGCTTGTGGCAAGCCTAAGCCTGCTATGAGTGCTTGGAGCTGAACCAAGCATGGGTCAACCTCAATATGGTCAACCCATTGACTTTTGATCTTGGACCCAAGTCAACATGCAAGACTCCATCTAATTAGGATTAATAAAAGTAGGATTAATTTCATGATTAAATTTGTAATTAAGACATGATTGTAATTTTTCCTTTTCTTCCTACTTTGGGGCGCTAATTTGATGGCTTTATTGGCTTAAGTGTTAGCTTAGCTAATTAGCCCAAGGTTAGGGGTTCAACACCCACTTAGGAGAGCTTTTCACTCATCTTTTATTTTTCTCCTTTTTCCTCTCCATTTGGCCGCCCCCTTCCCTATAAATAGGGAGGCTCCTCTCTTGTATTTCACAACTTTGATGAATAGTAAAGACATTCTGCCAAATTTCCTCAAGTGTGAGTGGAAAAGGTTTGGTGGTTCTTGTTCAAACCAACCATAGACTTATCTGATTCTCCTGAATCAGTGGCGTCTAGCACTGGGACTTATGTGTTGTGGGGTTGCCTGCTTCAGTGGTGTCCATTTCATCCCCTTCTCTTCCACTTTTTCTTTCAATTTCCCTTTGTTTCTTCTCATTTAGGGCGCGACCTACTGCACCTAATTTGGGTATCTTGACCGAATTTTCATGCTTGTTTACAGTGCCTGGCTCCAAAACTAGATCCGGGAAAATTGTTGCTATCAGCACCATCATTCCACACTTAATAGGCTTACGGAGATCTATTTTGATGCGCATACGTAAGAACTTTCCTTATCTTGCTTCATTTGAGGCATCCCAGTCCAAGAAAATTCCTAAGCTGGATCCCGAACTTTTTGCTACTGCTTCATTCCTTGACCCCATAGGGAGATCATATGCCCTAACCCAAAAATTGCATTTGTGGAGATCGATTTCAGACGGTTGGGCACTCTGTGGGAGATTCTCCAATACTAGTACATGCTTATCAAAAGTCCATGGGGCACCTTTAAGGATCAGGTCTCGATCTCTGGCAAACAATCAGATAGAGAAGAGATTTTTATCAAGATCCAAAATTTCAACTCCATTCATTGTCTTCCATATGTTCAACATTGTACTTTTGAAGGCCCTTGTGTTGAACGTATCATCTGTCCATAGCTTTCACACTAAGTATTGGACACTTTCTTTGTCGTTTAGCAGTGTTTCATCGGGATCTGCAATTTGTACGACCTGTGACTCCTCTTCCTCGGTCAATTTGAACGTATCCATGCAACCCAATGTGGGTACTATCAACCACTGAGGGCACAACAACCAACACAACAATTGGACAAAAACTATCACCACTCAAGTGCCGCCACGAGTCAAACCCTAGCAGAGCAAAAAGGGATAGACTCTATTGTGATTGAGTTATTTTGAAAAGCACACAATTCCTTAAACATAGTGTTAAAGAAGCCAAATGAGTTTCAAAAACATCATTAATTGCTATTTTTTCACACTACATTTTCTCCCGTCTTCCTCCACATCTAATTTTTCTTTATTTTTTTCTCATCACATCACCTATTATATTTTTTGTTTTCTATAATTTTTCTTCCTTCCTATATCTCTTCTCCCATTTTAAGTGTGAAATAATAATTTTTTTTTAAAAAAGAAAAGATATAAAAAAAATTGTTGGAGGAGGGATCTAAAGAAAACAAAAGGCAAAGAAATACAAAATCAAGAATACAAGCCTTTTCACACTTAACTCTCTCATATTATTCTACATCTTATTTTTCACATATTCTCTCTTTTTTTATTATAAAATCACTTATTACATTTTTGACATTATTTTTCTTTAATTTTTTTCATTCTATCACTATTTACATCTTTCAAGGGGCAATACGATTAAGAAGATTTTTCCCTAAAAAATATTAAAGGTGGTGTGATAAAAAGATAAGATAGGTGAAAAAGTGTGTTTATAAATGTGACTAGAGTAATGATAGACGTCTCGCAAACCGTGCTTATCACATTGGTACACTGCTTGCGGTTTTTATCATTTAGTGCCCCTTTTTTTTAATAGTTTTTATTTTTTTTATTTTATTATTATATTTATTTTTATTTATTTATCTCATTTAATAAAAATATAGATTAAGAAATATAATAAATGTGTATTCTTGGAAGGGTTGACATAAGTTTCTTATCATCATTATTTTATTTTGATGCTAATAACCAAAATACTATTTCATTCACCGTTTATGGACACGCAATTAACCTCGTGTCATTCTGGTGCAAATAACCAAATTTATTATTTCATTAACCCTTAATGGACACAGAATTAACCTCATGTTTATAATATTACATTTCACGAAGGGTCAACATAAAATTCTTGTGATCATTGTTCTATGTTGATGCAATTACCAAATTTACTATTTCATTAACTGTTAATGGATATGCAATTAACCTCACAAATTCAATTAACCAAATATCTTATTCTGTTAACTGTCAATCGATACACCATTAACCTCATTTAAAAATATGTTCACTGTTTCTGGACACATAATTAACCACGTGTTAACAGGAATGATTAACATAAATTCAATGTGATCATTTATTATATTTCTTAATCTATATTTTTATTTAATGAAATAAATAAATAAAAATAAATATAATAATAAAATTAAAACTATTAAAAAAAGGGCACTACAAAACCCACAAACAGGGTAATTACTGTTTACGGGACACAACATTTTACATGTGACTATGAGTTCGGATTCTTTCCCTTTCAGATGTGTCTTCTTATCTTTCTTTTTCTTTACTTCTCTTTATTCCAGATTTTCCACACCCGAAAAATTTGAGTGTGAAACTACTAACATTATTTTCCTATCTATATATATCTATATATAAAAAAGTGAAATGAAGCAAGTAATTCCCAACCAAAGAGATATCATATATATATATATATATATATATATATATTCATATAGCTGGCGCGCCTAGCAAACTGATCAAACCTCGAACCTAATAGCTAGCTAAAATGGATTTAGTCGTAAGTTCCCTGAATTCTTACACCATTACGATTGCAATCCTTTCTCTAATATTCTCTGTGTATCTATTTCTGTTTCGTCCCTCCAAAGTTGGTTATGGTAGAGAAGCTCCTCTAGTCGCAGGTGCATGGCCAATACTCGGTCACCTCCCACTACTGAGGGGATCACAAACACCCCATAGAACATTGGGTGCCATTGTTGACAAGTACGGACCCATATTCACCATCAAGCTTGGTGCCACATGTGCTTTGGTACTCAGCAACTGGGAAATGGCGAAGGAATGCTTCACCACAAACAACATGGTTGTTTCCTCTCGCCCCAAGCTTGTTGCAACTGAACATTTGGCCTACAACCAAGCCATGTTGGGGTTCGCACCCTATGGTCCATACTGGCGTGAACTGCGTAAGATTGTTATCTTAGAATTCCTCTCCAATCGCCGGATCGAGTTGCTAGGTCACGTTCGTGTCTCTGAACTTCAAACTTCTATCAAAGAACTGTTCATTGTTTGGTCGAACAGAAAGAACGAGTCTGGGTACGTGTTGGTGGAGCTGAAGTAGTGGTTTGCACAATTGACATTCAACATGATACTTAGGATGATTGCTGGGAAGAGGTATTTTGGCACTATGGATGTGGATGAAGAGAAGGAAGCAGAGAGTTGTTTGAAAGCTTTGAACAAATTCATGCGTTTGATGGGTGTGTTCACTGTAGGAGATGTTATTCCTTGTTTAAGATGGTTAGATGTGGGTGGCCATGAGAAAGCCATGAAAGAAACTGCAAAGGAGTTGGATAAGATTTTGAGTGAATGGTTAGAAGAGCACCGCCGGAAGAGAGCTTCAAGTGAAAAGGATGCAAGTGACGACCAAGACTTCATTGACGTCATGCTATTGGTGCTTGATACCGCAAAGATTGACGGGTTTGACGCTGATACCATACACAAATCCACAACTTTGGTACGTATTTACGAAATATTTGAAAAATTCAATCTTTTGATTATCAAGTTATTAGTGTCAAAATTTTACGAAATTTGACACATATAATCATGATGATAAATAAACATAATTCAACGGTTGGATTACGAAAAGACATATTCGATTTGTAGTTATTAACGGTGTAATACTTGATGTAACTTACACCGGTGCAATTTGAACCCTCATATATATATATATATATATATATATATATATATGAGGAGGGTTCAAATTACACTCGTGTAAGTTACATCATGTATTACACCACTGAATAATTTTTTAATGGATCACTATATTAAGTAATCCACCGTTGGATTGAAAGTTACTATCATAAAGATTATATATATAAAATTTTACATTAATCCGAAATTATTTGATATGTCATTGAGATGTTTCAAGATTAACGTTATATATACATTTAAAATATATGAAAAAACCCAATCATTTGATTATCAAGTTATTAATCTCAATATTTTATGAAATTTGACACAAATAATCATGATGATAAATAAACATAATTCAACGGTTGGATTACTAAAAAACACATTCGGTTTATAGTTATGAGCGGTGTAATACTTGGTGTAACTTACATTGGTGTAATTTGAACCCTCCTCATATATACATACATACATATATATATATACATACATACATATATCATATATTAATTAAGGTCATTGATTTGAAAAATAAAATTTTAGTAAAACAAAAACTTGAAAACTTAAATATTAACTCAATATTGTTTAATAGTTTAAACAACGATTTTATCTTGTTGCCTGTTAAAATATCGCTGCCTATTGCATGTTTTGGTATAATCATTGACTAAAAAATCTCCACAACTGAAAAAATGTTGCATATTCTATGTTTTGGCAACAATTTTACAATCGTTGACTAAAAAATCCACAAAATTTAAAAATTGTTGTCTATTCTATATTTTGGAAACAATTTAATAATCGTAGACTAGGAAAAATCACCACAATTTAAAAAATTTTGTTCATTCTATGTTTTAACAACGGTTTTAATAAAATCACTGACTAAGAAAGATCTACAAAATTAAATAATTGTTACCTATTTCATGTTTTGGCTACGGTTTTTCAACTGATGTTAAGAAAAGTGTTGTTTAAAATATGACTACAATTTGAAAACCGTTGCTAAATATAAATGAGCTTTACATGTGTAAAATTATTATCTATTTCATGTTTCAGCAACAAATTTTAAATCTTGACAAAAAAAAGTGTTGCCTAAAGTAAAATTTGTTATAGTGATCACACTTTGATGAGTTGCTTACGATTTCTGAGATCTCAGTTTATAGAGATTTCAAAGTGCATCATGTGGCTAGGTGGAATTGTGTGGCTTCACGTTTACACTCTTTTTCATTTAGTCATTTTTTAATTTGATTGGAATCTACATCTTTCTTGTCAATTTGACATTATATTTAAGCAATTTATTATAAAACATAATTTGCATATTGATGGTTTTCATTAAATGATTTTTATATTAATTTCAACTTAGAATAATAAAACTAGCTATATATATTCATTATATATATTAACGTACACTTTCTTCTTTTTTTTATTCAAACTAAAATGATCATGTAAAGCTTGTATATGATCTCCTTGTATAATAAGAAATTCAAATGGTAAATTATGCCGGTACTATAAACAAAGCCACAACATTGGTATGTACGTCAACCACATATACAAATATGATTGTGTGAAACTAATATTAATTACTCCTATTAAAACACACATATATAAATATGCATATTTCAACACTTTTGTCTTTTTTTTTCTTGTATGTTCCAAAAAGTCTTATTTGCATTATGAAACCTTAAAGAGTTGTGTTATTTGTACAACAACAACACAATACAACATTGAGAGATAAAAATATAAAAGAGAGAAGAGAGAAAAATGTGGGATGTGATAGGTGATATGATGGAGAGATAAAGAGTAGTGTGTTGTATGAGTTGTTGTATATTTTTGTTGTATGAATTTATTTTCTCAACCTTAAAATCCTGTATAGAGGTTCAAATGGAATGATGTAAAAATTATAACAAGATCTTAAAGTGTAAAGAGTATTGTTATTCATACAACAATATAATTATACATCATAAAAAGACAAAAATAGAAAAGAGAAAGAAGAGAGAGAAATGTGGGATGAAATAGGGTAGTATGATGAAGATGGATAGAGAGAAAAGACGTGTTGTATATTTTTGTTGTATGAATTTATTTTCTCAAGTGTAAATAAATTTTGTTTTGCTAGAATATTCTTCTTAATTACAAAACTTGTTCTTGATATACATGCATTAATATTAGGAGCATCTGATACAAGCACTGTTACCTTAACGTGGGTGATATGTTTGTTGTTGAGAAATCCTCTTATATTAGAGAAAGCAAAAGAAGAACTAAATACCCAAATTGCAGAAGAGAGATTCATCACTAAGTCAGATATATATAAGTTGGTATACCTTCAAGCAATAGTTAAAGAGACACTTAGGTTGTATCCTCCGGGTCTTTTGTTAGCACCTCGTGAATTCACAGAAGATTGTGTTTTAGGTGGCTATCATATAAAAAAGGGAACTCGACTAATTACAAACCTGTGGAAGATCCACACGGATCCTAGTATTTGGCCAGATCCATTGGAATTCAAGCCAGAAAGGTTCCTTACCACTCACAAAGAGGTTGATATTATAGGTCATCATTTTGAGTTGTTACCATTTGGAAGTGGTAGAAGAATATGTCCAGGAATATCCTTTGGCCTTCACATGATTTATTTAACTCTGGCTAATTTTTTGCACTCCTTTGAAACCTTAAGTAAATCTAGTGAACCTATTGATATGACTGAAACCCTTGGAATAACCAACAAAAAGGCTACTCCACTTGAGATTCTAGTTAAACCACGTTTGTCTCACAAGTATTATGAAACCATGTGATTGTAGTGTGTTAGCCATGGAAGTTGAAACACTTCTGTTCCGATGAATAATTACAAAAACCATGTGAGATCATAATGTTTGCTAGGAGTTGCAATTCTTCTTTTCAATAATAAATTACTACAAACCTTAGTGTTTTGTAATTTTAAATTTATATATAATGCAACATTTGTTATGGTTTGCCAATCATAGAGATTTTTTTGTTAAAGAGTAATGTATTGTAACTTATGCTTAATGTTAGTGATAGATGTGTTAATGTTTAGTGGATAATAAATTTGGACTCTTTAGCTAATTGTAACTCTTTTGAGTAGTTGAAGAGTTACTCACTAGTCTATAAATTCATATGTATGAGTTGTTGAAAGTGTGTGTCAAAATAGTATCACAAAATTCAAGAAAATTGACATGTCCCCCCTCATATGGTTGTTGCAACCGGTGTCTAGATACCACAAGTTTCTGTTGGTTTCCTCTTTTGCATGATATATAAACCATCAACAACGATATCTCTTCTTCATGTTCTTACTCCTTTATTGCATTGTTAGACTCCTCTCCATGTTTTTAAACATGTTAGTACGGCATTCTGGTTTATAATACCCATACCCATGACACATGTAGCATTCAATGTTAGACTTTGTCTGTTGACTTTGTCTAATGACTGCTACGTCCTATTCCTCTTTGTTGGAACAAGTTCTCTCGCTGTTGAAGTTTTTGTTGGCCATTGTAGCTGCTACCTCTGCCTCTACCTCTTTCATTTTTGGGCCGTCCTCTATCTCCTATACCAGTATTATTTATATCAGAGGCTTTTAGTGCTAATTCCTCCTTCTCTTGCTTATTTATTTTTTGCTCATGGACCAGCAATGAACTCTGTAATTCATCAACAGAGAGTGAATCAATATCATTAGATTTTTCTATAGAATAAACTACATATTAAATTTTAGTGTCATGGTTTGAAGAATCTTTTCAAGAATTATAACATTCTCCCACACTACAAGAAAACAATGATTTAGATGCGAACGGGTAGTGTCGGCCACGACACCGTCGCTAGTAGCGTCGGCCAAACCGTCCCTAAGTTGAATTTTATTTTATTTTTTTACATTTTTTTATGTAGTGTCGGTCTGGCCGACGCTAACTTTATTAATTAGCGACGACCTAGCTGACGTTAATGGTAAAATATTTTTTTAAAATATTTTTAATTTAGCGTCGTCCAGACCGACGCTAAAGGCAAAAAAAATTTTAACGTCGGCTTTCGTAAAGTTAGTGTCGCCTGGCCGACGCTAATTTCTTATTTTTTTTGCTATATATAATATTTTGCACTATATATTTCAAGAAACAAACATAACATAACGGTAATGCTTCTTCTTGGTATCATGTAGGTTATGCCGACGCTATGTTGTGACAACCATGGAACTAGCGTCGGCCTGGTCGTCGCTACATAGCGTCGGTCGTAAAATGTTGTCGCAATTGCATTAACGACGAGGCTTTTAGCGACAACTGGTGGGTCATCACTAGGTCGTCGCTAATTATGAATTAGAGACAGTTTTCCCCTTATAGCGACGACTTTTGGCCATCACTAATAACCGATTTTCTTGTAGTGCCACTTGTCTCCATGAACCTACATTTTATTGACTATTTCCATCACCTGTGAAAAATAATCTATCACTGACTCCCCGGACTTCATTCGCATAGTTTCGAATTGTGAATGAAATGATTGAAGTTGTTACCTCTTTTACCTTGCTAAGCCTTGATATTTCTTTTTCATGGACTCCCAGATATTTTTTTGCAGTATCCTTGCAAACTATCGTTTCTAAGATGGCACGATCAATGACTTTAAAAAGATAATTCTTTGCTTTGAGATCTTTCAACTTCATTGCTTCAAATTCTGCCTTCTGATTATCTGTGATTGTTATGCTAAGCGTTGATTCTGGTATGCCATTGGAAACAACATGTCAATACTTCTTGGACCTAAGAAAGGTTTCCATTAACATGCTTCAATGATCATAATGATCAACGAAGCGAGGGATTGAAGGTTGTACAAAGTTTTCACTGGCCATCACTCAAAAGTTGCTCTCTCTTGTTAGCTCTAACACAATTGTTAAACGTAAAACAACCAAGATTGGGAGGAGGAAATTCTTTTATTCATCATAAATGTTCATTTAAATAGGCATTACAGTAATCATGGAACTAGACGAGGTGACAAGTATTAACCTTTACACTTTTCTTATTCTTAATTTTTTTTGTTTTTTAAAAATTTAAATGATTATTTGGTAAGATAGATTTTCTAATATATATGTCTACTTGACATGATTAGATGATGTCACTTAGAATCATTGATTCTATTTAGGGTAAAATACGTTTTTAGTCCCTGTAAATGGACCGAGTTTTGTTTTTAGTCCTAGTAAATATTTTTTCTTTTACGTCCTTACAAATCAAATGTTTTTTAAATTCATCTCTGTGTTAAAACTCTGCTGATGACTAATGATTTTGGTTTTGTTTTTAGTCATCATAAATGAATTTCTTTTTCTTACATCTTTACAAATGAACTTTTTTAAAATGCATCTCTGTCACTACGTGTGTTGGTCCTTCTCCTTTTTCTCCTTCTTCTGCCACTCCATCTCCTCCTTCTCCATGTCCTCCCCATTTAGCTCCTCCTTTTTCCTTCTCCGGTTGCATATGTGATTTAATTTGATCCCATTTTAAAAAAATGTGTCTATATGAGAAGCTCTTGTTTATGAGAAAATTTTGTTATTTTAAAAAAAAGCATGGTGCAAAAGAAGAAATATGATAAAGAAAAAAAATAGGAGGAGGAGGAGGAGGAGGAGAAGAAGAGGAGGAGGAGTAGGAAGAGAATAAGAAGAAGGAGGAGGAGGAGGAGAAGCAGAAAAAGGAGATTGAGGAGAAGAAGGAGGAAGAGAACCGTTAGAGTTAGCTGGAGGTTTAACAATAATGACTAATTTAAAAAAATTGCATTTATGAGGATATAAAAGAAAAAAAATATTTACGAGGACTAAACACAAAACTCGGTTGCAAGGACTAAAAACATATTTACTCTTTGATTTATTACTTTCATTTATTTTTTAAATTATCTTTTTAGCGGTGTAATACTTAGTGTAACTTACACCGATGTAAGTTAAACCCTCCTTTTATATATATGTGTGTGCGCGCGCGCGCATAATGAATTTTTTAAAGTAATTTACAAAAATAATTCATATATTAATAAGGCACAATATTTTTTATGTAATTAAATTCATATTCACTAAATAAAAAATGCCTCTTTAAATTATTAAATTATTTTAATTAATTTATTAATATCTCTTTAAATTAGTAAAATTTTATGCTTCCAATTGTTTCCTACTTTTTTTGTCAACAATTGTTTCCTACTCCATTCACCGTAACTTTTCTTTTGGGTGGTCCATGGGCCGTGTTGGACTTTTGAAACAATGATTTCACTTTTTAGCATTTTGTTGAGTCCATTTACTAGTATTATTTTTTATCCGAAAATTTTTGTTTATAGGATAAAAAATTAGCACTATGTAACCATTAATTATATACGAATCAAAGCCTCATTAAAGGAATAAATTATCAATTCATTAATATCTTTTTAAATTGATAAAATTTCATGGTTCCAATTGTTTCCCATCTCTAATATATCCATGTAGTTTTTTTTTTTTCTTTTGTGATCCATAGGCCTTGGACTTTTTGGTACAGTGCTTTTACTGGTATTTTTCAGCATTTTGTCCTAACCATTTGACAATCTCATTTTGTTTTTGTCAACGATAGTTATTGGAGAATATGGACAGATGATTATTGTCCTTTAGCTATCAGTCAGTGAGTTAGTTTGCTGATTGTTTAGAATATGTTATTATCTTTGCTTCTCCTATCTATATAGGAATGCTCTCTTTGTATAATTCATTATCAATAATACAAAAGTATTATTCATAACTTTTCCTTTCTCTTTTCTCTTCCACTATCGCTTTATGGTATTAGAGCTATGTTGTGCAATTCTCTGATTCATCATGGTTAAAGAAGAAGAGGTCCTAAAGTAAACCTACAATAAGAAAGGAGATGAATCCCAAAACCCCAATAATCCCTGCTACCTCCATCTAGGAGAAAATGCCAACACTCTTGTTGTTTCACCCGTTCTTTAAGGCCCAAATTACCATGCCTGGAGCAAGTCAATGCAAAGAGGTCTTCAATCAAGAAATAAGTACAAATTTGTAGATGGAACCATCAAGGAACCTCCACATGATGACTTCTTGCATGATGCTTGGGTAAGATGTAACACTATAATTATTTCTTGGATTATTTGATTTGTCTCTTTACAGATTGCTCAAAGTATTGTGTATATCGACAATGCTGAAGACACATGGAGAGATTTAAAAGACATATTCTCAAAAGGTGATCATTTTAGAATATCATATTTACTCCAAAAAATGCACTCAGACCTGTTCCCGCCTGTTCTTGAACTGTAAAGTACACCCGTGATCTTGCAAAGATTGTCAGAAAGTATAAGGAAACTGAATATGTTATATGCTTTCTTAAAGGTCTAAATGATTCCTACAGAACTAGTAAGAGTCAAGTTTTGATGATGGAACCTTTACCCGATATTAATAAAGTATTTTATCTAGTATTACAACAAGAAAGACAGCTCTCGGGGAATGTGCTTCAAGAACCCAACAAGATAGCCAATATAACACAAATTAGACTTACATATGGAGGCAGAAGTGGATCTTCCTTTGGTAAAGGAAAGGGAAGATTCAATCAAAGGAATTCAAACAACCAACCTCAGAAGATATGTACCTTTTGCGGAAAAGAGAAGCACACTGTGGAAACATGTTATTTTAAGCATGGATTTCCACCAAATTTCAAATTCAAGAACAAGGGACAAGCTTCTACTGTCAACTCCTTAATTTGTTCCAACAATGTTGACAAAGTCATGTAAGGTTCAGGAATCCTTGAGTAACTCCAGAAGAAACACCTTACATTAAAAGAAAGAAAGAATTGAGTAAGATGAAAGCAAGAAAGCTATTTAGAAGAAGCATGAGAAGATATCACTGAGTAACTCTAGAAGAAACAATCTGTCAAGAAATCCTCAAAAGATACATTTAAGTCCGCAAAGCTCAAAGCTTTCAGAAAACATCTCCTGACCTCTGTTCAGAAGATATTCCCTCTTCCATCATGAAAGATAAAAAGGAAAATTCTTTGAGAAGAAAGAAGAAAAGTTGTTGTGATTATATTCAAAACTCCAAGAAGAAAAGCTTTCAACAGCAACGACATCAGAAGGGGGGTTGAATAGTATTTTAAATGTTCAGACAGATTTTTCAGAAACCTTTTCACAAGCTAAGTTTTTCACAAGGATTTTTGCAAACTTGCTGAAACTGGTGTTATGGTACTTGCTGAAATAATTTCAGCAGGTCCAATAAAATTGTTTAAACTATTTCTTTAAAAATGTATTTTGTTAAAGATATGTTTTAACAGTGTAAATCACTATATTCCGAACTCTTGTTAGTAAAATAACATATATAAAGAGATAAGGGTAGAGAAGACTTAGCCAAGAGATTTATCCTAGTTCACTCACATCCACCATGAGCTACGTCCAGTCCCAATTCCAACTAGCAACGGATTTTCCACTAACTGATAAGTTTCAAGTATTCTTTTCCAGTCAAGCCTCTTCAGGCTCTTTACAACAAGTATTCTTTTGCAGACAAGCCTCTCCAGGCTCAAACCAAGTATTCTTTAAACAGCAAGGCTCTCCAGGATCAAACAGAAACAGTGTATGAAAAGATATTGCTTAAGCTTTGAAACTACACAAGTTTAAAGCCTAAACTAGGTAAGATGAACAGATAACTGAGTATAACTCAGGATTTAAAAGATTTGTGTACAAATGAAGTGAAATGAATATCAGAGAATTCTTTGAGCAACACTTCGACAAGTATTTTCAAGTAGTCTCTCTCTTTTCTTCATTGCATGAATCTCATATATATATATATATATAGAGAGAGAGAGAGAGAAGGGATCTGTAGACTGGTTAGAGATCCTCAGAGTCCCGTTGTCTAATAGCTTTATTTCCGTTATGAAACAGAGCAGAGGTAGCTTGTAGCAGCAGGTGCAACAGAGGTAGGTAGTAGCAGCGCTGACTCTACTTTTTCTGATAAAGTGTACTTTCTGCAGAGACTTTTCCTTTTTGGTGAACATGATTTGAAACACGTACAAAAGCTCATGTCTTGACTTTCCAGAAGGAGGATTGTGCAGATAGTATTACAGAAAGTTGTACGAGACTTGAGTCTTCAAAGGAATCAAAGAAACTTGGTTAAAGGTTGCAGAAATATGACTCGTGGTTTCTTGATATCAGAGGGTTCAAGAACTTCAGCAGGTCTTGATCCTTCAGCAAGTTCTTCCTCTTCAGAAGGTTGCATCATTATGGAGAATTTGGTCCTTCAGAGGGTTGACAAGCTTCAGTAGGTTCAGATTTATCAGCATATTCAGCTTCCTTTACAGAATTGCTGAAACACAGAAGAATACCTATAAGCAGTATCTTTCTATTTGAAACAAATTTGTTGCTCATTAAAACTCATGTTATAAACACTTAAAACATTATTAATCACTTAATAATATTTTGAGACTCAACAGTTGGTACCACTAACCTTGGTCTTTGGTTTACGAAAGGAACAAGCCTTGATCTTATAGGTTATTATGATGCTGATTATGTTGGACATAGAATTGAAAGAAAGAGCACAAGTGGTGGAAATCAATTCCTAGGAGATCTCTTATCTCATGGTCTTGCAAGAAGTAACCAACAATTGCCTTATCCACCGCAGAAGCTGAATATATATCAGCTGCAAGTTGCTGCTCTCAAATCCTCTGGATAAAGCATCAAATGGAAGATTATAGCATGAGGTACTCCAAAATCCCTATCTTCTGTGATAATACTAGTGCTATTAATCTGTCCAAGAATCCAATTCAGCATTCTAGATCAAAACATATTGATATAAAACATCACTTTATAAGGGATCATGTTCAAAAGAATGATATTGAGCTTAAATTTATTGAAACCAAGCTGCAAGTTGCTAATATCTTTACAAAACCCCTTATAGAAGAGAGATTTAATTTTATTAAAGAAAAGTTGCATATGTGCAGATTAGTATGAATATATGTCTGAATTTGTGTGAATTGAATGATATATCCGTGTTTAAATTTTCTTAAGAAAGATAGTACATATTCCTATTCTGAAGAAGATAAAAAATTCTCCTATGAACAAAAGAGAAGAAACTA
The DNA here is from genome assembly GCA_026901365.1 of Sesbania bispinosa. NCBI lineage: Eukaryota > Viridiplantae > Streptophyta > Magnoliopsida > Fabales > Fabaceae > Sesbania > Sesbania bispinosa. The sequence goes on from QLOH01000477.1 coordinate 214,824, forward strand.
GTATCTTCTGATCTTTCCTCTAGCCAGGAAATCACTCTCTGAGTCCCTAATTCACTCTCTTAACTAATCTTCTAAGCCTTAGAAGATTCAGTAACATTCTCTTCTTAAGAAGATTGGTCACAACACCCTTCACTAAAGAAGAAAGAAGTTTGCTTCCTCTTAGAAGAAGAAACTTACTCTCTGAATATCTTCTGTAAACTGAAAAATTTGCTTAGTTTGACTAGGAATTCAAGTTTCTCTCTCATTCCTCATCTCCTATGATTTAGGAAAGGTCACTCTTGTTCAAGTCTTCCAAGGAATCACTTTTCAAGAAAAACAATTTTTTAATCCTTGAGTCAACTATGATATTGATGTGTCCCTTTCTCAGGAAGACTGTTTCTTCAAAGCAAACAGAGCTTTTGCACCTTGAAAAGGGAAAAACATAAGCTATCACAAAAAAGGAAAGAAACTTTATGCCCGTTGGAAGAAAGAAACTGAACTCCTAAATAACTTTGCGTGCGTGAATTCTCTCTCTCTCTCTCCTTGAGTAAACTCTCAAACGGCTAGTTGTAGTAGAAAATGGAAGGAACTCACTTCATTCAAAAGCTACATCATCGTTCCTTATACATTCTAAGCAACCTCAATACCTCTCAAGTCTCCATTTCCTGAGTGTTATTCTCTCTAAACTCTCATACTCTGTTATTACTAAATCTTCACGTTTCTAAAAATGAGAATCAAAGCTACAACACAAAAGAAAAAGGTTACATCATTAAGTCCTCCAGGCTGCTCCTACAGTAGCCATGAGGAAGTAAATCCTATAGAAGCTTCACAGACTGAGGTATTCGACATTCCCCCTCTCTCTGCAGAACCTCCCTCACCAAAACCCCCTTGACCAAAACCTTCTTCATCTAATCCTCCTTCAAAATCAAAACCTTCATCCTCATCTGTATATAGAAGAAGATCAGATAGGATAAGGTCAGGAATGATTAAAATGCATCATGCTGAGGGAAATAAAGAAGAAAACCTAATCAAGATTGATGCTTCTAATAGTAGCACTTCTGAAGAAGAAGAAGAAGAAGAAGAAGAAGAAGAAGAAGAAGAAGAAGAATCCACAGAAGGCATTGTCAAGAAAGACACTCCGTCTGAAGAAGCTGATAAAGGAACCACTTCAAAAGAAAGCTCATCTTCTAATGGTGGGAAAGAAGAAGGAGCTGAATCTTCTAAAATTGAGACTGACCCTTCAAAAGATTCTGAAGAAAGTCCTATTGAAGATCTTTTTGGGAACAAGGATCTTCTCAAATACTTCTATGTGAAATGGGAGCGGAAAGTTGTTATTCCTGGTAAAATATTTCTCCTAAATGAAGTTAAGAAGGAAGGGTGGGTAGCTGACCATTTTGTGAAGAAGCAAGGCTGGGACAACTTTCTTCTGGTGCAAGAATCTGTCTATCCCAGAATGGTCAAGGCCTTATATACTACTGCTAGTAGTTACAATAGTGATGGAAACTCCTTGGCAGTTGATCTAAAAGGATCCACCATGATTCTAACCCCAGAATCAATAGAGGAAGCACTTGGACTCCCACACTATGAGAACAAGCTGTATGAAGATCAATGGTATGAGGTTTCTGGTGTAACCAAGGAGCATGTCATCAGTAGGGTTCTAAGTCATTCAAGTTCAAGACTCATAGCTAGCAAATTAACCCCTATCTGCAGAATTCTCCACAAAATCTGTTGTTACTCAATCTTTCCGAGAGGTGGAACCCTTGAGAAAGTAACTAATCAAGACCTCCTTATCCTTTATCATCTCCTAATAGGTAAGCCTTTCTCTTTAGCCTATCTAATTCTTAGGAAAATGATACATGCTGCAAACCCTCTATTAAGGTAAACACTAGTCTCCCATATGGAATGCTTCTTACCATATTGTTCAAACACCACAATGTGTCTCTGAATGGAGAACAGAAGATATAAGATTTTACCTATTTTGATAGGTCTAACATTAGAAAGATTCACATTGAAAAACCAGACCCCTCTCTCTTCATGGAAAGTGATTCTGAGGAGGAAAAAGAAGTTGAAGAAGATTCTGAAGTGGCTCCTCTCAACCACAGGTCCAAGAAGCAGAAAGTTATGCTTCAGACTTTCAGCAGAAAGAGGAAAAAAAGTGAAAAAGAAGGGACTATCAAGAAGGTAGAAGCTGATCCTTCTGAACCAAGTATTGAGAAGATGGATTCTCCTGAGATGGAACCTCCAACTTCTTTCACTTATGAAGAAGTAGAAGAAGATGCTCCTGGTTCAGATGAAGCTGCAGGGCACTTGGATATCTCAATGGAAAATGTCAGGGAAGAACCTTTAGGGATTTCATCTCCAAGGGATGCCTCTGAAGTTGAACCAAGTACATAAAAGGCTCTACAAGTTGCTTCAAAAGAAGCAGGTGGGAATGAAGTGACTGACTATCCTACAGAAGATCTTGCAGTAAATGCCTTGAAAATGTTAGCTAGAAGCTACTCTGAACCCCGATCTTTTGGCACCTCCTCTAACCAGAACAACAAGAACAAAGAACTGAAGAGCAATCTCCTGCTAGGACATAGGAGTTGCATCTTACAAATGAAGAAGAAGGTCAACAAAAGGAGGAGAACCAATCTGTTTCTTCTGTAGGAACCTTTGCAACAGAGATGGTAAATCAATTTTTAGCCTCTCCTATTTTTGATTCAGAGCTTCCTTCTCTTGCTCCTTTAAAAGAAAATATCCCTAAAATTTCTGCAACATTATCCTCAATGGACACCTTTTTGCAACAGTTGAGTCATGAGAAAGAAACAATTCATCCTTCTTAACCTGAGAAGATTGCTGCTGCTGAGGGTATAACAGAACCCTCCAATGCTTCTCAGATTCCAAATGCCAATTCTGTTGAGAAGCAAGTTAGGAAAATTAAAGCAGACATGTAGAAGCTCTTCACTAATGTCAATACCCTCCAAAATACAGTGAATGAGATGATTGAAAGGTTTACTAAGAATCAATTCTGGTTCAACATTTTTGTGTTACTAGTAATTGCTTCTCAAGCACCACCTATGCCTTTTTTTTACCTTTCCAACCTCCCACAGACATTTTGCAGCCTACTACTTCATCATCCTTTGACCATTCCTCTCCTTCCAAATAGAAGATGATGATTCTGCTTCTCTTCTATGATTAAATGTGTTGTTTGTTGTTTTTTGATTGATGACAAAGGGGGAGAAGTAGTAATTGTAGTCTATGATGTAGTAGATTATAATTCTGCATTTATGTAACTGAGGTAGCCTGGAGATTGAATTTGAAAGATTGTAATTCATGAACAGCTATAAAATGAATCATATATGAATGATTTCTTTTTGCTAAAATATCTGTTTGATGATATCACTATTTATAACAGCTTCTGAGTTTATATGCATAAATTTATTTCTTTATCTGAATAAACTACCTCCTTAAAAGACAAAGAGCACAAATTCAGGGGGAGATTAATCTCTAAGATCTCAGAATTGTGTAAACTATATTTTGAAAAGTTGTCATCATCAAAAGGGGGAGATTGTAAGGTCCAAGACTCCTCTTAAGATGTTTTCATAATGACAAACTATCAAAATACACTTACTATAATTCTGAATATCTGGACTAATGTTTCAAATTGAGATTGTTCAAATAGAAACAGGTAAAAGGATAAGAAGATCCACTGCAAAAACATATTAGAAGAAACAAAGCATGTTCAAAAGATACAAATTCTTTTAAATCAACGAAAAAGAAACAGTCATTAAATGAAAATCATCTTACATTAAAAGAAAGAATTGAGTAAGGTAAAAACAAGAAAGTTGTTGAGAAGAAGCATGAGAAGATATCCCTGAGTAACTCCAGAAGAAACAATCTCTCAGGAAATCCTCAAAAGATACATTCAAGTCAACAAAGCTCAAAGCTTTCAAAAAACATCTTCTGACCTCTATTCAGAAGATATTCCCTCTTCTATCATGAAAGATAAAAAGGAAAATTCTCTGAGAAGAAAGAAGAAAAGTTGTTGTGATTATATTCAAAACTCCAAAAAGAAAAGCTTTCAACAACAACTACATCAGAAGAAGCAGAATATTGATATCTAGATACATGCAATCAACAATATAGAAAATAGAACTAAATGAAACCTGTTACTTTAGATGGGAGCAGATGGTCTAGTCTTCAACCAGCAGTGCCAAAACCACAACATGAAGGATCCAGAAGAATAGCTTTCACCTGTAATGATAAATCCGATAATAATTAGACACACACACACAGAAAAATGAACGAAGAAAAACTCCAATCTGGAAGACAAAGGTTTCAATAACCACTAGATAAGCCATATCTTCCTTTCCTTATTCAAGAAAAAACAACATGCTTTTATTTTAACAACTAATCCTAACAAGAGATAACTAAATAATGAGTAGGATATCTCAACTCAATCTAAGAATAAAGGACAAAAAAAAAAAAAAAATTGAAGAATTTCATCATTTGCAAAACTCTTGTCAATATGATCAATGCAACAAGAAAAATGCCTAAATAATGTCACATTCTCTTTTAATTTCACTTATACAATTCTTAAAATCATAATTAACCTAACAGAAAGACCCTACAACATTTCTACATAACTCCATTGTAATAGGATTTTGAGCTAGCCAACTGAAGTTATAACACTGCAAGAACAAAGAACACAGGTGCTAGTTCACAAGCTATGTCATAAATAATGGCAAGTGCTTGCTAGCTTGAACAGAACTATAAAATTTCAATAGAATGGTTTTTCCTAGGTTCAATATAACAAAACCAATAAAATGAGCAGCATATGCAATCCTTGATTCCCACACTTCAACGTCCAAACCCCCTCATAAGCACAATAAAGGGTGAAAGAATGATATCATGTGTGCAACTAATTGAATAACCTAAAACTTCAAGAATCCTTCAAGCACATCCAGAAGTACAGGGATGTCTCCATTTGTGTTAAGATCATATCCATTTTTGCTACTTTAGCCATCCAAAAATCTTTTTCCTGCAAGATACTATATTCAGTCAAAAGCAACATAATGGGAATTAACAAAATGCAACAAGATGATAAATACAATGGTAAAAATTTTGTTGGTTTTGACTGACCATGTTTATTTGAATAAATAATAATGAATTACCATATGACCCTTTCACCTCACTCACCATATATTTTATATAATGACTAAATTATCTTATCATATATATGGGATTTGCATCTCTGACTACTATTATTATGGAGACTAAAGGAAAAAAAAGTTTCTCTGGTTACCATGTTATTAATTATTTAGTCTTTTTTTCAAGAAATTAAAAAACATGGGTTGAATTGAACTCCAAATATGTTAAGTTGACACCATAATTTACAAAACCAAAAAATATATAAAAAGAACATCTCGCATGGGGCAAAATATTCTCATCGAGAAACAAATCATTTCTTGGACATGTTTATGTCAGGTAAGCTAGGCTTATAAAGAGGGATATATTCTCATAAAGTCATTATAACATACCATTGAAAATCTACAGATGTTTCTGTCAGGTAAGCATAGGCTTCTTAACTATTGCTATACTTAAGCTTAATGTCAATGTGTTGTTCATTTTGAAGGGAATCAAACATGTGGTTAGGGTGCAGCGGAAATAAATGGATTCCCTCCCTTGTTATAATCGTTTTGCGAAAACACGAATCAAGGCATAAAAGGTATTAAAATGAAAGGTCATACCTTATTAGGATTATGAACGAGGCAATAGCAGCCACGTCTCTAGTGGAGTCCATGCCAACGGCCGAACTAGGAAACCCTCCTCAGCTCTTCTAGTAGCCTTAGAAAGTAATAAGTGATTGCTTATGTGTGTATGGGGTAGTGCATCTCATGCTCTACTTATAGAGTGGTGGCTAGGGTTTTACCCCCTCACTCACTTAACCCTCATACTTATGGGCCTGACCCATTATGTTATAATAATTCTAATTAAATTAAATTAGAATTATTATTCTTTTCCTAGTGGCTTGTTGTATGCGTGTGACCCAATAGGATTTAAATATTTGGTTATGATATTAAAATAAAACCCCTTTTATATTTAATATCATAAATAGTGAGCGGTATCTAGCAACAAATCACTATCCGAATATTGAGATTATCAATAACTTTGATAAATCCTATTTTATGATAATAATTTATATTATTTGTCCCTTTGTCCAAATATCTAATTGAACACAAGGGCATGGATTGTATCAACCTTGTATAGTTCAATTTATATTTTCTTGATCCCCAAGTAGACTGTAAAGAAAATAAATATCTCATATTTATCCTCCTGAGCATGGCCATGCATTTTGCAGTCTCACTTTATCAAGAGGCCTACAGATATAACTCCTGTTACATAGGAGGGACAAATCCCATCTAGGGCACTCACATTCCATCATATACTTTATTATATGTCCAAAAACCAACTTTATGATTACCCTGTTACAGGTAACGTTTGATGATAATTAAAACATATAATTCCTTATGTAGGAATCGTAGTGATTTCAGGTCGAAGGACTTCATATAACATTTATCAATTTAAGAAACGTCCATGACACTTATGTAACAACCCATACAACGTTCTTAAGGTGGGTCTGTCCAGTACACCATTACTCTTAATGTGTACCTATGTGAGCACATGATATCTCATATCCATGATCTGTGAGATATGATCATCTATGCACTCACATACTAGTCTAAATGCATCTTTGTCCTAAGATGATACTTGACTAGGGACTATTTAAGAATAGTTCTTCATAAGATCTCACGATCAAGTCATTTACTTGATTTCTTATGAAGTTTAAGCTTACTATTCTAAGGACAATAATTATATTCTAAAAGAATGAGTTTTCCTTTATAAAATAACATGAATGGATGTTCATAAATATATAAGTCTCTAGTGCATATTCCTAACACATTTTTCACACAGCTGCTCGAAAATATGTCATTATGACTTAAATTTTAACTAATAATAGGGACATTGGCAATGATAGGGGTAAAAATATATTGCAAGTTACTTAAAAGAATATCTCTTTTATTTACATTTCTTTGTGTTTTGTTTTTATAAAAAAATTAACACAAAGGCACTATAAGATCAACAAACATCAAGTAAAAGGCCAGAAAGAGCAAAAATAGTGCAAGCAAAGTAAGAAATTAAAATAAAAAACTAACCAGAAACCTGGAACGGAATCAATGAAGAAATTCGATCAAAATTATACTTCACCAGCAAATGAATCTGAAATAAGAAACAAAACAGAAAAAAAGACGTAATCAGATATTTAATTTGCTTTGAAACTGAGATTTCTAAATCGGAGAAAACTGATACCTGAAAAAGGAGATTGAAGAGGAAATTATTGAAAGTGTGTTCTCCAAAAAGCTTCTTCTACCTGCAAATCAAAGAGAAATGGTTGTAAATTTGCAAAGAGGATATTAAAAAGGAAGACAAAATTGAAGAGAAAAATCAAAGAAAAAGAAGCTCATAATCAATCATGAGCACCGTATTGTGATTTGTGAAGAAAATGAAGATGGCGTGGGAATAAGGAATGAGCGAAACCAGAGAAAAAAGCACTAGATGAAGAGTAAAGGTGAGTCTACAACATTTGGCTATCGGGGAGGGAATGAGTGAAACTCATTTCGTCCTTTTCTGAAAGCATTTAAAAATTATAAAAGAAATGTGTAAAATATTAAAGACTGAACCGGATCAATAACGTTTATTATAAAAAATGTTGCAATATCACTTTAAATTCAATGTATTAGTAACGATTTTCATAAGTGTATATAAAAAAATGTTGTTAATAACCCATAATGTAGTAGTGAGAAGAGCACCGCCGAAAGAGAGCTTCAAGTGAAAAGGTTGCAAGTGACGACCAAGACTTCATTGGCGTCATGCTATCGGTGCTTGATACCGCAAAGATTGATGGGTTTGACGTTGATACCATACACAAATCCACAACTTTGGTACATATTTATATTTATATTAAGACAATTTATTATTTTTAAGTTTTAGCAATATCATTTTTTTTATCATTTTCAATTTTCTTTTGACATTCCATTCTGCCTCTCCCTGAAGTTGGCTGGTTGTCTCTAGAAGGGGGGTTGAATAGAGACTTTTAAAATTTTGTTCCTGAAAAAACACTTAAGCTCAAGATGAGACGTTCTCAAGTTAGATAACTTGGAAGCTCAGACGGGTTAGATAAGATATTGTCTTAACTTAATATAATTATATAACTTAGTAAAAGTGAATCTCAGTAGTTAAGACTTAGTTTCCTTTGAACAAATTTAATTTGTTTTGAGCATACACGTCTCAAGTATAAGTTGTGCAATGTAAATAAAGAGATAAGGGAAAGAGATGCACGCTGATCTATCCTAGTTCACCCACACCTTGGGCTACGTCCGGTCCTCACAACTTGTGAGATTTCCACTATTGATAACCTTGTCAAATACAAGTATTCTAACTGCCTCTTCAGGCTCACCCTCACACCAAGCTTAGGCTCTCCTACCTTGCCTGTGAAACATGTATTCTTCATTGGCCTCTTTAGGCTTCTTACACTCACACTGAGACTACGCTCTCTCCTATCCCAACTGAGACTAGTTACAGGGATTGATAGAATGATAGTAGTCTAGCTTATAGCATACAACATATGGATAAACAGTGAGATCAACTAGGTGTATTCTCTTTTACAAGGATAGGAAGTTAAGAACTGAGAATAAGTGAGACTACAAAGTGTTCTCAAGTTGAGACTGGATCTGAGATGAGAAGGACTTGAGATGTAGTTGAGATGCAGAGATTATTCAATGTGCAGCGTAGTCTCTCTCTCTTCTTCACTGTTGATCTTGTCTTTTAATTCAAATGATAACTAGTCGTTACATGGCCGTTCGTGACCATTTATATCTGTTGTGAAGAGAGAAAAGTTTCCTGCCAAAAGTACTCTGTGTACTGCATTGTGTCAGCATGTGCAGTGTCCTTGTCTTGACTCTTTTTGACTCCTCGTGCCTTGTGTCCTTAGGCTGAGTCTCAGTCTCAGTCTCAGTCTGATGGTAGTTCTTGCATCTGATCTCTGGTCTCAGTCTTGGGCTCTCATCTGAGTCTCAGTTCTTCTGTGTAAGCTTGCGTTTAAGTCTCAAGTCTGCATCTGAGCCAGACTCTCAGTCTGAGTCTGACCTTGAATCTCTTTTGCTCAGCAGCTCTTGTTTTAATCTTTCTCTTGGAAAATCTTGATTCTGAATTTTTTACTTCATGCCTCAAAGAATGATTTTAAGCTTTCTTGTGTCTTTGGCTTTATCTTAGCATGAGGAATTAATCCTGCAAGTTTAAAGTCTAGAATTTGCCAACACTTTGAGCAAACAGTCTGTAATAACAAAATGCATCTCAGTCTTTGCTTTTGTAATCATTTAACTTGATGGTTTGACTTCATTAAAAACCTTAGAAGTTTGTCTTAACAATCTCCCCCCTTTCTTTTATGGCAAACCATAAAGCTTTTTGTTTTTATGTTGAAAAGATATTTCCAAGTCTTAGCTTCCCCTGAGTCTCAGCATTTTGTTTATAGAAGATTTTTTAATCATAAGTACTATTTTTTCAAGGTCTCAGCTCCCCCTGAGTCTGAGCATTTTTCTCAACAGAAAAACTTAGAGTTCTTAAGACAATGAGATTTTCAACAGTTAAGAGTGAAAAACATTCATTCATTTCATCACAGATTACTTTTTGTGAGATTTTCAACAATTAAGAGTGAAAAACATTCATTCATTTCATCACAGATTACTTGCTCAATTATCTTAAGATACACAGTAAGAAGATAAAGAGATAAGACTGAAAAATTGATTTATAATGATTGAGATGATTACAAAAGTTCTTTCAAATTCACAAATTCACAAGCAAGCAAACAGAGAACAAAGAAGATGCCATCAACTAAAAGTCTCAACTCCCTAAAGCTATAAAAGCTTTACTCTAACCTACTCCCCCTTTTGCCATTATCAATGTACAGAATTAACTAGCCTAGCCAGATGGGGAAGAAGATGAGCCAGAAGGAGGACCCAGGAGGCCTTAGCACAATCTGTGGAATCTCAGGAAGAGGAGGCCGATTGGACAAGTGCAGGTGCATCTTGCGGTTGAAATCATTTGAAGTGCTTATGGCTTGAAGAACAATGTCCAAACCATTGAGAAATGTCTTTTGCCTCAGCTTGTTCTTCTTCAATTCCTTAAGAATCTTCTTCTGTGTGCGCTCATTACTGGTGCTAAGATCTTGTTTCTGTTGCTGCTGTTCCTTTTGGAGTTGGTTCAAAAAGGTGTTGATTGAATCAGAGAGGTGAGTTGGCAATAATGGTTCACCTATTGGAGTAAGAGCAAGTGGTGGTGGTGCAGATTGATCATACTTTGAAAGAGGAGAATTAAACAGAGAGTCCACAAAAAATTTACAAGGAGTGGGTAGAGAGGTCTGGTAAGAGTGAGCAAGAGGAGAGTAGACTGGAGTCTTCTCTTGTGAGACTGGAACCTCCATCTCATGATCAGCTTCAGGGACCCTTTCCTCTTGCATGACCTCAGGTATAAAGGTATCAGGTGTTTCCTTATCTAAGCTTGCATAAGCCTCTACTACAATCTTGGTGATAGGTGAGGGTGAAGCTGGTGGAGTGGTTTGATGAGGTGAAGGTGGTGGAGTCTAAGTGAGATGCAGTGAAGCTGGCTGAGACTGAGTTTGTTAAGCTTGAGGTTCATTTTATGCTTCAGTCTCAGTTTGAGTCTTAGCAACCTCAGGAGGATGTGTAGGTTCAAATCTCAAAGGCTCAGGTTCAGACTGTACAAGGGCAAAAGAGTCTCTCCTTGTTCTTGTCTTCTTCTTTTTCCTCCTTATCTCAGTCTCAGTTGAGACCTTTGGTTAAGCTTTCCTTTTCCTTTATTCCTTCCTATGGATCTCAGATCCTGCTTGAGATCCTTCAGCAGCAACTTCCTTCAGTATTTTTCTTTATCTTTTTAGTCATTGTCTCTGGACAGGACATTTTTTAGGAGGGAGATGCTTGGACAGATGGAGGGATTTTAGTAGGAGAATCAGTGGGAAAAGTATGAGGAGGAATAGACTTACCATCATGCTTGAGAGATTGATGGTTGGAATTTCCAATTAAGGTGGGCTTTTCCTTTGTTTCTTCACACCCAGAGAGATCCACCTTGAAATGCTTCAAGATTTTGGTAACTAGCATTCCATAGAGGAGAGAGGCAGCCATTTTAGCATTGTTGAATGCATGCTCCATGTGCTTCAAGATGAGTAATGGGAGGTTCAAAGCAATCTCGTGCTTGAGGTGATACATCATCATGAGATCAGTGGAGTATATCTTGTCAAAGGTCCCAGCTCTAGGCATGATGCATTTAACAACCAAGTGATATAGAAACTTAGCAAAGAGGTTGAGAGAATAAGAAGATTTTCTCATCACAGCTTGGCTGAACAGTGATGAAGCAACACTCTCAGATGGAATCCCCAAATGATTCCCCCATTGTTCTTCATTGTAGATACGATTCCCAACAACTGGGGCTTGAATAATGGCTCCTAGAACTTCTTTAGTGAGTTCAATGTGAACTCCTTTGATGTTGGAAATGACATGGGGCAACCTATGAGAGGCTCCTCTAGCAGTGGTGCAGGAGGCATAGAAGGCACGTGTCATCTTAGGAAAGACGGGCTCAGTCATACTGAGATAGGCTTCCCAGCCTTGCTTCCTGAGATAGGGACCAATTTCCCAGTTTTCTTGCTTCAGCTCCTCCAACATTATCGCTCTACCAATGACTATTTTCCTTTCCTTGAACCATCCAGTAAACTTGCTTTCCACAGCTTCATTGGCAAAGAGATCAAATTGGAAAGAAGGATTTTTACTCTTGCTCCCTTCAGCAAGTTTTTCTTTCCCTTTCTTAGATGGAGTTGGGACAGTGAGATCAATGTGCTCAGGAGATCTAGGTGGTTTTGGTGCAGAGGTTTGCACCACGTTGGAGGCTATTCTTCTGGATTTTGGTCTTGAGGGTAGAGGAGATTTGCTTTTCTTAGATGAAGTAAATTTTGAAGAGGGGGAAGGTTGAGTTTGAATGGGTGTGGCTTCTGAGTCAGTACTTGGTTGAGGAGTTGGGGAATGACTCAATCTCTTCTGACTTGGTCTTAGGCTTCCAAAGGAATCAAATGATGTTGAAGAGGACATGTTGACTTCAGGGGAGGAAGATGATGAATAAATATCAGAGTAAGGGAGTTTCAGGGCTGTTACTTTGATATGCATTTGTGAGAGAGAGGTGAGATGAGTTTTGCTTTTTATAGAACAAATATTCTGAGATGAGAGAGAGATATAGAAGAGTGGCTTAGTGGGGAGTTAAGAGTAGTTGAGAACGGTTGGGCTCTCCTTTTTATACGTAACGGCTAGTAGTGCGCACGTTTTGAGGGTAACCGTTCTGTGCACACTAGCCGTTGGCGTTAGTTTCAGAGACGCTCTCTGTAACGTCTCTTTGACGTTTGTGACCCTTACCTCAGACTCTCTATGAGTCTCATCTCATCCCTATCTCAGACTAAGTTTCAGGACCGATCTCAGCTCTGGACTTAGTCTCACACAAAAATTTTAAGAAAAATTCAATCATAAGCACGCACATTCAAGAGTTTTAAATTTGAAATAAATCTTTCATCCACTAGGGGCTTAGTAAAAATATCAGCAAGTTGATTTTTGGTATCAACAAAAATTATTTCAATGTTCCCCTTTTGTACATGATCTCTTATGAAATGGTGTTTAATGTCAATGTGCTTAAATCTGGAATGATGAATGGGATTTTTTGCAAGATTAATTGCACTAGTGTTATCACAAAAGATTGGGATTTTAGAGTACCTTAGTGCATAGTCAAGCATATGAGATTTGATCCATAAGACTTGTGTGCAGCAAGTTGCGGCTGATTCGTACTCAGCTTCAGTTGTAGACAAGGCTATTGTGTTTTGCTTCTTGCAAGACCATGAGACAAGGCATTTTCCTAGGAACTGACATATCCCACTTGTGCTCTTTCTATCCATCTTGTCTCCAGCAAAGTCAGCATCACTATAGCCTGTAAGATCAAATCTAGATCCCTTCTCATACCAGTGGCCAAGATTAGTTGTTCCAATTAAATATCTAAAAATTCTTTTAACAACAGAGAGGTGAGATTCCTTAGGATCAGATTGGTATCTGGCACAGATTCCTATAGCATATTGGATATCTGACCTACTAGTAGTTAAGTACATAAGGGATCCAATCATACCTTTGTACAGCTTTTCTGAGACTAGCTTACCCTTCTCATCTTTGTCAATCTGAGTTGATGGATGCATGGGAGTCTTCATTGGCTTGGCATCATTCATCTTGAATTTTATCAATAAATCCTTTGCATATTTTTCTAGATATATGAATATGCCATCAGATTTTTGCTTGATTTGTAAGCCTAAGAAGAATCATAGCTCACCCATCATGCTCATCTCAAACTCTCCCGGCATGAAAATTGAGAATTCTTGACAAAAAGATTCATTAGTTGAACCAAAAATAATATCATCTACATAAATCTAAACAATTAATAAATCTTTATGATACTCCCTTTTGAACAAAGTAGTGTTAATCTGTCCTTTGGAGAATCCATTCTCAACTAAGAAAGAGCTTAGCCTGTCATACCAAGCTCTTGGAGCTTGCTTGAGTCCATACAAGGCTTTCTTTAGTCTGAGTACATACTCTGGATGTTTTGGATCATCAAATCCAGGTGGCTGTCTCACATAGACTTCTTCTTCAATGATGCCATTTAAGAAGGCGCTTTTTACATCCATTTGATAGAGTTTGAAGTCTTTGTGAGCTGCAAAGGCTAGGAGAATTCTGATGGCCTCAAGTCTGGCCACTGGAGCAAAGGTCTCATCATAGTCTATTCCTTCTTGTTGATTGTATCTTTGTGCTACCAGTCTTGCTTTGTTTCTCATGACCTTGCCTTTTTCATTCAGCTTGTTGTGAAACACCCATCTGGTTCCAATTATTGATTGATGAGATGGGGGGAACCAGATCCCAGACTTTGCTTTTGTCAAACTGATTGAGCTCTTCTTCCATAGCTTTGACCAAAGATTCATCATTTAGAGCTTCATGGATATCCTTTGGCTTTATCTCAGATAGAAGAGCCATCATATTATCAACATTTTTGAATGATGATCTTGTTCTGACTCTGTCTGAGGTCTCTCCAATTGTCTGATCTCTTGGATGAGATCTGACTAGTCTCCAGCTTCTGAGCATCTCAGACGCGTACTCATGCTGAGTCTCAGGTGCAGTCTGTCTTGTTTGCTCAATCTCAAGCTGATCTTCATGCTTATCTTCAGCTTGGGAGTTGCTTCTCGTCTCAAGTTGGAGACTTCTATGAGGCTCAGTATGAGTTGCTCTCCTGATCTCAGTCTGAGATCCTCTTCTTGGGTCAGAATAAGGTGATCTCATATTCTTTTGTTCTGTGTGGAGTCTTTCCTCAGCTTCGTGAGTTGAGATCCTCAATTCTCCCATCATTTCTTCAATCTCCTCATCTACCTTCTTCTGTGAGTTTCCCTGTATCTCATTAAAGACTACATGCACAGATTCTTCAGTGGTTTTGGTTCTTAGATTATAAACACGATAAGCTTTTGAAGTGAGAGAATACCCAAGGAAAATTCCTTTATCAGATTTTGTATCAAATTTTCCCAATTGGTCCTTTGTGTTAAGAATGTAATAGTCATATCAAACACATGAAAGTAAGAAATTGAGGGCTTTCTCCCTTTCCATAATTCATATGGAGTCTTGTTCAAGATCTTCCTTATGATGACTCTACTTATAATATAGCAAGAGGTGTTTACAGTCTCTGCCCAGAAGTATTTTTCAACACCAGAGTCACATAACAAAGTTTTTGCCATCTCTTGGAGAGTCCTATTCTTCCTCTTAACCATACCATTTTGTTGGGGGTGTTATAGGACATGAGAAGTTATGAGTGATGCCATTTTTGTCAAAAAAAATTTTGAATTTGGCATTCTCAAATTCTCCTCCATGGTCACTTCTTACAGCGCCATTTCCATATCCCTTCTCAGATTGAATCTTTTTGCAAAATATTTAAATGTTTCATAAGACTCATCTTTCTGAGAGAGGAATAGAACCTAGGTGTATCTTGAGTAATCATCCACTATTACAAAACCATATTTTTTGCCACTAAGACTGGCAGTCTTAGTTGGTCCAAATAAATCAATGTGGAGTATCTCAAGAGGTCTGGAGGTACTGACATGAGACTTAGGTTTGAAACTTGACTTAGTGTGCTTGCTTTTTGTGCAAGACTCACATATCATGTCCTTGTCAAATTTTACTTTTGGTAAACCTTTGACAAGAGATTGATTTGCAAGCTGACTTATGGTTCTCATGTTAATATGTCCAACTCTCTTGTGCCATAGCCATTTCTCATGGTCATGAGACACAAGGCAGGTGAAATCAGATAGACTCTCAAGTGAGACTGAGTAAAGATTTTTATTTCTTTTTCCTGAGAAAACTGTTTTTCCAGTCTTAGAGTCTATGATCTCAAAGAAGGTGGGCTAGAAATTAACATAATAACCATTGTCACATAACTGACTTATACTCAGCAAGTTAGGTTTCAAACCTTCAACAAAATAAACATTCTCAAACTGAGTTGAGTTTGTCTTACTAATCTTACCAATGCCCTTGATCTGGGCTTTGTTGTTGTCTCCAAATGAGACAACTCCTGAAGCCTTTTCTTCAAGTGACAGGAACTTGCTTTTGTCCCCTGTCATGTGCCTTGAACATCCACGGTCTAGCACCCACATCCTTTTTTATCTTGCTGCTGCTAGGCACATCTGCAGCACAATGAGATTTAGCTTTAGGTACCCACTTGTATTTGGGTCTGTCGCGACCGGGGCCACGACAGGGTCGACGAGCCCGTGAGAAAAAATATTTGAAAAATGATTGAATTTTTGGGGAGTCTCCACCAATTTATTTCGGTGGGAAAATTGGAAAACCCGAAAATGATTTTAAAATGAAAACCTGGTCTGCGAACAAGAGATCCAAATTCGGGAGTCGATTATGTGTAGGGAAGGTATTAGCACCCTACAACATCCGTTAAAAACGGTTACCCTTAATTAATTGTGCAAAATTAATTAACTTTTAAAAAGTTTATTTTACCCTCTAAAAGAAAAAACAAAACTTATTTACATTCTTTAAATTAAAGAATGATAAAAAAAAGATTTTAAATCAATGGGACAAAAATTTGAAAGTTTTATTTTGGCTCGACTGGGAAATCCCATGCTTCCTAGGATTCTCTTCATAATACTCTTCTCTTTCTCTTCTAGGGGTTTCCTCATAGTAGCCTTCTCTAAACCCTCTAGGTTCCTCACGCCTCCTAGGCCTTCTATGCTCTCTTTCTCTTTACCTTCTCCTATAGGTATGGCTAGAGTGTCTCTCTCCCTCACTACTCTCATCATGGTACCTATCTTCACTCCTAACTACACTATACCTATCCTCACTTCCTCCTTCTTGAGAAGAATGCCTTCTCTCCCTCCTATTCCCACTTAGTTCTTTTCTAAGTTCACTCATCTCATGCCTCATCATTTTGGCCATGTCTTGAATTGCATGTTGCAACTCGGCCCTATACCTCAAAGTTCTAGGTGAAGGAGGTGGTGAGTTCCTACTACCCATTGTTAAATTTTTTTTTATTTTCAAGAATTTGGACCTTTCCACTCACTAAGTGTTTACACTCAATGGAATGTTAACACTCGTGTATGTCACTCTTTTTTGGCTTTTTCTATAATGAAAACTATCTTGCCTCTTCTACTCGGTTGGAGGTTGATTAGAAGTTGCAAAGACCAACGTGAGTCTAAGTCTTAACCCTTACCCAAATAGAAGCGCACTAACAAAGAAAAAATACCTACTGGAAGAAGATTGGAAAAATCCTAAGACAAAACAAAGGAATTGATATGACAAACAAGAAAAGTTGGCACTCAAACAAGCTTATACACAAGAGCAGACAACAAACAAGATAAGACGGAAGAAATTGCAAAGAGAATTGTTTTTGGTGATTTTTGAAAAAGAGTTGCCAAAATTGTCGTTTTAGAAAAACAGCAAATATAACTCAATTTACAGTATACAGAGAAATGAAACAGAAAATTACAGTAAACTGTCACTGTATTGTTGGGATACTTCTTTGTTTTTGTTTTTCTATTTTTTTTTTGAATTTTTTTGAATTTTTGACTCTTTTTGGGTGTCTTTTGACTTTTTCTTCCTTGTTGACTTTTGCACCCTTTTTTGCTTTTTACACCTCTTTTTCTATCTTTTGGCACGTACGTACTTTTTGCATTTTTCTTGCCTTTTCTTTCTTTTTTTTTGTCCTTTTCCCCAACAGAAAATTACATAAATTTGTACACAATGAAAAGAAAATTACTTGTACCTACTGTAATAATTTTGGAATTTTCTGACAGTAAACTGGTCCAAGTGGCCCAGAAAAGCAAAAACAATGAATAAACTGATTTCTAAAAAGTGTAAAAACGTGATGACAACTTGATTTCAAAAATGGCCAAAAAAATTGCTTAGCACTTCCTTGTTGATTATACAAAACCGGTATGGTCACAGAAACGCGCTTGGTTCAATTTTAAGATTGGAATTAAAATTTGAAGGAAAATCAACAATTAGAATTTGTTGATCTTCTTCCAATACTATGAACCAAAAAAGATCCTATAGGTGAGCGTTTTGCACAATCAAACAGGGTCCTTCAGGAATAGGGAGAGGAGTGTAGAGGCCATAGGGATTTACCTTTGATTTGGCACTTTTACATTTTATACACCTATCACAATGTGCTTTAATGTGTGTGCTCATATGTGGCCAATAAAAGTGTTCTTGTAAAATCCCTAAGGTTTTGGGTACACCAAAGTGTCCCATAAGCCCTCCCTCATGGGCTTCCTTAACCAAAAGCTCTCTAATGGAGCAATGGGGAATACACAGCTTATCCCCTTTGAAGAGAAACCCTTCATGCCTATAGAATCCATCTTTTGCCATTGTTTCACAAGCTTTGTACTTTTCGGCAAAGAAGGAATCATGCTCATATAATCCCTTTAAATTTTCGAAACCAAGTAGCCTTGCATCTAAGGTAGCTAACAAACTATACCTCCTTGAAAGAGCATCGGCCACTATGTTGGCTTTGCCTTTCTTATATTTGATGACATAGGGAAATTGTTCAAGAAATTCAACCCATTTTGCATGTCTTTTGTTAAGTTTCCCTTGTCCCTTAATGTACCTTAAGGATTCATGATCAGTATGTATCACAAATTCTTTAGGTAGGAGGTAATGTTGCCATGTTTGAAGTGCCCTCACCAAAGCATAAAATTCTTTGTCATAGGTGGGGTAATTCAACATTGCACCTTTGAGTTTCTCACTAAAATAGGCTATAGGATGTCCATCTTGCATTAAGACAGCTCATATTCCCACATTAGATGCATCACACTCGATTTCAAAAGATTTAGAAAAATCTGGTAGTCCTAAAATGGGAGCTTGCATAAGTTTTTCTTTTAGTTCTTTGAAAGCATCCTCTTGTGCTTTCTCCCACTTAAACCCACATTTTTCTTAACCACTTCATTGAGGGGAGCAGCTATTGTGCTAAAGTTCTTGACAAACCTTCTATAGAAGCTTGCCAAACCATGGAAGCTCCTCACATCTCCCACGGATTTTGGGGTGGGCCATTCTTTGATGGCTTTGATTTTCTCTTCATCTACTTTTACCCCTTGAGAGCTAATGACATAGCCTAGGAAAGTGACACTTTCTTTATAAAAAATACATTTTCCAAGATTAGCAAATAAGTGTTCCTTTCTTAGTGCCTCAAGTACATCTCTAAGATGATTGATGTGATCTTCACAGCTTTTGCTATAGACAAGTATATCATCAAAATAAACAACCACAAACTTGCCTAAGAAAGCTCGAAGCACATGATTCATTAATCTCATGAACGTACTTGGTGCATTAGTTAAGCCAAAAGGCAGAACTAGCCATTCATACAACCCATATTTTGTCTTGAATGTCGTTTTCCATTCATCCCCTTCCTTGATTCGAATTTGATGGTAGCCACTTTTTAAATCAGTTTTTGAAAAGATGCAGGCTCCATGTAATTCATCAAGTAAATCATCCAATCTTGGAATGGGATGTCGGTATTTGACTGTTATGTTGTTAACAGCACGACAGTCAGTACACATTCTCCATGTACCATCTTTTTTTGGTACAATGATAACAGGAACAGCATAAGGACTGAGAGATTCCTTGACCCAACCCTTACTAATTAGTTCTCCTACTTGTCTTTGTATTTCCTGGGTTTCAACTGGATTTGTCCTATATGCTGGCCTATTGGGTAGAACAGCACCAGGTATGAGATCTATTTGGTGCTCAATTCCTCTAAGAGGTGGTAATCCACTTGGAATATCTTTTGGGAAAATGTCCCCAAATTCTGCTAAGAGATCTCTTATGTTTGGAGGAAGATCAAGAGCAATCAAGGGATCTTCTTCTTCTTCTTCTCCATTGGCTTCCTTACTAAGTAGTAGGAACCAAGGTTCTTCTTTGGTGGCTTCTTTTTTTATCTTATTTTCCTTTATTACGTGAATCCTATTAATCTCTTCTTCTAATTCCTTTTCTATTTTTCTAGACTCTTCCTCTTTTTCCTTGTCTATGATCTCCTTAAGTTGGATTTGGTCTTCTCTAATTTCACTAGAGGTCATAGGCATTAAGGTGAATTTAACCCCTTGGTGGCGGAACCTATAGGTGTTGGAATACCCATAATGTTTCACCCTTCTCTCATATTGCCATGGTCTTCCTAAAAGGATGTGAGAGGCTTCTAAGGGTATGGCATCAAAGGTTATTTCATCTTGGTAATCCCCAACTTTGAACCTTAAGCTCACTTGCCTATCCACGATAAATTCTTCCTCATCACTCACCCATTGAAGTGTATAAGGTTCTGGATATGGGGTAGTAGGTAGGTTTAGCTTGTTAACTAACCTAAGGCTAGCTAAGTTGCTACTACTTCCTCCATCTATGATTACTAAACATACCTTATCTTCAATTTGGCACCTAGTGTGGAATAGGTTCTCTCTTTGGCTCTCTTCTTCACCCAAAGGTGTTTCTAAGGCTTTCCTAAACAACATGGTTGCCCTTTCCCCTTGCCTCCTTCCTTCCATTCTCCTAATTGATTTTATGTTAAAACTTTTAAAGGACCTCACCACTCACTAAGTGTTTACACTCAAAGGAATGTTACACTCGTGTATGTCACTCTTTTTGGGCTTTTTCTATAATGAAAACTCTCTTGCCTCTTCTACTCGGTTGGAGGTTGATTAGAAGTTGCAAAGACCAACGTGAGTCTAAGTCTTAACCCTTACCCAAATAGAAGCGCACTAACAAAGAAAATACCTACTGGAAGAAGATTGGAAAAATCCTAAGACAAAACAAAAGAATTGATATGACAAACAAGAAAAGCTGGCACTCAAACAAGCTTATACACAAGAGCGACAACAAACAAGACAAGACGGAAGAAATTGCAAAGAGAATTGTTTTTGGTGATTTTTGAAAAAGAGTTGCCAAAATTGTCGTTTTTAAGAAAAACAGCAAATACAACTCAATTACGGTATACAGGGAAATGAAATAGAAAATTACAGTAAACTGTTACTGTATTGTTGGGATACTTTTTTGTTTTTGTTTTTCTATTTTTTTGAATTTTTTTGAATTTTTAACTCTTTTTGGGTGTCTTTTGACTTTTTCTTCTTTGTTGTTGACTTTCGCACCCTTTTTTGCTTTTCACACCTCTTTTTCTAATTTTGGCACGTACGTACTTTTTGTATTTTCTTGCCTTTTCTTTCTTTTTTTGTCTTTTTCCCCAACAGAAAATTACAGAAATTTGTACACAATGAAAAGAAAATTAACTGAACCTACTGTAATATTTTTGTAATTTTCTGACAGTAAACTGGTCCAAGTGGCCCAGAAAAGCAAAAATAAAGAATAAATTGATTTCTAAAAACTGCAAAAACGTGATGGCAACTTGATTTCAAAAATGGCCAAAAAAATTGCTTAGCACTTCCTTGTTAATTATACAAAACCGGTATGGTCACAGAAACGCGCTTGGTTCAATTTTAAGATTGGAATTAAAATTTGAAGGAAAATCAACAATTAGAATTTGTTGATCTTCTTCCAATACTATGAACCAAAAAAGATCCTATAGGTGAGCGTTTTGCACAATCAAACAGGGAAAGTCCAAGGTTGGGATAGCAGACAATCCAAATTTGTAATCAGAATGCCAATCAAACAGACATAACAAGAGTAGGAAATTGAACAATACAAGAGCCCAAAAAATGCGCATAAAATGGCAAAAAATAAGAAAGAAAAATTGCGCAAAATAAATGGCAAGAAATTAAAGGGGGAAACTGAAATTAAAAGGATGGGGAGGACAGAAATGTAAATGGCAGAAAGTAGAAGGGGATGGCAGAAAGTAAAAGGATGGGGAGAGTAGAAATGTAAAGGGGGAAGCGGAAATTAAAAGGATGGGGAGGACTGAAAGTAAAGGGGGAAGCGGAAATTAAAAGGATGGGGAGAGCAGAAATGTAAATGGAAGAATGTAAAGGGGAGAGCAGAAATTAAAAGGATGGGGAGAAGCGGAAATTAAATGGCGGAAAAATTAAAAGCGGAAAGTAAAGAGATGAATATGGGGGATGAACAATTAATGGTGAAGGGAAGAAATGTAGGTGAACGATCTTTGGAAAAATGAAGACAACAATGCCTCCTCTTACCACACTTCACCACAAACAAGCAGTTATTTCAAGCAATTTGCAAGAATTATTCAAGAACAAGTATGAGCAATTAAAGAGGCATTTAAACAAACACCTAGGGGTGGGAATTAGCGGCCCAAAACAGCCCCCAAACTAGCAAGAAATCAACCAATTCAATCAAGACAGACAAGTGTTGATAGCAGCAGAAAGGCACCTCGGGCCCGGGAAACAATCCAAGTCCAAATTACAATTGAAAAGAGGGATGAAATTACACTAAATGAGTGAAAATTCTGCACTAAATAGGTGCAGTTTTGCGCGCCAAACAGCCTCAATTTTGCTCCAAATTTGCTCAAATTCAACAAGCTCTGATGACCAATTGATAGCCAGATGGGTGTAGGATCTAGAATTGAGCAAAACCAACCGATTAGAATCACAATTAAGCAATTAATTGTGAAATATAGGTGCTGGAACAGCAGCTATATTTACGCAAGAAAGTGAATGAAAATGAGAGAAAATGAAAGAAAAAGTGGAGAAGAAGAAATGGGAAGGACGCCACTGAAACAAGAGTCCACTTGCAGCAGATAAGTCCAATGCCAGACGCCACTAATTCAGGAGAATTAGATAAGTCTCAGTATGGTTTGAGCAACAACCACCAAGCCTCACTCAACTCACAAAGGGAGGAGAAAATTTGGCATAATGCCTTTACTTCAAAATTCAATGTGTTAATTACAAGAGAGGAGACCCCTTTATATAGGAGATGGGGAGTAAGGGGGCGGCCACTTACATGAGGGAAGGGGGAGAAAAATAAAAGAAGAGTGAAATCCCATCCTAAATGGGATTTGAACCCATGCCCCTAATGGCTTATGGCTAAGCTAAGCCTTAAGCCAATAAACCTCAAAAATAGTGCTCCTTTTAACAAGGAAAAGAAAGATGAGGTAATTTTTCTATCTTAGGTGGGATTAGATCCCATGACCTCTTAAACCTTGTAGCAAGGCAACCTACTAGCCAATAAACCTATGCATGGGAGCGCCCAAGTAGGAGGAAAAATACAATCAATTAAGAGTATCCTAGTCTATGGTGGTGCATAGGACCATGTGTCCTATTCCAGGGTCAAGGTTGTCCTTCTGTAGGGTAGTGATGTCCTTCTGTAGGGTAGTATCCCTAAAAATGTAGGTCACCAACTTTCCCATCTCTTCCTTAATCTTCTTAGCTCGTCCTCTAGTCATTGGTCCAGTGATATCCTTGATTGCTTCAGTAGGAGGTTGCTGTTGTGCTATGTTATCACTGTTCCTTTGAGAACAAAAATTACAAAGAAAGAGAAGACAGAAAAGAAAACTCCCAAACAAAAAGTTCTTTCAGTCATTCCTCCCGGAAAGACCATTGGAGCAGTAAGTTTTCAATTTCTCTTTCTTTCGAGGCATCTTTAGAACTCCTCTCTGTTCTTTCTGATTTTGAAAGTTGCTTTCTCTATGTAAAACATCAGAAAGTTGACCAAAGGTTTAAGGTTAAGGCCTATAAAGAACAAATCCCTAGTGGGGTTACGGAACAAGTAATTCTTTTAACTCTCTTTTCGAAAGAAAAAATGTCAACTATTAATTTCTTCTTCTCTACTCTTGTTCATCTAATTTAAGTCATTTTCTGATTTCAGATAAATATTTCTTCGAGTTCCCAAGCTGAAAGTGGTGGTAACGAAGAGAAAACCATAGAGAGTCCACTTCAGACTACTTCTTCGAAGAAATATTTACCACAGAAAAAACCTTTGGCCAATATCGCAGAAAGTGGTGAGGAACAAGAAGAAAAAAGGGAAGAAGAAGAAGTTCAATCTCCTTCTGATCCAAACAATGGGGATTCTCGAGAAGACGAAAAGAAGAAAGATGATCCTTCACCTTCTCAAAATCCTGATTCTCGAGGAACCAAAGAATCTCCTTCGAAGGAAATCCAAACCACTCAGACTGAATCAGGCACTCCTGAAAAAGCTCCTAGCTTTTCGAGGGATTCATCTAGGTCAACACCTGTGTATAATGCCAAAGACTTAGATTATTGTCTGAAAGATCTGGATGAGAATCCATTCTTGATGCCTGAAGTGCTTTCAGGGGAAGTCTCTTTATCATCTGCTCACTCTGAAGCTACAGTTCAGAATCCATTGAGTGAGGAAGACTCTGTTGATAAAGCTCTCCAAAGTTTCAAGAAATTGGTTTTCGAGAAATCCATGATGAAAGAGATTCCCAAGGATCGTCTCTATAGAGAAGAGATTGAAAGTTACCTTATCTTTTTTGACAAGAAAAGTTCTCATCTTTCTGAGTCTCAACAAGAGTGGATTAAGAGCTTTTCAGAGTTATATCAGAGTACTGTTCAGACTCTTGGCCAAATCGAACAAACCACTTCGAAATTAGCAATGCAGAAAAACGAAAAAGCTGAGTTGATGGATAAGATTCAAGATAGCAAGACCAAAGTTGCCAAATATGAGCAATCCATCAACCAGAATACTCTAAAAATTGAAGAGCTCCAAAAGGAAAATTTAAGGCTCGAAGGCCTCATCAAGAATTATCAAGAAGAAGCTGAAAAAACTAAGTTGGCAAAAAGTGAGCTCGAAACCACATTGTCAAGGCAGAAGTCTACTCGAATGGACCTCATCAACTCTGTTCGAAGTATTTCGAGGGATGCTGTTACAATTATCAAAGACATTGATAATCTCGAAAGAAATAAAAGCAGCCTGAAGATCTACTATGAAGACCTTATGCATAACTTTGCTAAGTTAAAGAGCGAAGCTCCTTTTTAGCCTATTCTTTTGTTTTTTCTTTATATACAATTTTGATTTCTTGCAAGTTTGGTTTATATTCTTTCAAATATTTTCCATTGATTGATATTATGCGCAGATCACCAACTAACTCTCGAATTGAATACGCATTACTGGAAAATACTTTCTTAATTTCGAAGGGTCCCTCCCAATTAGGTGACCATTTACCAAATTTCTTAGACAATTTTTCAATTGGCAGAATCAACTTCCACACATAATCACCAATTTTGAATTCTTTTTTCTTAACCTTTCTATTATAACAACGAGTAATTTGCTCTTTCTGTCTTGTTATATTTTCTAGAGCAACCAACCTTTCTTCATCAAGTTGATTTAATTCGTCAAACATCAAGTTCCAATAATCTTGAGAAGGTAACTCAAACTGTTTTTGAACCCTTATTGATTGTAAGTTTACCTCAACTGGTAATATAGCATCATGACCATATACCAATTTATAAGGGGTAGTTCGAGTAGCCTCTCTTGGAGAATTTCTATAAGCCCAAAGAATTTGATTTAAAGTCTCGTGTCAATTTCTGGGACATTGCCCAATATGCCTTTTAATCAAAGCAATAATAGTTTTATTAACTGCTTCAACTTGACCATTGGCTTGTGCATAATAAGGTGTAGAAGAAAGTAATTTTATTCCTTTTGATTCAGCAAACCTAACCATTTTTCTTCCAGTAAACATTGTTCCTTGATCTGTTGTAATGGTTTCTGGTAAGCCAAATCGAAATATAATATTTTCTTCTATGAAATGAATGATATCTTCTTGAGTAACTTCTCTTAGAGGAATTGCTTCTACCCACTTGGTAAAATAATCAACTCCAACTAAAATAAACCTGTGATTTCTCGAAGAAGCTGGATGTATCATTCCAATTAAATCTAAAGCCCATCCTCTGAAAGGCCAAGGCTTTATTATTGAATGCAATTCACTTGCTGGAACTTGTTGTACATTTCCATGCTTTTGACATTCTTCACAAGATTTTGCGAAATTGTGACAATCTTTGGCCATTGAAGGCCAAAAGAATAATTTTGTTTTCAAAATCCATTCCATTTTCTTTCCTGCTTGGTGAGCGCCACAAGTTCCTTCATGGACTTCAACTAAAGCCAAATAAGCTTCAGTTTCTCCCAAACATCGAAGTAAATTCTCATCAATAGCCTTTTTATAAAGCTCTTCACCAAAAATACAATAATTCAGAATTTTATATTTCAAGTGTCTTTTATTTACCAAGGAAGGATTTTGGATAAGATTCACAATTTCACTTCTCCAATAATTCTGATCTAAAAGATTTATATTATGGATATCAAATTCCTTCATTGGAAACCTTCTCTAAATATCACTGATTTTTTTTAGAGTTCCATTTGAAATTCTATATCCTGAAGCTATTTGAGCCAATTCATTGGCTTCGAAATTTTGACCTCTGGGAATATGTTCAATTTTTACTTCATCAAACATTTCCAGAAGTTTATTAGCTTGAACCAAATACTTAGCCAATTTTGGATCTAAACATTTATATTCCTTAGTTACCTGTTTGATAACTAATTGTGAATCTCCTCGAATATGAACATTTCTCGAATTTAGAGAAACCAGAATTTCGAGACCAGCAATAAGAGCTTCATACTCTACTGCATTATTCGAACAAGGATGTTTTATTTCAAACATCATTCGAGTTGGGAATCCTTTGGGTGAAACTAGTAGAATTCCAATCCCTAATCCATTCTTATGTTTGGATCCATCAAAATATAGTTTCCACGGCTCCAAGCCTACATATGTTAATTCTTCAATTGGAATTGGGGGATGATCAACTAAGAAATCTGCAACCACTTGTCCTTTCATAGATTTCAAAGGGATAAATTTTATCGAAAACTCAGTTAATACCAATGCCCATTTTCCAACTCTACTGTGCAATATAGGCTTTAATATCATGTGCTTTATTATATCAAAGTGTGAAATTACAAATACATCATGAGGTTTGACATAATACTTAAGTTTAGTACAAGAAAAGTACAAACATAAACATAATTTTTCTATAGCACAGTATCTAATTTATGCATCATTAAGGACTCTAGTCAAATAATAAACAGCTCTTTCCACGCCATTTTCGTCCTCTTGAGCCAACATATTTCCAATTGTGGCTTTTGAAGCAGAAATATATAACTTCAAAGGTTTCCTTGGCAAAGGAGGAGTCATAATTGGAGGAGTTGTCAAATATTTCTTGATTTCCTCGTAGACTCTTTGATGTTCATCCTCCCATTTGAAATTTTCTTCTTTCTTCAATTTCAATAATGGGGAAAACACCCTAGTCTTTCCTGATAGATTCGAGATGAACCTTCGAAGGAAATTCACTTTTCCAAGAAAAGATTGCAATTGCTTCTTGGTAGTAGGTGGAGATGCTTCGAGGATAGCTTTAGCTTTGTTTTTATCAATCTCAACACCTTTCTTGTGTACAAGAAACACTAAGAAATTTCCTGCAGATACACCAAAAGCACATTTAATAGGATTCATTTTTAAACCATGCTTTCTCATTTTCTCGAAAGCTTGTCTCAAATGATCTAAATGTAAGTCTTCTGATTCAGACTTAACCACAACATCATCTATATAGACTTGCATAAATTTTCCTATTAAATCATGAAAGATCGAATTCATGGCTCTTTGATAAGTGGCACCAGCATTCTTTAAGCCAAAGGGCATCATAACCCATTCATAAGTGCCTATTGCCCCAGGACATCGAAAAGCTGTTTTCGAAATATCCTCTTCAGCAATAAAGATTTGATTATAACCTGAATACCCATCTAACATACTTAAAAGTTCATTTCCTGCTGCCGAATCTATTAACATATCAGCAACCGGCATTAGGTATTCATCTTTAGGGGTTGCATTATTAAGATCTCGAAAATCAATACATACCCTTAAAGATCCATTTTTCTTGATAACAGGCACAATATTAGAAATCCAGTTAACATACCTGGCAGTTCGAATGAACTTAGCCTTTAGAAGACGCTCTATTTCTTCTTTGATTTTTGAAACTATTTCTGGAGCAAATCTTCTTGGAGCCTGTTTTACTGGTCGCTTCTCTGGAAAGGTTGGAAGTCTATGCTCTACCAGTTCTCGGCTCAAACCAGGCATTTCGTGATAATCCCAAGCAAAACAATCTTTATATTCTTTTAACAAATCAATAATTTTCTCTTTGAAATTTCCTTTAAGATTCTGACTTATAAACATGGGTCTTTTTTCATTATTATTTCCCAAATTTACTTCCTCTAAAGGATCCTGAGCTTCCATTTTCTTAATGCCTTGAGACAAAAATCCTTCAAAACCTAAAAGGGAGTCATCATAAATGCAATCTAGTTTCTCGAACTCAAACCCTTGTGTTTCTTGAACATATGTCTCGACCTTTTTGACCATTTCCTCAAGATATTCCTTCTCATAATCTTTACTTTTCTCAGTAGATTTTTTATCTTTTTCAGAAATTTTTTCTTCTATTATCTCCTCAATAACCATCCTTCCTTCTTGCCATTCGGCCTTTGGGGCCGTTTCTTCTTTATCCTGTTTATTTTGATTAAATTCGGCTTCGAGAACCGCTTCTACCCTTTTTTCGGCCATATAGGCCGAAATTTGAGCCCAAAAGCTCGAATCTATTCTGGGTCTGGCCATTCAACTATTTCTGCGGCCTCGAAAGGGCCGACATCACATTGTAACATAAAACCACAATCAGGATTCAATTTCAATGAATAAGGTACCTTGGTAGGCACCAACATATACTTATCAATTACTTCATATGGTCTAGTTTTCATAACCTTCTTTTCTGTACTCCTCACATCCACAGCATCCTCTTCAACTTTAAAATAATTCTTGTCCCCATCAACGTAAATGGGTACACCTTCTTTGGTCCACATGCATAGCCTCTGATGCATTGAAGGTGGAACAGCACCTACCCCATGGATCCTTTCCCTTCCAAGTAACAGATTATAGTTTGCCTTCGAATCAACCACAACAAACATAGTGGGTCTCATTATGGTTCCCACTGTTAACTCTAAGCATAACACACCTTCTGATTTCGAAGTCTTGCCACTAAAATCTGTAATAATCATCTGATGGGGCATCAGATCAAACTTGGTCTTCATTAATTTCTTCATCATAAATTTCGACATCAGATTCACTGCCGCTCCAGAATCTACAAGTACCTTTCCAATACTTACATCCCCAACTAAAGCCCTGATAAACAAAGGCTTCATATGCATCTGCATTTCCTCAGTTGGTTTTTCGAATACTGCAGAAGTATTCTGGCAAATTTGTTTGCCAATGTAAGTATAACATATTGGATCCTCGCCTATATCATCCTCCTCAAAGTCCTCATCTTCTAAGCCTTTTTCAAGTTCCTCAGCATACTCATCAAGTAATACAGAAACAACTGCACAGATGTCATCCAGACCATCTGCAAACCCAGTTTCAAAATTTTCTGTTAATAAGTCATCCTCATTCTCATCAAAACCTCCAATAACTTGGAATAAAGGCTTCTTTTTCACCACTTGAGCATAAGATAGGTGATTAGAATTTGCTTGGACTTGAATTACTTGAGCATTTTTTGCTTGCACAGGCTTAGGTTGTTGATTGTTTTGTTCAACAATCATGTTCTTCTTACTTTGTTTCTCGAAGGCAGCTTTTCTCATTCTTTGTGCCCTTCTCCACTGTGTCTTCGTCATTTGAGGCCTATTTCCATAATAAGGTTTCTGGTGAAAACCTTGGAAATTATTCTGATATTTCATGTAGCCAGGACGAACCCATTGATTCGGGGGAGTTGATGATGATGGTACAAAAGTTCGAGGCTTCCTGTCTTCATGAAATTTTGGATTCATGGGTTGTTTTCCCTTATCGAACCTAGTCATATTAACAGGTTCCTTTCCTCCAGAAATGGATTCAGACTTCGAAATCCAACCCTCATAAGAAGGATGAGGCTTCTTCTGCTTATTTTCTTTTTGCTGATGTTGGGCAGCCACTTGCTGATAGTATGTCTTCATTTCTGATCCACGAAAAGCGTTGGCTACAGACCTATCGAATACAGCATGACACATTGGACAAAGTTCAATTGAGGCATCTTCTGCCTTTTTACGATTCAGAAATTCCAACAAGGATTCACCCCCTTTTGGGTAAACATCATGTAATTCCTGATCTCCATCAAGAGCCATCTCTGTGGCCTGTCCCACAGAATTGGAATCCTCCACTTCGACCATGTTTACACTTACAGGTTCAGCATAATTCGCGTTCACCTGGAGTGGGTCAGAGTCAATCTTCATGGCCATTGGAACCTTTTCTTCGAATTTCAATCTACCTTGTTTGATAGCTTCTTGGATAATATCCCTGAAACGAACACAGCTATTAGTCCAATGTCCATAAGTATGATGATACTTACAATACTTTCATCCTCTTCTCTATTCTTGAGAAGGAATTTTATGGTCATCACTTAGAGTTATTTGTTTGTCTTTTACCAATATATCGAAAATTTGATCTGCTTTCGAAATATCGAAACCATAATTTTTCTTAGGAAATCTATCTTTAGTATCATTATTAGTATTTCCACTGGGTTTCAAAGATTGACAAACATAAGGAGGTCCGGGCTTAAGTTCTGCCACATGAACATCATTATCCTCTATGTCATATTTGAAATCACTATCATCAGATATTTCCAAATATGCTATTTTATCTTTTCGAAAAGTCTTTTCAGGTTTTCGAAATCTCTCTTTTTATTTCTTAAGATGTTCAATTTGCCTAACCTTATCAGCCAATTGGGCCATATCTCTAAGTTGTTGATTAATCAATTTCTTTCGAATTGAATAATCCAACCCTCCAGCAGCCATTTGGACTAACTCATATTCTGGAATTTGGGTAAAACACCTTGCTTTCATTTGCCTGAATCTATTCAAATAATCATCTATGGATTCATTCGAAGATCTTTTAATGTTCACTAAATCCATAAGAGTAACTTTTGTTTCCCCTCTAAAGAATTGTTCATGAAAACTTCTTTCCAATTGATTCCATGAATGAATAGAATTTGGGGAAAGAGTTGTTAACCAAGTAAAAGCATTCTTGGTTAAAGAACTAGGAAAATATTTCATTTTCAGTTCTTCATTATTTGCCAAATCACCTGCTTCGATTTGATATCGAGCAATGTGTTCAACAGTAGATTCTCCTACTTCTCCAGAAAATTTGGTAAATTTGGGAACTTTCCATCCCCTTGGCGACTCAGTTTGCAATACCATCTGGGTAACAGGAGACACTACATAAGGATGGTTCGCAAATCCTATATTAAACCCATGTCTGTTTAGGACTTGTTCGACAATTCCAACAACATTTTGTTGCCCCCCTAAGTTATTTGCTCTTATCCTTTCGAGGATTTCATCAGCATTCTGATTTCTATTTAGGATAACTCTAGGAGCATTTTCTTCCCTATTTTCGACAGGATTAACAAGATTTGGTATTTGATTATTTTGATCCTCTTGATTCACAGGGGGATTCATATTAGCCACTTGTCTTACTATAGGATCTGTGGGTGCTCCAAACACATCCGCAATCCTCTCCATTTGCCTAGCCAACAAATTATAATTATTATTTGTTGTTTGTATTAGTGGATCAAACACTGTGGCCATCTGCCTTGTCAACATATTTACCATTTCATGGTTGCTTTCATCCATTTGTTGCCTTAGAGTTTGCTACATAGAATTTGTAATAGATGAAGAAGAACTTCCCACAAAGGGATTAAAAATGGGTCCACGAGTTACTGTAGGACCTACTGTTGACATAGTTAGAGGGGCCGTCCCAGAATTTGGGACGAATCCATATGGCAACCCATAAACTGGTTGTCCATTTTGAGACATAGAAACAAAATTGGGTATAGGGATAGTAGAACCAATTTGACTTACTACAGGCTGTTCTGGCATAGTAGTAGTAGTTGTTGATGGTTCTCTATTAACACTATTATTTGCCCCATTCTCATTGTTGTTTACAGACTCATTTCTTTGGGGTGATGAATTCTCAGAATTCGTAACATTAATATTATCCCTATTGTTGTTTCCATTTGCATTTTGTCTTGAATTATTAGCCATTTGAACATAAATTGTTCTTCCACTTCTCAAGCGCATACAAGAACAGATTTTTTCATAAAATTATAACACACACTACTTTTTGGCAATATTGTCCCACTGGGCGTGCCAATTTGTTTGTGGTGATAAAATACAAATTCGAAAATTGAATTTATCACTTTGATTCTAAGAAAAATCAGGGGATTAGAATCAGATCCTCTTACGGGACTCTTTTGAAAAAAGTAGATTTATGGTGTTTCTGATTTATAAAAGATTTTCAAAAGTTCAAATTTTCTGAAAAAAATGGTTGATTGGTATAGAATTTTACCAAGTCAATTGTTATTTTTCAGAGATCCAGAAATAACAAGTTTTAAAGGTTTTGATTCAGAATTTAATTAAAACTTATCTTTCAGAAAGAATTAGAACTACTTGATTCAGAATTTTATCAAGTTTTCCAGACTATATTTTCAGAAATCAACTTTCACATAAATCACTAAAAGTTCAAGAAAAAGCAATGCAAATAAAAATTGCAGAATGTAAATTGTGGAATGTAAAGTAAAGAAAAGAAAAATGAATTGTAAGAGCAATTGCATTGAAAGAAATTGGATGGGTTCATCACATACTTCCTTCTCCTTGTAACCTGTTTCTCGCTTTAAGTTTGGACGTGTAAGGTGTTTCAGAGAGTTTGAGTATAAGTGATTTGCCAACCCTTATTACATTAAGAGTTTACCTATTTATAGTTTCCTAATTCTAACGGCTAACTAATGTACATATGACACATCATCTAGCCCTATGTGCTAGCAGCGTGCATGCTTGCCACGTCTTCTGCCAACCGGAAAACCGTTTCTAATCTTCAATAACTGTCTTCTGACTTTTCAAACTTCCTTTTGATTTCTTCAAAAATCTTCTAAGTCTTCAGATATCTTGTCTTCGAATTCTTTGTTCCTGTTTCTCGAATTCTTGTCTTCTGATTTCTCGAAATCTTCTTTCTGCTTTCTCGAAATCTTCTTTCTGTTTTCTCGAAATCTTCTTTTTGGAATTTTAACTTCATAGATTCGAGAAAATCCTTAACTTTAAGACTTAGTCTTTTCTTGACATCTGAACTTAATAAGTTTTTCTCTTTTCGAGATTTTGACTACACTCTTCCCTGTGCCACATGTCAAACTTCATTTGACCATTCCAAAGATCATAAAGACCACCGGCCACCGTCCACTTAACTTCATTATGAGAATTCTTCTCATTGGACGTTAAAATGTTGTTATTAATGACACTTGCCTCTTTTCACTCCTATAAATAAGAGTCTTTTGCACATTCTTTTCACAATTCTTCATTCTCTCTTCTTTTTTTCTTCTAAATTCTTCAAAGAAAACTCTTCAAAGAATATGAAGAAGTTAATTCCTTTGGCTATTACGTTCAATCCAATCTGGAATGATTTCATTTTTGATAGGATTGACGTAATGGCCAAAGCCATTGGCTTTTTCAAACTTTTCTTTTAAAATTTTGCTTTTGGATTGTACGTAATAGCCAAATATAGGTTCATTTATATAATAAATGAATCTATTATTGTTTTCCCATGCCGACCTTGATTTCTTCCCCAAGTCGAAGGTGATTCAACAAATTGGAAAACATATTCACCTTTGCCTTGACTCTATCAAAGCTTGTGGGGGGGGGAAGAAGAGAAAGAGGTGCGGAAGACATGAGTCAAGGACTCATTATAACTTAGGATAGTTTCCTTTCTAATGTATTAGACACTTAGGACAGCTTCCTGTCTAATATATTTCCAATGTATTCGAACTAATGTAATTCGAATTTGGATCATGAATAAAAGAACTGTCACTTGCCTTTTGAAATACCTGCAATGTATTATTTCTCGAATTTACACTTGTCTTCTTTTCGAATTCCTAAAGTCTTTTTGACTTGACTTCTGTTCAAGAATTTTTTTTTAAGTTAACAGACTTATTATCAAAATGCGAAATGAAGTGATTTTACCTCTTCTGTAAATTCGAAATGGCATCATACCCTTGTCACTTGTGGAATTCGAAACAATTAAAAATAAAATTCCAACAAATATCAATTCTATTATTTATCATTTATTTCATCTACTTTATTAATTTAATTTTATTTTACTTAATAAAATTCAGGATGTTACAACTCTCCCCTCCTAAAAGAAAATTTGTCCTCAAATTTTACCTGAAGCGAATAACTCTGGATAGGATTCCTTCATCTTCTCTTCAAGTTCCCAAGTAGCACTCTCGGGTGTAGGTCCTCCCTAAATTACCTTAACTAAAGGAAATTCTTTACCTCGAAGTTGTTTCACCCTCTGATCCTCAACTCTCACCGGCATGGTTTCCACCGTCAGGTTTTCCTTAATCTCAAGGTGATCCGATTCAATCACATGCGAAGGATCATGAATGTATTTCCGGAGTTGAGAAACATGGAAAACATTATGAATGTTTGACAAGTGTGGAGGTAAAGCAATCTGATAGGCAACATTGCCGACTCTTCTGAGAATTTGGTAAGGACCAATGAATCGAGGTGTAAGCTTTCTAGACATTAATGCCCTACCAACCCCAGTCCACGGAGTGACTTTCAGGAATACATGGTCCCCTTCTTTGAATTCTAACTCCTTCCTCCTCCTATCAGCATAGCTCTTCTGCCTACTCTGAGCTGTCCTCATCCTCTCCTGTATTACCCTAACCTTATCAGTGGTTTGCTGCACTATCTCCGGTCCTAATGCAAGGCTCTCTCCCGGCTCACACCAACACAAGGGTGTTCTACACCTCCTACCATACAATGCCTCATAAGGCGCCATACCTATACTAGAGTGAAAACTATTATTGCAAGTAAACTCTATTAAAGGTAAGAAACTATCCCAACTACCCCCTTGGTCTAACACGCAAGCTCTAAGCAAATCCTCTAAGAATTGAATGGTTCTCTCGGTCTGACCATCAGTTTGAGGGTGATAAGCTCAACTAAGCCTAAGTTGGGTCCCCAAGGCCTGTTGCAAACTTTCCCAAAATCTAGATGTGAACCTGCGATCTCTATCTGAAACTATGCTAGATGGTATGCCATGCAACCTCACAACCTCACTGATGTAAATTTGAGCTAGTTTCTCTAAGGAGTACTTAATATTAATGGGAAGAAAATGAGCACTCTTAGTTAACCTATCCACTATGACCCAAATAGATTCATTCCCCCTTACAGTCTTAGGCAAAGCAACTACAAAGTCCATGGAAATGCTATCCCACCTCCACTCAGGTATACTTAAGGGTTGAAGCAATCCTAAAGGCTTTTGATGTTCTACCTTAGACTTTTGGCACACTAAACAAGCACTCACAAACTCTTCTATGTCTCTCTTCATCCTAGGACACCAAAACACTTTCTTCAAGTCTTGATACATCTTAGTCGATCCTGGTGAAAACTAAGCTTACTTTTATGCCCCTCTTCAAGCACTAAACGCTTAATGGTAGGTTCACTAGGCACACACACCCGGTCTCCAAATCTCACTACCCCATCAGTACCTATCACGAACTCTCCACCATTACGTCCTTCTATGGCCTCTTGTCTAAGCCCCAAAAATGGATCCTCCAATTGAGCTTTACTAATATCCTTTAACAGATCATTTCTTACTTTAATCATCCCTAACCTCACACTATCAGAAGTCACCTCACAAGCTAAGCTCAAATCCCTAAACTAAGTCAAAAGATCCATTTCCTTAATCATCAGGGAACTAACTTGAATGGATTTCCTACTTAAAGCATCAGCCACTACATTAGCCTTTCCGGGATGGTAACTCAACTTAAAATCATAGTCCTTAAGAAACTCTAACCACCTTCTCTGCCTCATGTTCAGCTCTTTTTGATCAAACAAGTACCTAAGGCTCTTATGGTCACTAAAAACCTCAAATCTGGAACCATACAAGTAATGCCTCCACATCTTCAATACAAACACTACAGCCGCTAACTCTAGATCATGGGTAGGGTAGTTTCTCTCATGGATTTTCAATTGCCTAGAAGCATATGCTACTACTTTACCCTCTTGCATTAACACTCCACCTAAACCCATCTTAGAAGCATCACAGTACACTACAAAGGTTTTACTAAGATCAGGCAACACTAACACTGGTGCACTAGTCAACTTTTCCTTAAGAGCTTGGAAACTAGATTCGCACTTATTGTTCCACACAAAGGCAACTCCCTTCCTAGTCAACTCAGTCAAAGGTAAATCTAACTTAGAAAACCCCTCTATGAATCTTCTACAGTACCCAGCTAACCCAAGGAAACTTCTAATCTCACTCACTGACTTAGGAGCCTCCCACTTAAGCACTGCCTCTACCTTAGAAGGATCTACACCTATACCTCCTCTCGAAATCACATGACCTAAGAAACTTACTTCTTCTAACCAGAACTCACATTTGGACATCTTAGCATACAACTGTTTATCCTTAAGAATCTGAAGCACTACCTTTAAATGTTCCTCATGCTCCTCCTTAGTTTTAGAATAAATTAGTATATCATTTATAAAGACAACTACGAATTTATCCAAGTAAGGGTGAAAAAGCCTGTTCATGTAATCCATAAAAATTGCAGGAGCATTAGTCACACCAAAAGGCATTACCAAATACTCATAATGTCCATACCTAGTTCTAAAAGCAGTCTTAGGTATATCCTCTTCCTTAACTCTAATTTGGTGATAACCCGACCTAAGATCTATCTTACTAAACACACATGCCCCCACTAGCTGATCCATCAGGTCATCGATCCTAGGCAAAGGATACCTATTCTTAATGGTTACCTTATTCAACTGGCGGTAGTCTGTACATAACCTCATGCTACCATCTTTCTTCCTCATTAACAACATAGGCGCTCCCCTGATAGCATAAACGCGACTAACGTCACCTTTTGTATCCTCGGGCAGTCCATCGCTCTAAAGATCTTCTCGATCTCGAATATCCAGTCAACAGCTCCATCGGGATCGTAGCCCCCACGAAAAGTATGTGGATGGTTCCTTTGGAACCGTGCAAGCCAATCCACCTCGTGATGTTGGTTTAGGTTGCCAATAGCCTGCGCCATAGCCATTAAGACGTCGGCCATCGCTCGATCATTCCTACCCCCAGCCATTACTCTTCTTATTCACAGAAAAGTAAATAAGTTACGCAATTAATTCAATCAAGTCAAACAGCACAATTCAATCAATCAATCAATCATCACAATAACACCACAGAAGCATAGTAAACTCATAACTCAAGGCCGGTGAACCGACCTGCTCTGATACCAACTAATATGACACCCTTCTACCCCCAAACTCTTACACATTAAATAATTCGAGATTTACAAAGATAACGTTCCACAACGGGTAAAAAGGTTCACATTTCTCATCATTCAAAACGTAATTTGTTCCAAAAGTAAACTCACATAAGATAAAATAGAAGTAACAGTTCCCAAAATACTTAAGCAGCGGAACCAACATCAAAATAACCTACTGGCCATGTACGACACTTAAACAATTTATAAAATCCTTTTCTAAAATAGAGAACACAAAATAAAAATCCCTAACAGTATACCCTGACGTCACATATATCAGAGTGACTCTCCCTTCAATTAATACTCGACACCAGTTGTGTCATCATCATCACCTGTAAAATTAACCACAGTATAACAGTGAGGAAAAGAATACCACTCATACATACACATAGGAGGCTACCCTATCCTCACCCACATATAATCCTCATTATCATCAAGTAATCACATACTCAGAACATCTTACACCTTTATTATCAAACATCATATTTCAACACAATTATACGAATCACACTTTATAAATCATCAAGCACATTCCCAACACATAATACTCATCACATCAATAATTCTCATAACATCATAATATAATTCAACATCATCATCAAATACAATGCATATTCATCTATCATCATGCACACCAAAACATCATCAACATCATCCCAAGGATCATGATTTGGAACTCGGCACAATGGGCGCTACTCATCAATCTCCCTACTTGTTACCAATGATGGCCTTACCGTTAAACACCACACAGGGCGGTAAGTTGTACATCACCCCACTCTAGGCTTGTATAGAGAATATCTCCCACCATGGTCTCCTCCCTGAGTTGCACTCCACCCCTCTTTAGGCTTGTGCAATCTCAAGTACAATCACCTCCTTGATCTACACTCACCTCTTACTAGGCTTGTGCATCCCAAGTATAATCACCTCCCTAAGTTACACTCGCCTCTCACTAGGCTTGTGCAC
Organism: Sesbania bispinosa; assembly: GCA_026901365.1. Taxonomy (NCBI): domain Eukaryota; kingdom Viridiplantae; phylum Streptophyta; class Magnoliopsida; order Fabales; family Fabaceae; genus Sesbania; species Sesbania bispinosa. The sequence continues at coordinate 252,721 of QLOH01000477.1, forward strand.
CTCAAGTACAATCACCTCCCTGAGTTACACTCGCCTCTCACTAGGCTTGTGCACCTCAAGTACAATCACCTCCCTGAGTTACACTCGCCTCTCACTAGGCTTGTGCACCTCAAGTACAATCACCTCCCTGAGTTACACTCGCCTCTCACTAGGCTTGTGCACCTCAAGTACAACATCATATATGCTCACGCATCATCAACATCATAAGATCAATTACATCACCATCATCATCATCATTATCATCATCATAACATCATCATTAAGCATCCTCATCATAAATCATCATACATCATTATTCATCATCATCATAAAACATCATAAGCATCATCAATCACCCCCATAAGGTTATACACAACATTATCATCATCATAATAAATAGCCATTCAACAAATGTATAATCATATCATCAAAGTCACACCAAAATCAAGTATAACAATCATCATCAAACACTAGGATCTCAAAATCCACTCTGGTAATCGATTACCAACCTCTAGTAATCGATTACCTGCAAGCAAAGCCTCTGGTAATCGATTACAATCCCTCTGTAATCAATTACCTGCAAGCAAACACACTGGTAATCGATTACAAATCGATTACCTGCAAGCAATCTCTCTGGTAATCGATTACAGCATACCTGTAATCGATTACCTGCGAACAAACAGCCCTCCCAGGCTGCCCAAAAACCCTGATAATCGATTACACACCCTGGTAATCGATTACCCGCGACGCAGATCGCAATTCTCACGATTTTTATCACCTCTAAACCTCTCTATTCAATCTCTAATCAATCATCTTTGTTAAACAATCATTCATATGCGTTTATATCCACAAAACTCAGTAAAAACACCAATCGTTTCACAGATTATACAGTTAATCCATCAAAACCCCAAATCATCAAACCCCCAATTACCCCTTTTCATTATTCTCAATATCCTCTTCAATTTTACCCAAGAATTCATCAAGATTCATCAAATCAATCATCAATCAATAGTTTTCATTATCCATTCTCAATATAACATATATTAATACGAATTTAAAGTCTTAAGTTACTACCCAAGCACCCCCACATGAACATACAAGCAGCACCCTCTCCCCCACCGTACCTTGAAGTGAAGATCGAACAACAAGGAAGACTCTTTCTTGATTCTTGACGATCACTCTGCAGCAACCTCCTCTTGAGATTTGGTTTCTCCCCTCCTTAACGTTTCGTTCTCTGACGATTTGGAAGAATAAGGATTAGGGTGAACTGATAACCCCTCCTTACTAAAATGCCTATATGGGCTTGGGCCCATCCTCAACCCCCTTATCTTCTTTTTAAATTTGAACTAGCTTTATGGATAAAACTACTCATAATATCAATTCTATTATTTATCATTTATTTCATCTACTTTATTATTTTAATTTTATTTTATTTTACTTAATAAAATTCAGGATGTTACACTATCAGTAGGAGAGCCTGCCCAATCTGCATATGAGGATCCCACAACTCGAGTATGTTTATTGTTTCCATGTAACAAACCTTTTCGTGGGGCTCCTTTAATATATTTTAGAATGCAAATGACTGCATCCCAATGACCTGCACAAGGAGAATTCAGAAACTAATTTACCACACTAACTGCAAAAGAGATGTCTGGACGAGTGATAGTGAGGTAGTTCAGTTTTCCAACCAGTCTTCTGTATCTCTCAGGATCTAAAAGTGGCTCCCTCTGACTTGGTAGAAGTTTAGCATTTGGATCCATAGGTTTATCAACGGGCTTGGAATTCATTAGCCCAGTCTCCTCTAAAATATCCAATGCATACTTTCTCTGAGAAATTATAATTTCGTTCTTGGATTGTGGTATCTCAATCCCAAGAAGTATCTCAGTCTACCAAGATCTTAAGTCTGAAAATGATGACAAAGATGTTTTATCTGTGAAATGCCATGGTGATCACTACCTATAATGATAATGTCATGGAAGATACCCGGTGGTACTGGATGATCAGATGAAGTGGCATCAGCATCAGATGGCACAGAGGGAGCAACTTGTGCAACATTAGCAAACCGAGGAGGGCGACCATGCAACGCAAAACACCTGTCAATAGTGTGGCCCATTTTATGGCAATGATCGCACCAGTAACGACCCTTGCTTGGTGTACGAGAGCGACTACGATCATCACGCTGAGATACTAAGGCAGAAAAGTCAACAGGGGTGAAAGAATAAGGTATGTCAGTGCATGACTTGGGCGGAACATGCAACATGGTTGACCAAGTGGAGGTCAAAGTGGGCACATTCGGAGACCCCAAAATCTTATCACGGACCAAAGAATACTCGTCTAGGAGCCCATAAAATTCCATCAACATAAAGAAAGTTTGGCATTGTTGGGCAAGAGTGGAAGCAGTGGGAAAAGTTCATTGAAGTCATGTAAGAGACCATGAACTTTGCCCAAGTACTCACCCATGGATCCATCAATACGTCTAGGGACAATGGTACGATCAAGAAGTAAAAGGGTTCGAGTTGTTTCAATGAGGTGTTTATTCTTGCGCTCTGCAACCCCATTTTGTTGTGGGGTATATGCATAAGAGGTCTGATGAAGAATACCATGGGAAGCCATAAATATCTGAAAAGAATTGGACAAATACTCACGAGCATTATCACTGCGGAGACCACGGATAGAAACACCAAATTGATTTTTGACTTTATTATAAAAGGATTGAAATATATAAAACTGTAACATCCCGAAAATCAGGATCTAGAGAATACAACGGAAGTCTTAGGTTGTGAATTCCTTTGAAAGAAGAAAGTTAGAAATAAGATGAGGACTTAGGGATTTGAGGTTAAAATAAGACAAGAGTTAGGGAATCGGTTAAGAGTTGTGAGTTGTAAGGGAATTGAGAGGGGATAAACAAAGTATTGAGCCAAACTTGACCGTGGAGTTAACTTAGGATGAGTCACACCCGATGGTGGAAAGGATGACATGGTGAAGAGGTGAGTAAGGAACTAGAGAGAATTGGAACTGGGAAATTAGATTAAGACAGAAGGAACTAAGCTTAAACGAATTGGCGGGAAGGAAGAGGAGAACTATAGACTCAAAGAACCGAGGTATAAAGGTGATTTTAAGGGAAAGAACAAGGGAATAGAGGAGCATAGTCTCATGGATAATTAGAACACCTGACCTTAGCCTTAATAAGGTGAATTGATGATTTACATCATGGTTCACATGAAGTGTGCCCCATTGGGCTTCAACCAAGGTTGTTGCTCAATTTTGAGTTTTAAGCCCAATGACCTTTGCTTACTAATTCGAAAATATATAGAGTTTTAGGTGTCCAATTGAGGTGATTCCACTTGGATTAGAAAGCTAAAATCTGGGTTTCAGTTTGATATGCTATACGATAGTATTCCGATCTCATTTGCACCTCCAAACAGGCGTATTCTCGCTCAAGCGAGAATACTGTCGCCCAAGCGAGAATATCAACAGAAACAGGGGGAATTTTTCTGGTTTTCTCACCCAAGAGAGAATACTCTTGGTTGAGCGAGAATGTACGACCAGAAAGCTATAAAAAGGCTCGCTCAAGTGAGAAATCCTCGCTTGAGCGAGAGAGCACGAATCCAGCTTTATAAAAACACTGTTAGGGCTCATTTATCTAATTCTTTCTTCCGTTCTTTCACTCTAGAGAGAGAGAGACTTCATAGAGAGAGAAGCAAGCTTTGGAGCTAGAGGAAGCCAAGGATCTCCTCCCCCAACCTCTCTCAACTCATTCTCCCTTCTCTTTGAGCTCCAATAAAGGTGAGTAAAGCTCACACACCTCACTTTCATTTTGTATGAGAAATCCCTATGCTCCCACTCCTTTCCTTTCCATTTCTTGAGATTATTTGTGGTTTTTTGTGATTATTTACCATTTGATTTTGTATTTTCCTCTTGCTTTGTGGTTATTGGCTAGAATCTCTTACCTAGGGTTTGTTCTGGGAATTGTTTTAGGGCTCTATTTGGGGGGTTTTTGTATGGAGATTTGTAAGCTTGGAATGACAAGGATTCTATGAGAATATTTAATTCCAGCATGAGTTTTATGTTATTAGTTGTATGTGCTTGGTTTTGTTCAGAAAAACTCTCCATGTGTTTAAACTATTTAAAAGACAAGATTAATTTCACGTGAGTCCAGGGCCGAGTCCCAAAAGATCTTGGATTCGGTCAAGGGAGGTTCTTTTTGGAGAATGATTCACTTTAGGGGGGTGGAGAAGCTCAAGTTGTTAATACTCCAATCCAAACATGGGCCAAGAAGTAGTGGTCGTAGTCGGGATTCCAGTATTTACCACATTGACGCCTTTTAAGACCAACAGATTAATAGAGGATCCAAGGGTTGAGTCCCTAGGTCACTGGGTTAGGCACGGAAGGTTCTCTTCGGAGAATAATTCACCTTAGGGGGTGGAAAAGCTCAAGTTATTAATACTCCAATCTAGGCATGGGCCAAGAAGTAGTGGTCGTAGCCGGGATTTGAGTATTAGCCAAAATGACGCCTTTTTGGGCCCTATAGATTAATTGGACTTTGGTCCCCAGAGTAAAACTTGGACTTCGGTCCCCAAAATAATGGCGGGATACGTCCCCAAGGAAGAAGTTCCTTATAGTCTAAGCTCAGGTCTAGCCCCAGAGATAGTGATAAGACCCTGTACTGCCGGGAAATACAGTTCATGCATATTATCAGAGTTACTATGTATTTCAGAGTTAATATGTATTTCAGAATTACCATGTATTTTAGAGCTAATATGTGTCTCAAAGTTCATGATTAATGATTTATGTGAATTGTTTGTGCATTGCATCTGCTTGTATTCCCTACACTTCCTGTTGCATGCTTTGCTCACTGGGACCGTAGTCTCACCCCATGTTGCGGGGATATATTTTAGTTATCCAGGACGTTTCTGCTATATGTTCAGAAGGGAAGTGGATCTCTTGGAGTGGACTCATCCACGCCCAATGTCGAAGAGATTCTTTGGAGATAATTAGATGTAAATTAAAAGATTGATGATGTATTATAGTAGAAACTTCAGATTGGCCATGGAGGCTTAGTTGTAGTTAAAACGGTATTGTGTTATTATAAATTGTATTGCTGGATTTTTCTGGATTTCAGGCTAAGATGTAGAGTTTGGAAACATCCAGTTTTTAGGGGAAACTCTGCCGGATTTCTGGTAGGAATTTTATAAACCAAACCTCCCCAAAGGTGTAGGTTAGTCCCATAAGCTTTCAATGAGGTTTGTATTGAAATAAATGATGTATAAATTATATGGAAGTTTAAGCAAACATTGGATTGCCTAAGCAGTTATGTGATTTTCTTGACGATATCTAAAATGGCGCGAAATAATTTTAGAAATTCGGGAATAGTGTTTCCAACGGACATTGCTCTTGAATTAAGAAATTAGGACGTTACATTTTGGTATCAGAGCAGTTCAATCCAATTGGACTATGGTTAGGTTAGTTGCCCGTGACTCACTATGATCCTACCGTACCCTGTAACCAGTATAGGGACTGATCACCCCTCTATTTGATGAGTTGTACACGGGATTATGGTTAGTGACGTAAGCAGGATGCCTTGGATTGGAAGCTGGGACATTTCTCTAACAAGGTTAGAGCCACCCACTTGTTAGATAGAGAGAGAATAACATAGGTTTATTTCCGAGAGTAGAACCCTCACCCTAGAGGCTTTATAGAGCATCACCCTTAAGCCATAGTAAACAGGAGGTACACATAGGGAAATCTAACTTAGGTAGACTCCTTGGCAAGTGAAGAACAAGTTGTTGTTTGACCTAGAGCCCTCGTAATAAAGGTTGTTTGAATAGAATGGAATGCTTGATTTGCTGATTAATTATAATGTTTGTTTTGCTTGAATGATTGTATGTCGTGTGTGCTTGTTGTGTTGTTGAAGTGTTGGGTAGTAGAGACGAGACTTGAATTATTAGAACCTAGGTCAGGGATTGGATTAGAGTGAGAATAGTACAATCAGCCTAAATAGAAAAAGAAACCTTACATAGAGAAAACCAAAATTTAACTTAGGTGTCCTGGGGAGAATAAAATGAATAGGAATCATCGGAAGGGAGCATTAGGGCATGGAGTAAGTAAACCAAGGACCTTAGCTGAAGATAGCAAAGTAGTGGGAGTAACTTGGGTAATGATTAGGACGAATGAAATTCCCCGAACCACCTTAGAACTATCCAAGGGACTTGTCAAGCAATTAGTGATGTTATTTGGCTACCCAACCTTAACTAATTTCATAAATTAAATTCATAAGGGAAAAAGTGTTTTACAAAAGGAATTAGGAAAAGAAAGGAAAAACTATGTTAAAAGAAATTAAATAAGAAACTAGAAATTTAGGTCCTGATGTTCTCGCTTGAGCGAGAAGGCCCTCGCTTAAGTGAGAATAAGGGTGAGAAATGAGTGCTCTCTGGAAGATTTTCGCTTGAGCGAGAAGGGTCTCGCCCAAGTGAGAAAAACTCAGAGAAGGAGTACTCTTTGGAATATTCTCGCTCAAGCGAGAAGCTAGCTTCTCGCTTAAGTGAGAACGTGAAAACAGAAACCCCTCAGCACTCTCGCTCAAGTGAGAATTCCTCGCTCAAGCGAGAATACGCGAGTCAAATTTTTAAGCATTAATCAGGGCACACCTTCCATACTCTTTTAATCCCTTTTATTCATCCTAGAGAGAGATAGAGAGGAACTGAGTGAAAGCACCACTCAGGTGCGCCCAATAGGAGCCTATAAATACTTGTAGTAAGTAGCCTTTATCCATAGGCCCCATGTAGTGCATGAGTCGAATCGAGGGAAGCAAGCCTAGGTGGTGGAGGGAGTGATAGTGAGAAATGAATCCGATGACGGTAGGGGGCCTTAATTAAACCACCCTAAGGAGCAACGTCGAAGCCCCAAGCCGGAAGAACCACACCTTCCCAGTTGGGGTTTTATTCTTAAGGGGGTAGTATCGAGCAGAGACCTTCAAGGGTAGTTGCAATGAAATTAGAATGGCCAACCATTGACGCCGTGAGGAAAGAGAAAACGGGAAAAAAACAAGAAAAACGACTAGAATCCCCGCAAGGACCCTTATTTAGTTAGCAAAACCAGAGTGCGCGGTGAAAGCCTGACTAAATTCTTGTTATGGATAACAACACCCTTTCCTGGATCTTAGGATATCCCACATGCCAAACTAGAATACCCTAGAGGCCCTAGGAACTTCCCCTAGGGAGGCCTAGTCCTTCGAAGATTAAACTACCGAAGGAAATTTCTTAGCCGAGTTGGCTTATGTAGTTGCCTGTATATCCTTCTGAGTCTTTTATCAGGGAACAAATATGTTGGGCCTCTAGTGGCTTAGATTACATTAATGAGCGTGAGTTTAGAACCAGTGATACCTTCAAGGGATGGGTCAGGTACCTACCTTTAGGCTAGGACCCTCCCTTACCGTCAGTCGCCTAGGTACTCTAGGTATAGACACTTATAATGCGCATCCTAGGAAGCAATGGAGAATTTTGGAGAAGGTGTCAGGCGGGTAATATAAATCATTTAGGACTAGGGATGGTTTAGGATAAACTAGATGACATTGGAATGATACGAGGAAAGTGAAGCAGAAAGTCTAGTGAATAGTAGAACACCCACACATCAGAATGTCGAACCAGAGAGGAAATCGTCAGGCCAGGGGTAGAGTGCTTTAGAGATGGAAGTTGTTAGTGAAATTGGGGTATTCTATCCAATAGCAACTTAGAGTCTACCTAGGAAGTGGGGTTAGAAAAGACAAGTTCAATTAGTTGGGATATGATCCTTGTCATGTGAAGCTGAGTGGTTATGCATGGAGGTCGCGAGTTTCCTGGAAGTATGTAGAGATTGCACCTTGGGACCTACAGCCTAAGCACCAAAAGGAAACCTTAGGAAAAAGGAAAGAAGGGACACCATACTAATTCACTATATCCTTAGCGACATCATAGTAATGTAGTTGAATTTAGAATTAAGGAGGAAAATTTTGGGGAAAAAATTTATTTAAGGGGGTAGAATTGTAACATCCCGAAAATCAGGATCTAGAGAATACAACGGAAATCTTAGATTGTGAATCCCTTTGCAAGAAGGAAGTTAGAAATAAGATGAGGACTTAGGGATTTGAGGTGAAAATAAGACAAGAGTTAGGAAATCGGTTAAGAGTTGTGAGTTGTAAGGGAATTAAGAGGGGAGAAAAACCAAGTATTGAGCCAAGCTTGACCGTAGAGTTAACTTAGGAGGAGTCACACCCGATGGTGGAAAGGATGGCATGGTGAAGAGGTGAGTAAGGAAATGGAGAGAATTGGAACTGGGAAATTAGATTGAGACAGAAGGAACTAAGCTTAAACGAATCAGCGGGAAGGAAGAGGAGAACTGTAGACTCAAAGAACCGAGGTATAAAGGTGATTTTATGGGAAAGAACAAGGGAATAAAGGAGCATAGTTGATAAGTGCAAAATATATGATAAATTCTTGTATAATTACTGCACTTATCAAGGGTAAATTGGTAAATTTATTCCCCAAATTACCTCTTTTTAGTAATAAATGCATATTTTGTAATTATTTAATTCAAATTTGAATTTGATGTTATTTTAATAGAAAATATGTTGATTTTGCAGATAAAAGGGAAAGTTTTAAAAAGAGAAACAAGATAGCATCTATTTGAAGAGAAAATCTGCAGATGAGATTTTAAATGGCAACAAATCAAGATAAAATCAACAGTCATTTAAACAAGGATTCTGAAGATAACTTTCTCAATTTAAATTTGAAGATCAAATCAGCACAAGATCAAGCTAAAAAGAGGGAATTAAGGAAAGCAAAGCAAACAAGGATAAGATCAGGAATAGATCAAGTTGAAAAGGAGGAAATCAGGAAAGCTGGAACGAGAAATACGCTCCACCTGCAAGTGGAGCGCAACATTTAAATTAACTCTCTATTTCCTGCGCTTCATCTACGCTGAGCGCAGGAATGCGAGATCAGTTTTTCAAAGGATTTCAAATCAGATTCCTTCCAGATTTTAGATAGCTTTCCAACTTCTATTTAAAGAACCTTTTGCAAAGATCAAAGTAAGTCCCGGAGACCCAAGGGAGACGGCAGAGCAGAGCTAGGGCTGGAGAAAAGTGTGACAGATTCTCCGTTGGTTTGTAATAGCTACCATGTGTAGCTAAACTCTCCGATAGGATTGAATGTAGTCGATTCAATACCCAATTGTATGTGAATTCTCTTTACTATTTATGAATCCCTGTTTTTATGATATCGACATTTTTATACTTTGCTTAATGCGTAGCGTCCGCCTGTTTGCCGGAGTTATAGGTTGGTTTTATGGGGCGCATTGGAAAATTGTTTTATAAAATCAATAGCGAGTTTGGGGGAGCCTAGGAATAGGAAAGTTGAACTCTGATTGGTAAAAATACCCATAGTAGTTACTGTGGACACCAGGGCAAATTGATAGTGTTAACAAACGGAAAACAGATCTTTAAAGCCAGGGTAATTTGTCGCTTGGGAGAACCCGCATGAATTATTTCTGAGTATTTTATCACTGTGGAGATCAGGGTAAAATAACATAGTTTGGCTAGGATATCATAATTACATAATCATAAATAATATTGGGGTTCACATACGAAAGGGGTACGATAGACGAAGTTCAATCCTAGTCCAAGTAACTGGCTACCTATCTCAATTTACTTTTTGTTTTATTTACTTTCAAAATTCTCAAAAAAATCAACAATCATATTCTCTACTTGATAGTTGTGACCACTGATCTTTATAAATTGAACTGTTCTCTGTGGATACGATACTCTTACTTACTATTATACTGCTGGGATTTTGGTACGCTTGCCAGATTCTCAACAATAGTCTCATGGACAATTAGAACACTTGATCTTAGCCTTAATAAGGTGAATTGATGATTTACATCATGGTTCACGTGAAGTGTGCCCCATTGGGCTTCAACCAAGGTTGTTGCTCAATTTTGAGTTTTAAGCCCAATGACCTTTACTCACTAATTCGAAAATATCTAGAGTTTTAGGTGTCCAATTGAGGTGATTCCACTTGGATTAGAAAACTAAGATCCGGGGTTTCAGCTTGATATGCTATACGATAGTATTTTGATCTCATTTGCACCTTCAAACAGGGGTATTCTCGCTTAAGAGAGAATATTGTCGCCCAAGCGAGAACATCAGCAAAAACATAGGGAATTTTTCTGGTTTTCTCGCCCAAGCGAGAATACTCTCGCTTAAGTGAGAATGTACGACCAGAAAGCTATAAAAAGGCTCGCTCAAGCGAGAAATCCTCGCTTGAGCAAGAGAGCACGAATCCAACTTTATAAAAACACTGTTAGGGCTTATTTCTTTCATTCTTCCTTCTGTTCTTTCACTCTAGAGAGAGAGAGTTCCTCGAGAGAGAAGCAAGCTTTCGAGCTAGAGGAAGCCAAGGATCTCCTCCCCCAACCTCTCTCAACTCATTCTCCCTTCTCTTTGAGCTCCATTAGAGGTGAGTAAAGCTCACACACCTCACTTTCATTTTGTATGAGAAATCCCTATACTCCCAGTCCTTTTCCTTTCCCTTTCTTGAGATTGTTTGTGGTTGTTTTTTATTATTTACTGTTTGATTTTGTATTTGCCTTTTGCTTTGTGGTTATTGGCTAGAATCTCTTACCTAGGGTTTGTTCTGGGAATTATTTTAGGGCTCTATTTGGGGTTTTTGTATGGAGATTTGTAAGCTTGGAATAAGACGGATTCTATAAGAATATTTGATTCCAGCATAAGTTCTATGTTATTAGTTGTTTGTGCTAGGTTTTATTCAGAAACTCTCCATGTGTTTAAACTATCTAAAAGACAAGATTAATTTCACGTGAGTCCAGGGCCGAGTCCCAATAGGTCTTGGATTCGGTCAAGGGAGGTTCTCTTTGGAGAATGATTCACCTTAGGGGGGTGGAGAAGCTCAAGTTGTTAATACTCCAATCCAAACATGGGCCAAGAAGTAGTGGTCGTAGTCGGGATTCGAGTATTAACCATGTTGATGCCTTTTAAGACCAACAGATTTATAAAGGATCCAAGGGCTGAGTCCCTAGGTCGTTGGGTCAGGCACGAAAGGTTCTCTTCGGAGAATAATTTACCTTAGGGGGTGGAAAAGCTCAAGTTGTTAATACTCCAATCCAGGCATGGGCAAAGAAGTAGTGGTCGTAGCCGGGATTTGAGTATTAGCAACAATGACGCCTTTTTGGGCCCTAGAGTAATTGGACTTCGGTCCCCAGAGTGGGATACGTCCCCAAGGAAGACATTCCTTGTAGTCTGAGCTCAGGTCTAGCCCAGAGATAGTGATAAGACCCCGTACTGCCGGGAAATACAGTTCATGCATATTATCATAGTTACTATGTATTTCAGAGTTAATATGTATTTTAGAATTACCATGTATTTCAGAGCTAATATGTATCTCAAAGTTCATGATTAATATTTATGTGAATTGTTTGTGCATTGAATTTGCTTGTATTCCCTACACTGCCTGCTGCATGCTTTTCTCATTGGGACCGTAGTCTCACCCCACGTTGCGGGGATATATCTTAGTTATGCAGGACGTTCCTGCTATATGTTCAGAAGGGAAGTGGAGCTCTTAGAGTGGACCCATCCACTCCCAGTGTCGAAGAGATTCTTTGGAGATAATTAGATGTAAATTAAAAGATTAATGATGTATTATAGTAGAAACTTTAGATTGGCCGTGGAGGCTTAGTTGTAGTTAAAATGATATTGTGTTATCATAAATTGTATTACTGGATTTTTCTGGATTTCAGGCTAAGATGTAGAGTTTGGAAACATTCAGTTTTTAGAGGAAACTCTGTCGGATTTCCGGTAGGAATTTTATAAACCATATCTCCCCAAAGTGTAGGTTAGTCCCATAAGCTTTGAATGAGGTTTTGTATTGAAAGCAATGATGTATGAATTTTGTGGAAGCTTAAGCAAACTTTGGATTGCCTAAGCAATTGTGTGATTTGCTTGACGATATCTGAAATGGCGCAAAATAATTTCAGAAATTCGGGAATAGTGTTTCCAACGGACATTGTTCTTGAATTAAGAAATTAGGACGTTACAAAAATACCTCAGAACGATTTTTCATTAAAAACAACCCGGTACATCGAGAATAATAATCAATGAAAGTAACAAAATACTGAAACCCTAAAGTAGACCTAATACGACTCGAACCCCAAATATCAAAGTGAACTAAAGCAAAAGGAGACGAAGCTTTGTTATTGACACTCCTAGGAAATGGACTACGACTATGTTTTCCTAATTGACATGACTCACACGACAAAGTTGACAACTTAGACAAACTTGATACCAGTTGTTGCAGCTTGGCAAGGCTAGGGTGGCCCAACTGAGCATGAATGATTGGCGCCGGATGTGAGTCTCATGGCCTTTACCAACTACGCACTTCTGCTCATGCTGACACGGTTTCCAGAAAACAAATTGACACCAATGGACAGTGGGTCCACTGGGAAGGCACAGATTAGGGTTATCTCTCGTTAGGCTCTAGATACCATGTTGAGGTGAAGAGAAAACGAGAGACAGATGATACAATCCATGTGCTTATAATACACAACGGAAAATTATATATATATATAAGTATATTTACAAATATACATAGTGATAGACCCAAGCCCATATCTATCATATGATACTCTAATGATAACAATATATATATATATATCATATGAACCACAAATTTTAAAATAAACTTATAAAATCTATTAGTTTAAAATCAAAGATATAATTTTTTTATGTTAATTAAGGTCATTGATTTGACAAATAAAATTTTAGTAAAATAAAAACTTGAAAACTTAAACATTAACTCAATATTGTTTAATAGTTGAAATAACGATTTTATCTTGTTGCCTGTTAAAATACCGCTGCCTATTACATGTTTTGGCAACAATTTTTATAATCATTGACTAAAAAAATCTCCACAACTGAAAAAACATTGTCTATTCTATGTTTTGACAATGATTTTACAATTGTTGACTAAAAAATCCACAAAATTTAAAAATTATTGTCTATTCTATATTTTGGAAATAGTTTAATAATCGTAGACTAGGAAAAATCACCACAATTTAAAAAACGTTGTCCATTCTATTTTTTATAACGATTTTAAAAACAACCCTTTGAATGAAATATTGGAAAAGGAAAGAAAATCCATGGACCGACCCCATTATCTCCACCCCGTAGGAATTACGATATCACCCCAAGGACGCCTTCGGCATCTAGGGGTTGCGGACCGACCATAGAACCCTGTTCAAAAAGCAGAACACATTAAATAACTATTGTCTTTTTCATGTTTTGGCTACGATTTTTCAACCGTTGTTAAGAAAAGTGTTGTTTAAAATACGAATACAATTTAAAAACTGTTGATAAATATAAATGACCTCTACAGGTGTAAAACAGTTACCTATTTCATGTTTCAGCAACATATTCTAAATGTTGACAAAAAAAAGTGTTGCCTAAAGTAAAATTTGTTGTAGAGACACTTGGATGAGTTGCTTACGATTTCTGAAATCTCTATTTATAGAGATTTCAAAGTGCATCATGTGGCTAACTGGAATACATGTGTGGCTTCACGTTTACACTCTTTTTTATTTAGTTATTTTGTAATTTGGCTGAAATCTACATCTTTCTTGTCAAATTGGCACATTATGTTTGCGCAATTCATTATAAAACATAATTTGCATATTGATAGTTTTCATTAAATGATTTTTATGTTACTTTCAATTTAGAATAATAAAACTAACTATATTCGTTATATATATTAATGTACACTTTCTACTTTTTTTTATTCAAACTAAAATGATCATGTAAAGCTTGTATATGGTCTCCTTGTATAATAAGAAATTCAAATGGTAAATTTACAAACACAAATAAGAAATGAAAAAACTTACAGTGAAAATAATGATTTTGTTTTTGTTATAATTTCTTACAAATATTTATGCATGATTTATTCTTTTATATACAAAAAAATTAAATTTAGAAATTCTATTTCAATCTGCACCAACACACATGTTTGTGAGATAATTATTGTATTCCTCTAATAGTTTTTGAACTTATTGGCAGGCATTAATTTTGGCAGGAACTGACACTAACCACTGTAGGCAATGTGTTTACTATTAAGAAATCCTCTCGCATTAGAGAAAGTAAAAGAAGAACTTAATAGTCAAGCTGGGGATGAAAGATGTGTAAGTGAGTCAGATATATATAAATAAATTCTTGAGTATCTTCAAGCTATAGTTAAAGAAACGTTAAGATTGTATCCACTAGCCCCTCTCTCATTATCTCGCGAGTTCACAGATAAATGCACTTTAGGTGGCTACCATGTCAGAAAAGGAACTCAACTTATTACAAATTTGTGGAAGATCCAAACATATCCTAGTGTTTGGCCAGATCCATTGGAGTTCAAACCAAAAAGGTTCTTGACCTCACATAAAAATGTTGATGTTAGCGGTCAACATTTTGAGTTGTTACCATTTGGAAGCGGTAGAAGAATATGTCCAGGAATATCCTTTTCCCTTCATATAGCTCATTTAACTCTGGCTAGCTTTTTGCACTCCTTTCAAATCTTAAATCCGTCTCCTGAATCTATTGATATGACTAAAACCTTTACATTAACCACCACCAAAGCAACACAACTTGAGATTCTCGTCAAGCCACGTTTGTCTCCCAAGTGTTATGAAACCATGTGATCCGATCCTTAGTGTTGTCACTTTTTCAACCATGCAATCCTTTATGATCCAATATGGTTGATCAGTAGTGTTTTTCTCCATGTGTTATATATATCAATCTATGTCTACCTACTTATGAAATATGCGATCCTATATGTGCATTAATTAAGAGTTTCATTTAATTACCGTACGTCATGAAGATGTGTTCCTGTTTAATTTTGAACTTACTTTGTATTGCTTTGAATAATGTAGTAGAAAATATTACAAAAGGAAATAGCTGACACAAGCTTTCCATGACATTGCTACGGATGAATTGCCTGCACCATGTCATATTTCAATTAATGTTGATTATGTTCAAGATATATCAAAAACATTATTAATAATTGGTCTTTATTAATATATAATAAAATGGTTAAACCACATTAAAATATCGTTTGGCCAGACTTGTTTTGAGTTTTTTTTTTTCCTTTTAAGTAAAAGAAGAGCCAAGCAGGTTTTTTAAAAGCTTTTATAAAAGAAAAGCAATTTATTTTATGTAATAAAAGTAGCTTTTAGAGAAGTCATTTTCACAGCTTAGTGCATAACTTTTTTTAGATGACCGCTCTTCGAATCTCTGTATGAAACTTTTTTTTCTTGAGAGAAAAAGGGACAAAGTTATACACTTTTTAACAGTTTTAAACCCTCTTTTAACTTAATTCCCTTTATAAAACTTCTTCTCATTATAATAACACTTATGAGGATGGTATTTAAACTTCTCCCTTTATTTCCTTACTTCTATAAACTTTATTTCCTCACGTCCTAACTTGATTTCTTCTTAGTTCACTCATGATTAGACATAACACTTGACTTTACCCTAGAACTCCATCTAAGACTCCAAACTTCTTATTCAATTCCCAACCTTCTTTCTTGACAGGGCCTTAATTTATGACTTTTATTATACTTCCTAAAGCTTAAATTTTTGGGATGATACATCTCGCAACTTGAGGAGGAAACGCGACACTGCGGCCTCAACCAGAATAATCATTTTGATGGGTAATTGATTGGGGGGGTGGAGCGTGCGTAGCGCTGGTGGCAGTAAGGCAAGGGTGGTGAAGCGTTGGAATGGTCGCGTGATTACGGTATGGGTTTCCAGAGATTTGGACAGAGGATGGTTGTCTCGATGAGGTTGCTAGAGATTAGGTGGTAGAGCGAAAATGATTACAAAAATAAGGGGTTCTGGGTGGTGCATGCGAGTAAGGTTGCGTTGCAGCGGCACGTGCTGGCTAGACAGGGTGGATGCGTGATGGTGGTGGCATGACTAGGTCATTGGACTCTTGGATTATGGTCATCGGCTTCTCTCTGTGCTTGGCTTATGTGTTCTGATCTCTCTCTTGCTCTCAGTTCTGTTTTTAATTTTTTTATTTCTTTTGGGGTCAAATTCCTTCTCTTAGGTTCTCTGATTTTGGTTGCAGGTGGTAGATGGTGGTAGGGAAAGATCTAATTTTGGGTGCAGGTGGTGATCTGATTTTAGGTGCAAGTGGTGGTGCAAGATCTGAGGTTGAAGGAGAAGCGGTAGGGTTCGAGAGTGTGATGCTTAGACAAGAAGAAGAGGAAGCTTTTTTTGTTCATATTTACTTTCTCATTTTTCGTTTGATCTTGAAGCGGTGGTGCAAGATGTGATTTTGTTTCTTGTTATTCCTTATCTTCTATTTTATTGGTTTTGTATATTAATTGTATTGTTTTTGTATAATATATGAATTTCGATTCAATTTCAATCCAAATTTGAAATTTCAAATATGCAATTACCATTGCCTAATCAACTAAATCTTAATTAATTAGGTAAAAAGATTTGTAATAAATTCAAAATTAGTTTTTTAATTAAATAAAGTAGTAAATAGTGATTGATATATTTTTAAAAGTATTTTTAAAATCAATCACTATACCAGTCATTAAAATTAGTCTTTAAATTGGTCACTAAATCGGTCTCTAAAATCAGTTTCTAAGTCACTGAATTAGTTTCTAAAATCGATTTCTAAATCAGTCTCTAAAACCAGTCACTAAATCAGTTTCTAAATCGGTCTATAAATCAATTCTAAAATTAATCTCTAAATCGGTTAAAATCAGTCGATAAAAAATTGGTCTCTAAATCGGTCGTTAATATTTAGCAATCAATGGTTTGGCAACTCAACAAAATCGATCTCTAATTCGGTCGCTAATCAATTTAGCGACCGAAAAATCAGTCGTTATTATGTAGTTTTCTAGTAGTGGATGAAGATGAGGAAGGAGCAACACCAACCTGATTAGAAACATAAGTAGTATCAGTAACTTGTGTTTGTTGGAGCAAGGATAACAAACCATGACATTGTTCTTGAGTAAAAACAAAATTTTAAGCTTCCTGATTTTTTTTCTTGCTCTTGGTATCCTCATGGTGAATGGCAACGTCGTTATTAGTAACCGTTGCATGGGCTTGAGCTTAAGTCTGGTTTTTAAACTTAAAATTCGAAGGAAACCCATGTTTTCTGTAGCATACTTCAATTGTATGACTAGTTTTTCTGTAGTATGTGCATACCTTATTATCATTTCCCTTTCCATGGTTAGGTCCCTGGTTGTTCCCACGACCTAGTCCACCATTTTTTGGACCTCTACCTGCGCTATTCCAAGGCCCTCGGCTAGCAACAACCATGGCTTTTGGTTCTGTCATTTCACCAAATAGTTGTCGTCCTTGTTGAATGACCAAAGAAAAAACGTGATTAAGAAATGGAAGTGGGTCCATGAGTAGTATTTGGTACTACACAGTTGAATAAGATTCATTCAGTCCCCTGAGAAATTTGATGATCTGGTCCTGAGTCTTGTAAGTATGAACAGTGGTGAGAGCACTACAAGAACAATAGATAACACAAGTACATTGAGGAATGGGGCAAAAAACATCAAGCTCATCCCACAAAATTTTAAACTCTGTGAAGTAATTGGTGATATATAGTTCACCTTGCTTGAAGGAAGAAATTATATGATATAGATCGACTAAGTGAAGTATATCAACCTTGTGAGACACGATCCATGAGATTTGCCTAAATTTTTTAGGCTTTGTCCATCCAGATCACACTTTGGCCAATTTGAGGTGAGAATGCATAGAGAAGCCAAGAAACGACCATCATATTGGCATGTTCCGAAGATGGAAAAAGGGAATTAATTAGACGAGCAGGCTGAGTGGTGGAACCATTGGCAAATCCATTTTTATTTTTAGTGATGAGACTCATACGTATAGACCTTGACCATTGATGATTGTTAGGTCCAGTGAGTATAGAAGAAACCAAAACAAGTGAGGGATTTCCTGATGGATGAAGATAATAAGGTGAAGTGGGGTTTTGTGATGGATTTGAGGGTGTGGTTGAATTGTCGGAGTTAATGGTTGAATGTAGTAGGGCTCTGAAGATTCAAAGCTTTGATACCATAACAGAAAAATCAGAACAAGAGTAGAGAACAAAAAGTGTATTAAGATGATTTGTATTAACTTGCAACAATAATGTGTACATTTTAATTTATATACAAGTTGATAGGAAAACTACTAAAGAAAGACAAAATCTGATCAAATTCTAATAGAATCAGAATTGATATACAAAATGTGTTGATGATTTACGGGATATTCTTGCTAACTTCTTTTCAATAATCTCACATCCTCGTTAATTGATAAATTTTTCTACAAACTTCGATCTAACAATCTTTTTAATTGGGACAGGGCCGACCCAATATATATGTGGGCCTGTGGGCCTAAAACAAATTATAAGGTGAGATTTAATTCTAAAAGATTAAAGACCGGAAATGACATATATTTTTTTTAAAAAAATATGAGTATACTTTTAAGAGAAAAAACTTATATTTAATTAATATTTTATGAGAAAAAATATTTTTAATTATTATCTATTAACTAATAATTAGTAATATTTTTATGTTTGATATAAATATTTTATTAAATTTTGGATAAAATATGTTTTTAATCTTTATAATAAGCATATCTGAGTTTGCTTCTCATAACTTAAAATCAATATGTTTAGTTTCTCTTTCTTAAAATCACCTTAAATTAATCCTTATTACCCGTCTTGCTAGGGAATAAAAATATACCTGATAAAAAATGCTAAAGACTAAAAATATACCCGATAAAATTGATTTGGGATAATTTAAAAAAGAGTGACTCAATATACCAATTTTAAATTATGAGAACCAAAATCTAATTTATTTAATTTTACAGAAACTACAAATATATTTTACCCTTAATTTTAATATAAAAAAAATTGAGGCCTTGTAATAGAAGAGGCCTAAAGCGGCTACCGACCCTGAATTGGGATTACGGTTCCTTGATAAACTAAATTTGTCTCCCAATATAATTGCTATGAAATCGTGTGAACTTTGTGGTAGTTGTGTGATTATCCTTGATGTATAGCCGATTGTTAAATTGTATATGAAATCAAGTCACTAACTAGATGTATTAACTATCATGAAGTTTGAGAAGATGATGATTAATTTAACGGTTTATCGATCTAACATGTGCAATATTGCGCACAAGATAATAAATCAAAAGTGGAAATACTTTATTAGAAAATACAACTATCACAATATTCAATGCATTGATAATATTAAATATTACATTTTCCAATAAAATCATTTCATTTTTATTTATTATCATGTGTAATATTGAAGAGGTTAGAAAAACCCTTAATTTAAACATTGTTTGTAGATGATTATTAATTCGCTGAAATCCAATTATGCTTTAATTTGGTTTTAAAGTTGACTTGATCCCTCCTGTTTGGGTGTACAAGTTTGGTACTGTTGCGTTAGAAGTGATACATGCTTGCAAGCTTTTGATACTAGCTGATAAGTTCCTCCTAACTTATAAGCTCCAAGCTAATAAGCTAGTTGTTAGCTGATAAGCTCCTAACTTTTAAGCTCCAAGCTAATAAGCTATCTTATTGAATTAGAAGGGTTTAATAGAACTAGTTGATAAGCTAATTGATAAATGTAAAATGACAAAAAAATACATAACTACATGAGTTTTATTATATAAATTCTATTTGTATTTTCTAGAAAAAAAATTATTATATAATTATAATTTTAGAATTTTTTTAAAATAATTAAATTTTTATTAAACTTTTTAGTGATAAAATATTTAATTAAAATTTAAAATAAATAGTATAATATAAAAATAATTTCATAAAATAGTAAAAATAAAATAACAATTTAATTAATTCGTAATTTTTTAAATTATAGGTAAAAGGAAATTGAAAGGTTTGTCACTAAAATTAAAAATAGGTAATAATAGGTAAAAAAAAATTAAGGATAATAAAGGAAATGTATTAAAATATAAGAGATAGCGATGTAAGAAAAATAAATAAATTACAAACTAAAAACTGGAAAATAACTGAGATAACTTGTAGCTTATACGTTCAAAACTCTTAAATTAAATTACTTTGAGATACTTTATCGAACATATTGATTTTACATCTGTGCATCTCATATTCAATTGTCACTCCGAATTTGTTCGCTGTTTTATTTTTGTCACCAATACCGAGGTGAGCAGTCAAATTTGAAAAGTCAAGCGCATTCAACATCACACACTTACACACTTAGAGGAGTTTTGTTCTATTTTTATCTCAATAGGCAGTAGTATAATTTATCTTATTCTTCATCGTTGAGTAATGTTTTTCATACACCCTTACAACAATACAACATAAAAAAGACAAAATAAAAAATAAAAGTAAGAGAGAGAAATGTGAGATGTGATGGGTAATATGACGAAGAGATATAGAAAGTAAAAGTATGTTATATGAGTTGTTGTATATTTTTTGTTGTACGGAAAACGTTACTCTATCGTTTAAGTGTGACCCTTCGCCATCAAGTAATGCTATTGTCTATTTATATAATTTTCTAATACTCTATCCAGAATACAATAAATATCTGCAAATAATCGAAGATTATATAAATAGATTTATTTGTAAATAGATTTTTTTTTCCCTCATGCAGTAGTATCTTATCCTCTAATTGTGATCCTTGCCCGCCAAATAATGTTAATGTCTGTTTATAGAATTTTGTACTCGCTTTATAAGATAATTTAAATAAAAATATATATATTAAGTAAAGTAATTAATCATTTGATTTTCAAAAAATTAATCTATAAGATTATAAATTTACCCCTATTTAAAATTAAACATCACTACCATGATAATTGTATCACTTTAAAACATCTAATGGTCAATAAGGGCAAATACAAATGGCGGACCTTCATAGTGACTGGGGAGCCATGGCTCTCCCAAACTTTTTCAAATTTTTTTACGTATATAGAACATACTTATCTAATAATTAAAAATACTTATATTTAGTTTTCAACCATGTAAATTCTCATACTATCTCAAGTAATTTTTAAAGATATTTTATAATATTTATTCAATTGGGGATAATTTTATCTATCTAAATATTATTTTAATGGTTAAATTTGTTTTAATATTACTTTATAAGACTTAATTTCAATTTTGATCCATTTAGTTTGAACTATGTGTAATTTTATCCCATCTCAACTCTCAAGTATATTTGAGCAAATTAAGTCTTTAATTTTAAAATTAAGCAATTTTGTTCTCTCAAACAATTGTTTTGTATCAAAATCCCTCAAATAATCACCTTCTACTTAACATCTCCTCAAATAATAATCTTAATTTCACTTACAAAATCCTTCAAATTTTATTAAATTTCTATTAAAATTTTTACTTGTGAACTTTCAAATTTATTTTAGATCTTAAATCTATCATGAACTATCAAATATTTGGATTGAAAATGAGAATTTAGGTTAAGGATTTTAAGTAAAAGACAATTGACTCATGATCAAATTTACTTGATTTTAAAAAATTAATAGATTTAATTTATTAAATATTATAAAACATACCTATAAAATTAAATAAATAAATACATAATTACCTAATTGTATTAATAAGTTTATATTAAATAGCATAAAAACTAATACTAATTAAATAAATTAAATAACATACCTAAAAAATTGTTTACAAAATTTTGATTAATTAAAAACTTAAAAAATTGAAATATCTACTACTAATAATTACTATTACTTATAAACAAAATAAACAGAGAGCCAAAACTAAAACAAAGAGCAGCAGAGAACAATGGCAGTAGAGACACTAAACTAACAACAATTAGCAATAAATCAGTGTACCATAACAAAACCAGTGTACCACAACAAACAAGTGTAATACCAAAAACAAAACACAGCAATTAGCAATAAACCAATGTACCACAACAAAACCAACTAACATAACCACAACAAAACCAGTTTACCTTTATGGACGAACAGAACGATGAGGAGGGTTACGGAGAGGACGCTACGGGATGACGCGAATGACGACTAACGACAAATGAATGGACAACACGAACGACAAACGGAAGGGTGAGGAGGGCCAAAAAGTGAGGGATGGAGAAGGCATGGACAGAGAAGCAAAGAGCTTGGCAGAGGAGAAGCTGATGAAGAAAGGGGGAAAGGGAGGGGGAAGGGTTTAAGTGCACACAAGTTTTATCTCAGTGACGGTCATGGCCGTCGCTACAGCCATTGCACAATTTAAAAACCAACATAGTGACAGTCGGGCCGTCGCTTACATGACGCAGGGGCGCCAATTTTAAAGTTTTGATTAAAACGTAGCGATGGCTTGGGCCATTGCCAAGTTTAATTAGTGCTATTTTCTGAATTTTCTGGAAACAAAATTGAAATTTTAACCATAGCGACGGCCAGGCCGTCGTTGCATATAAAACCTAGCGACAGCCTAACCGTCACAACGTATTAATGACACAGTTACACGTTGAACTTCACATTTAATGATGTAGTGACGCCGTAGCAATAGTGCATGGTCGTCGTTACATTTTCGCGTCTAAAATCACGCATTCTTGTAGTGCGGAGAAAAATTGTTATTTTTTTTTAAAAAAAAAGCATGGTGCAAAAGAGGAGGAAGAGGAGTAGAAAAAGGAGATTGAGGAGAAGAAGGAAGAGGAGAACCGTTAGAGTTAACTCAAGGTTTAACAACAATGACTAATTTAAAAAAATAGCATTTGTGGGGACGTAAAAAAAAACATTTACGAGTACTAAAAGCAAAACTCGGTCTAATTGCAAGTACTAAAAATATATTTTACTCTTTGATTTATTATTTTCATTTATTTTTTAAACCATTTTAACCTAAAAATACGGATAAAATTGAGTTTTCGTAAATGAATATTATTTCAGTGTTAAAAATAATAAATACCATCATATCAATTTTCTTAAATATATATATATATATGCACAATGAATTTTTTAACGTAATTTACAAAAATAATTCATATATTAATAAGGTACAATGTTTTTTATGTAATTAAATTTATATTCACTAAATTAAAAAAAGCTCTTTAAATTAAAAAATCATTTTAATTAATTTATTAATATCTCTTTTTTTGTCCATATTATTAATATCTCTTTTTTTTATCAACTTTATTAATATCTCTTTTTTTTGGTCGAAGTTAATATCTCTTTAAATTAGTAAAATTTTACAGTTCCAATTGTTTCCTACTCCAGTCACCGTAATTTTTCTGTTGAGTGGTCCATCAGTCCATGGGCCGTGTTGGACTTTTGAAACAATGATTTTACTATTCAGCATTTTGTCCAGTCCATTTACTAGTATTATTTTTTATCCGAAAATTTTTATTTTTAGGATAAAATATCAGCACTATATAACCATTAATTATCTTTAAATTAATAAAATTTGACGGTTCCAATTGTTTCCCATCTCTATCCGTGTAGTGTTTTTTTTCTTTTGTGGTCCATAGGCCTTGGACTTTTTGGTACAATGCTTTTAATGGTACTTTTCAGCATTTTGTCCTATCCATCTGATAATCTCTTTTATTTTATTTTTTTTTGTCAACGATAGTATTATCTCATGTCCGGAAAATTTTGCTTTTAGGATAAAATATCTGTACTATGTCACCAATATCTTTGATTCAGATAAGGAATATTAATTAGCTACAGCGATGCCCATCCAGTCCCGAAGGAGCCTCCATATTTGAGTTGTCTCCCATTATTGCTTTGGAGGTTGCGGGGGTAACGCGTATTCACGTCGTTTGAAAATAATGAGAATAGACTGGAGCTTTCTGCATTTCGAGTCTAACACGTAAGAGCATGGAGGAGGATGTGTCAAATTAAATTTTCACCGCTTCGACTCATTCTCACACGGTGGCTTTCATTTGTGAGTCACACCCATAGAAAAAGACTGGAAGCATTAAGCTTTCCACTACAACATAAAAGAAAGCCACGTGGTAAATAATCAGTAGTAGCAGGCAGCCAGGTACCATGAGAAGGAAAAATATTGGGAGCGGATGGAGTGACTTTGCTCCAACAAATCATAACTTTAGTATTTACATCGACAATTTAGCATCACATCACAGCTATATTAATCAGTTATATATATAGCTTTTTCCTTGAAAATAATAAATAAAATATAGCTATAATATGATAATTATTATTAATAATAAAATTAATTTGATTTAAGTTTTAGAAAAATTTTTGAGTATTATTATTAATTGCCATGAAAATATTTTATCCTTGATTTGTCAACTTTTTATTCTCATGAGGAAGGGGTTGGAATTTTATATTCTCACGAAAATGTAAGTTATTTTTATTTTATCATATTTTTTTATTTAAAATTTTTAAATTTTTTAAAGTAAATCTTTTTTAAAAAATATTTTTAGGAATATTAAATTCATACCAAACATACCTA
Source organism: Sesbania bispinosa (assembly GCA_026901365.1). Lineage (NCBI taxonomy): Eukaryota > Viridiplantae > Streptophyta > Magnoliopsida > Fabales > Fabaceae > Sesbania > Sesbania bispinosa. Next base: position 277,173 of record QLOH01000477.1, read on the forward strand.
TATTAGATGAATTTTATATATTATTATCAAAGAAAAATTGTACATAATTAACTAGTTAATATAGCTGCAGTGTGATGCTAAAGTGCCAACGTTATTGTTTGTACAATAATAACTTTTTAAAAAAGAAAAACAGTACACAAGACAAATTTTGGTGCATTAGATTTATCCAATAGCTAAAAGAGCAGCAAAGTCATTGTGACTTTGGTGGAGCAAAGTCACTGAATCCGCTCTCGAAAAATATTCTCACACTAATAAATTAAATATGAGAAGTGTAGAAAATGGAAAAGTAAAAAAAAAAGAAAATTAAAAATAAGATAACTAATCTAGTCGAAAAAAAGAAAGATATAAAAAAAATGAAATATAATAAAAATAAATATGAACAAATTAAAGTTGTAGTGAGAATGATTGTCCACACCCCTTTTTTTAAGTCAACACTTAATTTTTACAAGCTTTTATCTTTAATTTACAAATATATGAATAAAAAGAAACTTAATTTTAAATTTGGGAAACAGAAAAAAGAGGGAGGAAAAAAATAAAGAAATGAAAAAAAGTGATACTTTATATTATAAAAGAAAGAAAAAAATGAGTGAAAAAAATGTGAAAGATGAGAATGTAATGCATCATAGTTGTTTAAATTTCTGCGGGGGGTTGACAGGGCTAAAAAATTTCAAATTTTTTATTAAATATATAGGTCCCGTATAATATATATCTGATGAACTATTACTTCGGCTCCCCTAAAAATTTGGTAAATTATGTAGTATTAAGTACTTCTTTATAATTTTTGCTATTTATCTTTATTTTATCAAAAAAAAAAGTTTTAACTTTTATTATTTTATTTTTTATATTGATTATTATTTTCTTATTCAGAGAAAATAAGATAATATTTAAAATTATAATAAGATTTTATTAGAAATATTAGTCTATAGAAAGTAAAAAGATCAATAGAGGAAGCATACGTACATTACAAAGAATAGTAAAAAAGAGAAAAAAATCATTAAATAACATAATATAACATTAAAAAAATTTTGTTTCATTTGAATTTATTTTTTAAAATTACGTTATAAGAAAAACTAAAAATTTTTTTTTATAATTATTTGAATTAAATAAAAAATTTAAAGAAAAGGCTGTTGAAATTTTTATACTGAGTTTAACTTTAGCTGTGGGAAGTCGGAAGGATGGAAGTTGGCTGGAAAACCGCAAGGAAACTCGTTTGGGGCAGAAAAAAAAAACGAGAGGGTGAGGAAAATAGTACATAAACAGCGCGATTTCAGTTTTCTTCTCACTAAAGGCGTGAAAATGGACAGATTAATGGTAATGTGGGTAAAGATTTGCCCCTTTTTCAAATTGTTGTGTGAAGATCCATTTTTCCAGCAAATTTTTCTCTAAAGTAGCCACTGCCCGCTGTGATGGCACCTCTCTATAGACAGGCTAATCGACCACCGCATAGCCATGGCTAGGCGTGGTGCAAATGATGACTGCGTGGAGAAGGCGGAGGAACGGTGCAGTAACAACAACTCCTGCTTGTTTCTGCCATTTCCCAATTTTTTTATTTTTTATTTGCTTCCGATTTCATTATTTTTTAATCTAATTTTTCCATTTTTTTTTGTTTTAACAAAAATTGATGGATGGGGGAGGGTGGCTCTCATGGAGGCTATGGTGGTTTTAGGGGAAACTTGGACAGACCTTGACGGTGGTGTGATAAATCATAAATGAGAGACGGACCTACACAATAACTGTATAATATTTTTTAATTATTTGAGTTTTTTATTGCGAAAGATAAAGAAAAAGGAAAATAAGAACAAGGAAAATAAAAGGCCAAACGAAAAATCCTTTGAAACCAATCCGCTGCTGCATCATCAAAGAATTGGTTACTAATAATATGTATAGAATAATAAAAAAAATAAATCATAAAAATATTAAAAATAAAAAATAATAAAAGAAATAATATTATGCATAAATATAAATATTATTACTAATTCCAAATACAGGGATAAATGAGTAATTATATATCATACTTATTTTTCTTATCTTCATTTCTTCTTTACTTTTTCATTCAAACCAAACAACTCAAAAATCCTCTCACTTTCCTTTTATTTTCTCTTCCTTTCATTTTTTTTACATCTATTTTTCTCCTTCTCGTTTTCCCTCCTTGTCCAAACAAAACCTAGACCCCAAAGAAATCATTTGATATTGAACAAATTTGTTAACTTGTTGAAAAATTTCACGCAAATGAAGAAACGAAGAGTTTTATTTAAATAAAATTTACTATTTTTAGCTAAAATTATTTAATATTTTTATGATAATTTTTAATATTTTATTTCTGCCAAAAACTAAAAATTGCTGTGAATTTCTCTCTTTTATCTTCCTTCATTCTGTGCACAGATATACTATAATTCGGTCACATGACTCACATGCATAACTTTCCTTTTTTTTCACCTTCACCATTAGCACCTCTCTTGCAGCAGGCCCTTTACAACGTACACAAATGGATTTAGTTCTAAATTGCCTAAGCGCCATTGTAATAGCTCTCCTTTCTCTATTCTCCTTGTACTATTTGTTTCTGTACCGTTCCTCCAAAGTTGCTCATGAAAAAGAGGCTCCCTCAGCAGCAGGTGCATGGCCAATACTTGGTCACCTCCCACTATTTAGTGGTTCACAAACACCTCATAGAACCTTAGGTGCCTTGGCTAATAAATATGGACCTCTATTTACCATCAAGCTTGGTGCCACACGTGCTTTGGTACTCTCCAACTGGGAAATAGCCAAAGAATGCTTCACCATAAATGACATGGTTGTTTCCTCTCGCCCCAGGCTTGTTGCTACTCAACATATGGCCTACAACGGAGCCATGTTTGGCTTTGCACCTTATGGTCCTTATTGGCGCCAATTACGAAAAATTTCAACTTTAGAGATCCTCAGCAATCGCCGTGTGGAGCAACTACGCCATGTTCGTGCCTTGGAAGTTCAAACTTCAATTAAAGAGCTCTTTAATGTTTGGTCAAGCAAAAAAAATGGGGATGGCTATGTGTTGGTGGAGTTGAAGCAATGGTTTACTCAATTGACATTCAACATGGTTCTTAGAATGGCCGTTGGGAAGCGATATTTCGGTGCTACAAATATGGTTGATGAGCAAGAAGCACAAAGGTCTATTAAAGCTTTAAAGGAGTACATGCGTTTGATGGGTGTATTCACAGTGGCAGATGCTATTCCTTATTTGAGATGGTTTGATTTTGGTGGCCATGAGAAGGCCATGAAAAAAACTGCCAAGGAATTGGACAAAATTGTAGGTGAGTGGTTAGAGGAGCACCGCCAGAACAGAGCTTTGGATGAAAAGATAGAACGTGATCAAGATTTCATGGATGTGATGATTTCAATGCTTGAAGGAACAACAATTGAAGGGTTTGATGCCGATCCCATAATCAAGGCCACAACATTGGTATATAAACTCATAATTCAAGTAACATTATATTTTCAATTCCTACTCTGTTTCAACCAAAACCAAACTGTGTGAAAATTAGAACAAAATCTTTTTTGTGCAACTAACATCTCTGTTTGCTTTATTCCTTGATTTACAAAAATTGAGTTGTATTTAGATTTTAGACATACACTTACACACATTATTCCAATGATATGAAATTTGTACTTTATTTGCAGACACTAATTTTGGGAGGAACTGACACAAGCTCTGTTACCCTTACTTGGGCACTATGTTTACTATTGAGAAATCCTCTTGTATTGGAAAGAGCAAAAGAAGAACTTGACATCCAAGTTGGGAAAGAGAGATGTGTAACTGAGTCAGATATAAGTAAGTTGGTATATCTTCAAGCTATAGTTAAAGAAACATTAAGACTATATCCACCGGGCCCTCTCTCAGGACCTCGTGAATTCTCAGAGAATTGCACTTTAAGTGGGTACAATGTTAGAAAGGGAACCAGGCTAATCGTGAATCTTTGGAAGATTCAAACAGATCCTAGTGTTTGGTCAGATCCATTGGAGTTCAAACCAGAAAGGTTTCTTACCACTCATAAAGATGTTGATGTTAAAGGTTCTCATTTTGAGCTATCACCATTTGGATATGGTAGGAGGATTTGTCCGGGAATATCCTTTGCTCTTCCAATGGTTCATTTAACTTTGGCTAGTTTTTTGCACTCCTTTAAAATCTTAAATCCATCAACTGAACTTGTTGATATGACTGAAACCTTTGGATTAACCAACACCAAAGCTAGTCCACTTGAAATTCTCGTTAAACCACGTTTCTCTCCCAATTGTTATGAAATCATGTGATCTTTGTACTAGTTGTGTGATTATCCTTGATGTACCGTCGATTATTAAATTATGTAATCCTATGTTAAAAGTATGAAATAAATTAAGTCACTAGCTAGGTGTATTGTTGCTTTTAATTTATTTAACTATCATGAAGTTTGAGAAGATGATGGTTAATTTGAAGGTAGAAGATTATTTGCTGATATATATATAATAGAATTTGGATAAGGTCGAAAATGTTGATAATCTAACTTTTATTCATGCCACTGATCGATTTCCATGATTATGATGAAATTCTGATTTTGGTGATATATTATAGGAGATGATGCTAAAACTTGTTTTAATTCATGCTATGCTCTACATAATATTGCTTTTTTTTTTTTAAAGAGAGTTAGAAAAATTTTATATGGATGAATTATTTTTCATATTTTAGCTAAAACTTGTTACGAAGGCGATGAATGATTTATATACAATGCAACTTTTAGTTCTATATTATTTGATGATAACACATGCTTGACACACAATAATTGAGCAAAATAATAAAAAGGAAATTATGGATGATAAAAATTGGAGTGAGAGAGAGAACTCCAAAAAAGAGGATTTTAACTAAGAAAAAAGAAATATTAAATATTTTAAATTTTGAATATTATTTTGTATGGAATAAAAATTTAATACTAATTTCATATTTGTTTTGTTTCATTTCATAATTATTTTTAAAATCAAATATGAATTAATATTTTTATATTATTTAATACTTAAATTTTATGGAAATCAAACTTAATCCTATTGAAAGTGACTCTGACCTATTTGAAACACTTTCTATTTTAAAAACTATTTGTAAAATGTATTTGATTTATTATAAAAATGTCATTAATGAATGTGCCTAATAATAACTTTTCACTGTATTTTATTTTAAAAATTGAAAGAATTTTTAAACTTTTAGTTTTTAAAATTGATAATTTGGAAATAATTAATAAGAAAAAATCACCCAATTAAATAAATTTTACTTTTTTTTTTTTACAAAAATCAATCAAGTCCTTATTTTGTTTTGTACATGCTACTTTTTGATGGAGAATTTTAAAACACATTTTACCACACCACCATTATCACTCGGCACCCTACCATCACTGTTGTCATTGCCGCCGCCGCCACCACCACCACCACTGCAATTGCCATCGCCATCATCGCCGTCACCATCTCTGTCACTGTCGCCCCTACCACCTAACACCTTTACCACCACCATTGTCGCTTGACACTCTACACCACCATTATCGTTGCCAACACCACCACCACCGCCACCACTGCCACCGTCGTCGCCGCCGCCACCACCGTCGTCGCCCTACACTCCCTACTACCACGGTTCAACACCCCATATTAAATTTTGCAGTACTTAATTAAATAATAAATAGGATAATGATATATATGTAATTGAACACACATCATTCTATTCTGTTCTGTAGTTACCAAACACAACATATAAAACATTTTTGTCCCGTTACATTCTGTTTTGTTCTATTCTGTTTCGTTATATTTTGTGTCATTCTCTTCATCTACCAAACGCTACCATAGTGTTAAAGAAGCCAAACGAATTTGAAAACATTATTGTTGATTTTTTTCACTCATCATTCTCTTATATCTTTTTCCACACTTCAATTTCTTTTTTCATTTCTTCTTTCTCATCTCACCACTTATTATATTATTCATTTTCTCTATCTTTTCTTTCTTCTTATATCTCTTTAAGTGTGAAATAATAATTTTGCCTGAAAAAAAAAAAAGAAAACAAAAAAAAATTGTTGGAGGAGAGATCTAAAGAAAAGAAAAGGCGAAGAAATAGAAAATTAGGAATACAAGAGCTTTTTCACACTTAATTAACTCTCTAGTATTATTCTCTACGCCTTATTTTTCATGTATTCTCTCTTTTTTTTATTAAACCACTTATTGTTATGAATAATTATGATATAGTGGATATCCATCGGATTTAGTTAGATTTAATATGATTTTACCTATTTCCTTTAATAAAGGAATGATCTTGAGAAGATATTGTATAAGTGTAGGTTACTTAGATCCCTTAATTGTAGGTTACTTTGTTTCCTTTATTAACTCTCAATCATTTGTATAAATACTCCCTTATGTGAATGAAATAAGACATGACCAATTCACTAGTGTAAAAAAACATATGATGACGCCTTTCAATGACGGTTAAAAGGGCAACATTGTTGAAAACTGCATGGTGGCATTTTTTAAATTACTGTGCAGTTATCCATAATGGTTATTTTTTAACCGTAGTAGAAAACACAAACGACAACGGTTCTGGTGGGAATTGGCGTCGTTTGGTTAGTCAAATGAACGAAACAACGACGGTCAGGATGTACCCGTAGTTATTTCTCAAAAACAACGACGGTCAGGATGAAGCGTAGTTATAAGTGTGAAACAACGACGGTTCCATTTGGAACCGTTGTTGTTTCTCTATTCTTTTGACATGTAGCTCTCTTACATCATTTGGGTCGTTGTTATGCATTACGCCAAATTTAGGATATAAGAGCACCTATTTTAGGGCGCTCCTGTGTAGACTAGCACTCATATTGAGTTTTTTAACCTTAGGGCGCTTTTAATCTGGGCGGAAGCGCCTTGCACTCAATTTAATATTTCCAGTTAGGGCGCTCACATGCGCCCCCTGTATTTTATGTTTATTTATTTTCAATTTATCTCATCAGGGTGCTCGCATGAGCGTCCTGGTAAATAAGACAATGTTTTTGTACAGGGCACTTGTTTGAGTGCCCTTCTACCACAATTTTTTTTTCATTTTTTTACTTTTAGGGCGCTTCCTGAGCGCCCTCCTCTCCCTTTCTGTTAGGGCGTTTCAGGAGCGCCCTTCTACCCCAATTGTTTTTCTTTCTTTTTTTTTACTTTTAGGGTGCTTCAGGAGCGCCCTTCAACCCCAATTGTTTTTAACTTTTAGGGTGCTTCTTGAGCGCCCTCCTCTCCCTTTTTGTTAGGGCGCTTCAGGAGCGCCCTCCTACCCCTTTTTTTTTCTTTTTTTTACACTTTTAAGCCGCTTCTTGAGCGCCATTCTCTCCCTTTCTGTTAGGGCGCTTCAGAAGCGCCCTCCTACACCGAATTTTTTTCTTTTTTTTTAACTTTTAGGGCGCTTCCTGAGCGCCTTCCACTCCCTTTCTGTTAGGGCGCTTCAAAGAGCGCCCTCCTTTACTACTTATAATTAATTCGTTTCGATTTTATTTTTTTTCTTCCACATTTCAGTTTTAGCTCTTTCCTGCATAAATTAACGTAGCCGCCTCTCTCACCTCTCAACTCACTCTCACATTTTGTTTAGAAAGACAAGAAAAACCCTAACGCCTCTCTCCCTAAAGCCTCTTCCTTTCCTCCTCTTCTTTACTTCATTTTATTTTTTCTTCTTCTCTATTCATACCTTTTTTTTACCTTTCTCCTTTATCTCACCCTACATCTCTTCTTTTTTCAGGTTTTGTTGCGGCCATGGTAGGAGATAGAGAGAGAAGACCAGAGACACTAAGGAGAAATGCAGCTGTTAGAGGAGAAAGATATGATCATGAGCCATGATAATGGGTGGTCAGAATACACAATGACGGAGCTTGACCGTGAGGACGCATATCTGGGCGGAGGAGTCTCGCACGGTGGTGATTGCGAAGGTAAGGGAGTGGCTAGCTGTAGTTGCAGGGACGGTGGAGTAAGGGAAGCTTGTGCGCCGGTCTGTGATGATTTGATTGACGGTAGTTGTGCGGTTGAAAGGGACAACGACTGGATCTGCACGATGCATTTTTTTTTTAAAAAATTACACTTGGTTAGGGCGCTTCCAGTCCAGGACGCACAAAAAAAAAATCCTGAGAGCGCTTCCGTGTCTTTTTTTAAGGGCGCTTCTGTGTCTTTCTTAAGTGCCCTTAACTGACTTTTGTGAAGGCGTGTTGAAGTTGGCTGAAGGTCTCTAGAAGGGGGGGTTGAATAGAGACTTCTCAAATCTGTTCTTGCTATTTCACACTAAAATTGATTGTTGAGATGTGCTCTCAAGTTCGTTGACTTGGAGTCTCTGTAAAGACAGGATATATAAATAAATACAATTTTAGTGATGATTCATATTTCTAGATTAATTCAGAATCTTATCTTGAATATTGGTTCAGTTATTGCTTTTGTTACTAAGTTGTTTTATTTATTTCAAGATAAGCTTAGTAAAGACAAGATAAGAGACAAGGGGCAGAGATCTTATCCTGGTTCACCCACTCCTTGGGCTACTTCCAGTCCTCACAACACATGAGATTTTCCACTATTGACAAACCCGCCAATACAAGTATTCTTACAGCCTCTTCAGGACGTCTAACTCACACTAAGCCTAGGCACTCCTATCTTAGCTGAGCCACAAGTATTCTTACAGCCTCTTCAGGACGCAAACACCTCACTCTAAGACTAGGAACCTTCCTATCTTAGATGAGACAGGTTACAGTAAATGTTTATGATGAGTCTAGCTTACAAGCATACACAATATGGATATAGAGATGAGTAAGCTAAGTAATCTCTCTACTTAAGATACAATATAATAGTGATGCACACAAGAGAGATGAGAAGAGACAGGTGATCTCAAGATGAGATGAGTCTGTTCACAGACAGCTGAGATGTGCACTTGAGATGACAGTTGAGATATGATAAGATGCTTAATGGTTTTTTTGTTATCAGTAATGCAGGCAGTCTCTCTCTCTTTTTCAGCATTTGATCTTGTCTCTTTTATATCAACAGTTGGAAAACTAGCCGTTATGTGGCCGTTGCAAACTGTTAGAGCACACAACAGCAGGTACAATCTTTTCAGTAGGGGCGGCAGCTTTTCAGGCTAAGTCACTGTGTCAGTGTCATTGTGTCCTTGTTTGACTTTATGCTGACCCCACTTGCTGTCTTCTATCATTGAGCACCCAGTCTTGCTTCTGTCCAGATTCTGTTACAATTTACTTGCATCTTTGATGAGATCCCATCTTGCTTCGTCTGTTCTTGAGACGACGTCTCAAGCTGTCCTTGCATCTCAAGCTGAACTTGCATCTGTTCATGGCTTGCATCTCAAGCGGTGCTTGAGTCTCTTTTGGCTTCATGCTGAGATCTCTTCTATTCTTAGGATATCATCTGAACATAGGTTTGCATCTTAGGCTGTGCTGGCATTTTAAATCATTTGAGTTCCTTTTTACTGACTTAATGATTGAGTCCGATTTTCTTAGATTTTGGATCAAGACATGTTGTCTCTATCTAACTAATCTTTGAGCTTGCATCTGATCCTTTAAACTATCATGGACTTGTTGCAGATTTCCTTGAATCATGACATCTTGCAGTTTATGCTTCTTGTGTTTCTTTATCCATGACTTGGCTTATCTTAGTGGTCTTTTAGATTCTTTCTATCCTTCATGAATACCTGCAGTAACTAGATATAGAAAGTCTCTGCCACACTTGAGCACACAGTTAGCAACAGAAGAGGCATCTCATATGTATATTTAAACTTAGTCAATTTGTCATATTAAAAACTGCTTGGAGGTGAGCTTGTCTCAACACGTGTCAGAAAACGCCCTTTTCTCAACGACCATACTAGAGCAGTTGCTATTAGTGCGGACGGAAGCTCCCTTTTATGGAATACGGGAGTGCCCTAATAGACCTTTTTTGGCATAGTGGTGGGTGTGAAACAATGACAGTTCCTTTTTGAAATGTCGTTATTACTCTATTCTTTTGCCATATGGCCCTCTTAGAAACAACGACGTGTGGGTCGTAGTTATAGGTGTGAAACAACGACAGTTCCTTTCTGGACCGTCGTTGTTTCTCTATTAATTGACGCGAGCCCTTCTTCTTCCTCATTTTCCCTGCACGTCGCGGCTGTTTCTCTCTCATCACCATTTATCTCTCAAACACACATTCTCTTACTAGCAAAGCCCTTTCTCTCTTGTCCCTCACTGTTTCTCTTTGTCTCTCGTCCCTCATCGTTTCCCTTTCTCTCTCGTCCCAATCACTTCTCTGCCACCGTGCGTCGTTTCCCTGCCACTGTGCGTTGTTCCTGCAGCCGTCATGGTGTGTCGTTCCTGCTCCTTCTTATTCGTCGCGTGTCACTGCTAGTTTGTGGTGCGCCATGTAACGTCCTAATTTTGTGGACTCAGGAATAATGTCCATTGGAGACATATTCCCGAATTATGAAATTATTTCGCGTCATTATTAATATTGACAACAACCAAACACATATACCTTGTTTAAGTACTCCAACGTTTACATAAGCAGAAACTATCCATTCAAAACTCAAGGATTGCAATTTAAAAACCACTCAGTGGCTTAAAGTACAATACTACAATTTTTACATCAAACAATATTCTACAACTATATATAGATACTCCAAATCTATCTAAGGGGTAACCTAGCCATCCGGAGGGCCAATCTACCGTTGAGCCTCCAAGCCGTCTCACTGTGTTTTAATCCAAAAACATCCTGCGCATCTAAAATAAAATCCACAATGTGTGGTGAGACTTGCGTCCCAGTGAGAATGTGATTATGCATGCGGTGTAGGAATCTCATGCAGATGGAAATGCAACATAAGTATACATAAATACATGTTCTGCTATACATCACAAATCTACCAAGAAGTTAGGCAATGCACATCACAATTTCTCTGGTGGAGACCACTCATGCATTCATGCGGTCAAACTCAATTTGAACCTTAAACATCAAACCCACACCAAGCGTGTCTTTTCACTATTAACCTCTTTTGAGCGCTCGACCATGTAACCAAAGACCGTCGTCCAGGACCACCCTCTTTAAGTTTTATTAATAGTCAAGGATGATATGCATGTGGTTTATTTTAATTGAGGATCCCCATTTACCCCTTGGCCTAGGAGTAAATGTGATTACCTCGTTCCTCTTTTTCCTTTTTGGTCCGAAGACCCATGAAATTTCTCTTTATGCATGAGGTCTAAAAACCCAAATCCTTTTCTTTCAACATGAATGAATTTAGGGATATAATAAATGACAATAATTTCATGAGCATGAACATTTGTATGAATGTATAATTCCTCATCATCAACAATACATAATCATTTCACAAAAATTCCAAATCCTCTAACCTAGGGTGTGAGCCATGAGAGTATACTACCAATCAATCCTAGATTCATCTCTAATCAACCATAATCAACAATATAAGCATGGGAAGTGAGATTAGGGAGCATACATGGGCATTCAATCAAAATGAAAGTGAGTAGGTGAACCACACTCACCTCTGATAGAGGAAATAGAGAAGAATGGAGGGATGAGAATGGAGATCCAAGCTTCAAGAGGTGGTGGAGAAGCCTTCAATCTAGCTCATCTTCTTCTCCTAGCTCTTTCTCTTTCTAAGCTCATCTCCCTCTCTCTAGAAACAGCAAATGAGAGTGAAAATGTGAGGGGTTAGGGTTTCTGCGCGTTTTTAAAAACTAAAACGCGAGTTTGTCATAATTGCTGTTTATGTTGATGAATTAAATATTATTAGAACTCTTGAAGAGCTTCTAAAAGCTGTAAATTGCTGAAAGCAATAATTTGATATGAAGGATATGGAAGACAAAATTTTGTCTTGGATTACAACTTGTATATTTAAAAGATGCAATTAGATGCATCTACAACAAAGATGTTGAAACAATTCTATTTGGACAAATCACATCCATTATGCACTCCAATGGTTATAAGGTCACTTGATGTGGATAAAGATCCTTTTAGACCTTAAGAGAATGATGAAGAAATGTTTGGTCTTGAAATATCATATCTTAGTGCAATTGAGGCACTAATGTATCTTTCTACTTACATGACTCGACATATAATATGTTGTTAATTTATTTGCAAGATATAATTCTTCATTTACAAGACATTGAAATGGAATTAAGCATATATTCACTACCTTAAAGGTACATTGGATGTGAGTTTATTCTTCTCAAATAGACCAAAGTCAAACCTGCTTGGTTATGCAAATGCAAGTTATTTCTCCGACCCTCATAATGATCGATCACAAAAAAAAAATATTTGTTTACAAGTGGTGGTGCAACCATTTCATGACAATCCATGAAACAAACTATAGCAGCCACATCATCTAATCATGCAAAATTTTAGCATTACATGAGGCGAGTCGAGAATGCTTTTGGTTGACATATGTGATTCAATATATGTAAGAAACTTATGGTTTATCTTCCAGAAAAATTGACTCTGACGATCTTATGCGAAGAGATAACAGTGCATGTATTTCCCAGTTGAAAGAGTGGTACATTCAATGAGATAGAACAAACTCATGATCTTTAAAAATAATTGTAATACATACGTTTAGAAAGTTTATGAGAGGATCTGGCAGATCTTTTACAAAGTTGTTGCCAACTAAAGTTTTTTAAGCAACTAATGTAGAAGATTGGTCTCCATCGTCTTATACATGATTGTCTAAATGAGGGGGAGACATAAATATGTTCTCCACTCTTTTTTCCTTCGCCATGGGTTTGTCCCACTGGGTTTTTCTGGCAAGGTTTTTAATGAGGCAATATCTAATAGCATATTAAAGAATGATGTACTCTTTTTCCTTCACTAGGTTTTGTCCCACTGGGTTTTTCTTAGTAAGGTTTTAACGAGGCACATTATGAAATAATGGACATCCAAGAGGTAGTGTTATGAATAATTATGATTTAGTGGATGTCCATCGGATTTTGTTAGATTTAATATGACTTTACCTATTTCCTTTAATAGAAGAAATTATCTTAAGAAGATATTGAGCCTGTTTGGGTGAAACTTCTGCAAAATTACTTCTAGGTGAAAAAAATAGCATGAATCAAATAGGTCAAATGCATTTAACTTCTCCATAAGTTAAAATTAGTCTTTGTAGACCATCTACTCCAAAAGCTCTCTCATTTAACTTCTCCAAAAATAACTAATTTTAACTTATGGAGAAGTTAAATGCACTTGACCTCTTTGATTCATACAATTTTTTTTACCTAGAAGTACTTATGTAGAAGTTCCACCCAAACAGGCTCATTGTATAAATGTAGGTTACTTTGTTTCCTTTATTAACTCTCATTCACTTGTATAGATACTCCCTTATGTGAAGGCAATAAGACACGACCAACTCTTGTTCTCTTCTTCTCTTATCTTTGTCTCTCCTCTTTACTTATATATATATATATAAACTCATTATATTTTTTACTTCTTTCAAGGGGCAAAAGTACAATTAGGAAGAATAATTTTACTAAAAATATTAAAGGTGACGTGATGAAAAGATAAGATAGGTGAAAAAGTGTTTTTGTGTGTGTGTGAGAGAGAGACCATGAGTTCGGATTCTTTCACTTTCTGTGTCTATTCTTTATTTTCTTCTCTACGTCTCTCTATTCTATACTTTCCACACATAAAATTTGAGTGTGAAACTACTAATATCAATGAGAGATAATAACGTGACAAGTAAAGTTCTTATATTTTGAAGCACCAGATACTTAAACAACAATTTCACTATTATGGGTTGTTATGGAAAAAATGAGTAAAATAATGAAAATATGGTAAATTGTGTAATCTATTTAAGAGTTTTTATAGAATGGTTAGCACGAAAATGAAAAATTACTTAAATTATAAAAAGTAAAATAAAATAATATATATATATATATATATATATATACACGTGTGTGTGTGGGACAAAAAAAATTATTAAAATAAACGATAAATAAAACAACTTTTGTTAATCACTCTATTAGAAATGATCGCATCTTCCAATAGGAAATAATTACTGTACCATAAATAGTGATAGGTTTATCACTTATTGTGTAGTGGGTGTAAAAATCCCGTGTTCTGTGCAGAATTTTTTTTAATATTAACCACAAACAGTGATACTTTGTGGTGCAAATTCAATTTCCCTTTCTAATATCTATATATGAAAAGTGAAATGAATTGCAAGTAATTCCAAACCAAAGAGACTTATATATATCTCTTTAGCTGGCGCCTAACAACTTATCAAACCTCGAACCTAACAGCTAGGTAAAATGGATTTAGTCCTAAGTTCCTTGAACAGTTACACCACTATGATTGCAATCCTTTCTCTAGTATTCTTTGTCTATTTATTTCTGTTCCGTCCCTCCAAAGCTGGTCATGGTAGAGAAGCTCCTTTAGTCGCAGGTGCATGGCCAATAATCGGTCATCTCCCACTACTGAGGGGATCTCAAACACCCCATAGAACATTGGGTGCCATTGCTGACAAGTACGGACCCATATTCACAATCAAGCTTGGTGCCACACCAGCGTTGGTGCTCAGCAGCTGGGAAATGGCGAAGGAATGCTTCACCACAAACGACCTGGTCGTTTCCTCTCGCCCCAAGCTTGTTGCAGTTGAACACATGGCCTACAACCAAGCCATGTTGGGCTTCGCACCCTATGGTCCCTATTGGCGCGAACTACGTAAGATTGTGATCTTAGAATTCCTCTCCAATCGCCGAATCGAGTTGCTAGGTCACGTTCGTGTCTCTGAACTTCAAACTTCGATCAAAGAACTGTTCAGTGTTTGGTCGAACAAAAAGAACGAGTCTGGGTACGTGTTGGTGGAGCTGAAGCAGTGGTTTGCACAATTGACATTCAACATGATACTTAGGATGATTGCTGGGAAGAGATATTTTGGTAGTATGGATGTGGATGAAGAGAAGGAAGCAGAGAGGTGTTTGAAAGCTTTGAACAAATTCATGCGTTTGATGGGTGTGTTCACTGTAGGAGATGCTATTCCTTGTTTAAGATGGTTAGATGTGGGTGGCCATGAGAAAGCCATGAAAAAACTGGAAAGGAATTGGATAAGATTTTGAGTGAATGGTTAGAAGAGCACCGCCAAAAGAGAACTTCAAGTGAAATGATTGCGAGTGACGACCAAGACTTCATTGACGTCATGCTATCGGTGCTTGATACCGCAATGATTGACGGGTTTGACGCTGATACCATACACAAATCCACAACATTGGTACATATTTATATTTCAGAACAATTTATTATTTTTAAGTTTTAGCAATATCATTTTTTTTTATCATTTTCAATTTTCTTTTGACATTCCATTCTTTATCCCCTCCCTCCCTCCTTCTGCACCTCATCTTTTTCTTTTTTCTTTCTTCTTTCTCATCATATCCCTTATCCCTTAATTATCAGGTATGAGTACTGCATTTTTTTTTTCATTTCCCTTTCTTTCTTTCTTTCAATTTCTTACTATCCACCTTTGGAGTGTCAAATCACTTTCCTTTTCTTTACAAGGCTTTTGGTGGGGACTCCGGGACAAGATAAGGTTTGGGTGTTTCATTTTTCACGTATATGAAAACATCCGTATATGGACCATCATTGCATGAGTAACTTATGATTTTAATATATATATATATATATATAATTGTGGCAAGGAAAAATATATTTTAAATTAAAAATTTAGGTGTGAGAAATATTGTGAAAAGAGCAATAGAAAGAAAAAATAAGATGAAAAAAGGAAAAAAATGAAAAATATGATATAATTGATGTGATATAAAAAAAAGAAATATAAAGAAAACATAAGTGTACAAGGGAGTGTAAAATGAATGAATCTAAAAAAAATCAAGGTTATTGTGATAATTAAATACTCAAGTTAATCTAGATGTGTTATTTATATGGTTTAGTTAAATAAAATATATTCTTTTTAATATATTATTTACAAATTAATAAAATAAAATTATTAATTTTATATTAAAATTAAATTTAAAATATTTACAAAATAAAAAGTTAAACGTACTTTTAACTTTTTATAAAACTATTTAACTAGTGTAACAACCAAGTTAATTGGAAAAAATAAACATCAATTCAAAAACATAACAAACATATTTTACTAAGTATGTAATAGATTGAGTATACATATATATTCATAATCATAATTTCGTTGCAGGTATTTATCTAAACCTTTTTGATGGGCTAGCCTGATCTATTTTAGATAATTTTTACGCACCAATTATAACCCCCAATATGCATGTCTTTTGTGACTAATTTACCGTGTAAATTAAATATTGTAACATGTATTAAAATAGATGTGAGCTAGATCTATTATCATAGTAGCACATTAATCAAAAAATATATAAATGGTAGAAAAAATAACACTAATTATTTTACGTGGAAAGCCCTCAAATATCAAGTAAAAAACCACAGGACAAATTCCAAAAAAATTCTACTATATTTAGGAATAATTACAATATCCTTTTAATATTCTTTCACACGAGAAATACAAATATAATATTTTCAATATATAAGACTTACTCCTATTCAAATATTACAATTTGTAATATTAAAGAATACTAGAGATAATATAAAAAGTATAAGTATTTTCCCTATACACTTACTATTTTAGATTATTCACACTCTTTATTTTTCCTCTCACGTCACACTTGGATATGAGTTGCTTACGATTTCTGAGATATCTGTAGAGATTTCAAAGTGCATCATGTGGCTAACTGGAATTGTAAGTGTGCCTTCACGTTTACACTCTTTTTTTAGTCATTTTGTAATTTAGCTGAAATCTACATCTTTCTTGTCAATTTGACACATTATATTTACGCAATTCATTATAAATCATAATTTGCGTACGTATTGATCGTTTTTATTAAATGATTTTTATGTTACTTTTATTTTAGAATAATAAAACTAGCTATATTCATTATATATATTAACCTACACATTCTATTTTTTTATTCAAACTAAAATGATGATGTAAAATTTGTATATGGTCTCCTTGTATAATAAGAAATTCAAATGGTACATTTACAAACACAAATAAGAAACGAAAAAAATTACAGAGCAAATAATGATTTTGTTTTTATTAATTTCTTACAAATAATTTATGCATGTTTTATTCTTATATATATATATATAATTAAATTTAGAAATTCTATTTCAATCTGCACCAACACACATGTTTGTGAGATAATTATTGCATTCCTCTAATAGTTTTTGAACTTATTGGCAGGCATTAATTGTGGCAGGAACTGACACAACCACTGTTACACTTATATGGGCAATGTGTTTACTATTAAGAAATCCTCTCGCATTAGAGAAAGTAAAAGAAGAACTTAATAGTCAAGTTGGGGATGAAAGACGTGTAAGTGATTCAGATATAAACAAACTTGAGTACCTTCAAGCTATAGTTAAAGAAACGTTAAGATTGTATCCACCAGTCCCTCTCTCATTACCTCGTGAGTTCACAGATAATTGCACTTTAGGTGGCTACCATGTCAGAAAAGGAACTCGACTTATTACAAATCTGTGGAAGATCCAAACAGATCCTAGTGTTTGGCCAGATCCATTGGAATTCAAACCAGAAAGGTTCTTGACCACACATAAAAATGTTGATGTTAGGGGTCAACATTTTGAGTTGTTACCATTTGGAAGCGGTAGAAGAATGTGTCCAGGAATATCCTTTTCCCTTCATATAGTTCATTTAACTCTGGCTAGCTTTTTACACTCCTTTAAAATCTTAAATCCGTCTCCTGAATCTGTTGATATGACTGAAACCTTTAAAGTGAGCACCACCAAAGCAACTCCATTTGAGATTCTTATCAAGCCACGTTTGTCTCCCAAATGTTATGAAATCATCTGATCCGATCCTTAGTGTTGTTACTTGAATTCAACCACGTGATCCTTTATGATCCAATCCGGTTGAGTAGTAGTAGAGTTTTTCTCTCCATCTGTTATATATATATATGTCTACCTACTTATGAAACTATATGTGATCCTATGTGTGTTACGAGTTTTGTTTAATTGCCGTGAAGAAGATGTGTTCCAGTTTAATTTTAATTTGAACTCATTTCCATTGTTGTATTGTTTTGAATAATATGTGGCAGAAAATATATATTAAAAAAGAAGAAATGGTGGACATAAACTCTCCCTAGATTGCTACGGATGCATTGCCTGCATCATGCCATATTTCAATGCTAATTTATAAGTTCAGGGTATTAATAACATTATTAATTAATTGGTCTTTATTAATACATTATAAAATTGTTCAACCAAATAAGTAAAGAGTTCTGACTCAGTTTGACAATAGCAACGCATGCTGAGATGATGGGAAGGACTCCCGTTTGATCCCCAAACATGCACATTCCATATAAATTATGATGAATCTTAACTGTCACTAAGTTCTTTAACCAAATTAATTAGTTAACCCTATATTCTAATTAATGGTTTAATTAATAACTGTCATCAATATTATATTGTGTGCTGTATGTTAACTCCTAGGCAAGCGTACCTATAGTCAACTGTAGTATAATGATTTTTAAGTAAGAGTGTCGAATCCACGAGGAACAAATTCAATTAAACTTCATAGTTCAACTCAAAAAGCATATAAACAAAAGCAATGGTTTGATTCATGATTAATTTCACTAAACTAGACTAAATAATATAAAAGTAATAGGAAAGTTAAGGGAAATTTCAATAAGAGAAACTGGGATTGAACTTCATCTATCTCACTCATCTGTATTCTGGGTAAATATAAATACATAACATTTGAGACTATCAATATTGATGCAACACACAAAAATCATTTATATTGATTCCTCAAGTATAAAATTCATAAGATTAATCCCCTGAATATTGATTCCTCAAGTATTCAATGGATTATCCAGCATTACGTTCAAGTGTTAGACGCAATCGATATATCGAAATCTATTCCTAGTATTACGATATATTGAGTATTTTCGTTCAGATCGGATTTTCAGAAATACTTTCCAGTTAGATCTAAAAATCAAGTTCAATAACTCTATTGATTAGATAGAATCAAAGATGAAGAACAGAACGATAATACCAATATTGATCGAAACAAGATTACTATATATAAATATCACCAGAATACGTCTGAGTTCGAGTCGATTACATTCAATCCCAATAAGAGGAGATTAGCTACTCATAATAGCTTTAACAACCAATAAGATGAAGGAGAAAACAAAAGATCAAGCTTCCACAACTTTCATTCTTCTTCGTGTTCTTCGTTCTATTTTCGGAAAGTTTGAAACTCCCGAAAACTGATTTTGAAACTTGTTTTGTGCTGCTGCATAAGTGGAAATTCGCTTGAGCTAAAATTTTTAGCTCAAGCGAATGGAATTCTTCATGGTGAAGAAAAGTCAATTCGCTCAAGCGAATGATATTAGCTTGAGCGAATTAAGCACCTCAAAAACACACTCTCTGGTCAAAATTCGCTTGAGCTAATTAAAATTCGCTCAAGCGAATTTACATCACTTGAAATCCTTCTTTTCTTCTTGCTAATTCAGTTCTTCTGAGCCTGGTTACTCCTCTTCTTGATTTCCTGTATTTAAAGCACAAAATGGGATTAAAAGACTTCAAATAATTCAAGACTCAGATAATATCTGCTTTAATTCAAACTTCTAAAATTGGGAGAAATTAATTGTTAAATATAAGCAATTAATCCAAAAGTGCCATCGTTTTCATACAAAATATCCTAATATTTGGCACTTATCAACTCCCCCTAACCTAGAATCTTGCTTGTCCTCAAGCAAAGTAAGCAGATATAATTCAACTATTCATGAATTCATTTCTGAAACTGGTTATTTGGAAATCATATCCATGGTCCTTCAAGAAACAATTTCACATTCCAACTAAAGATTTGAAATCAGAAGCATATGGTAACTCCAATATCAAATAAAAAGAGGACAAGAGTGCAATCAATCACCAAAAGGAGCAATTATAACAATGAAATGATTCTAATCAAGGAAATTTTTCTCTCAATTCTCTCTGGTGAGTGTTTTTCTCAATTTTTCACTGAAAATTGCACAAATCAAAATTGCCAGTCATTTCCAATCAAATCACAATCACATATTTGGCATGGATCTTAAGGTCTTGTAAAGGTTGTAATGAGGCTTGGCTTCCAAGAATTATGGTTTTTTAGGATATTCAAAAGCACAATTCAAGAAAAGAGAGCATACTACATTTCATTTCAATTATCATCAACTCTCCATTCTTAACACCTCAATGCACCAATTTCTTATTCACAATCTACTCCTTTTTATTTTCATTGTCTTTTTTTTTTTAATACATATTAAGGAGTAGATTGTATAGATATAGCCAAACCAATTTTCTTTTATGAACCCATTATCCTTGTAATGATACAATGTACCTATACTCTCCTTCCTTTAATGTGCAAAGGTAGGATAGATTTTTGAATTTAAGGTCAAGGTACATAATCAAAGGAAACTTAAGCTCTAATGGCTTATTACAAAAAGTGATCATTTTCAGGTAGGCTATTTGGCACTAGGTTATTTCCATTTAACAAAACTTGCCTTAATCATTTCCATGCCTCTTGTGTGATGTTATCAAAAAGGAAACTCAAACAATATCAACTGGCTAATTAACAGTGAAACTCTCAGTCTGTTTATGGATTCACACACTCACTGGGTCATCTGTGGCTTATTTCCTTGATTAAATCACCTATTGTTATGATTACTTATTTTGGTTAATTATCATGCACCGATGTCCTAATCCTATTTGATTATGCAATCAACCATATTTTTCCTTTTTTCTCCTCTTTGTTCAGTTTGTTCAGCTGTTCTATCTTAGGACACTTACTGAATCCTGATTTCTTTTTAACCAATTTCCTCAAGAAAAATTTTTCATTGATTCCCAAAATTTTTTTACTATATCTATCAGTATTATATCCAAAATACTAAGTGAAAGGCAGTGTAAAACAGTTAATCCTAACTTAACAAAGTAAAGTAACAAGCATCTAAACTAAAACAACTAATGCAAATATAAAAAAAGCAACTACTATTTAAACACACCAAAACATTGCAGTACTAAATTTATCTGCCAACATAATCACACACAGTACTAAAGTATAAGTATCAACAAAAGAACAATGAAACCATGTCACAGAGTTTTGAGAGATGGAATAGTAGGGTATGTCAGTCTCCTCTCAACACTCTATCCATTCCTTCTTCATCTCCAGCTGCAGCTCCTGAGGGTCCCTCTCCTGCTGGTATAGCTCCAGAATAGCCCACATCATAATCAGCAGCTCCACTCCCCCTGGAAAAATTGGACTGTCCCCAGGCCACTGAAAGTAAGTCTGAAATTCCTCTTGTGTCATGCCTGGGTAAGGTCCCTTGGGTAAAAGATCAGCTAATATCCTCCAATTCCTTCTGATAATGCCATACAAGAAGGAGTCATATTCTGTTGTGGTCTTTGTTCTGGCCATTTCCTGCACAATTGAAGCAAATATCCAATAAGATCAATTAGGCACATATGCTTCAAGTATGACTACAAGTTATTATGGCAAACCATCATTAATTCCAAACCATGTTCACAATAATGTAACAACCACAACAACTAATTACTTTCAATATACATTTCACTTGCATCTGTCCTATCATGTGAACATTCTAACACTCAAATGCAAAAGAAGAAAGAAATCACTAAATCATCATGTATCACAAACAGTTCAAATGCACAATGTAATTTTATCAATTGAAGCACATTATGCACAAGTTCGTTTACATTGTCATTCAACAAGTCATCATGCATTAAGAACAATTAGGGTGATTCTTCCCTCTTTTTAAACTCAATTGCTCAATTTCAAATGTAAGCAATTCACTTTTAGAATGCACAACAAGTGAATGATAGTTTATAAAAGTGAACATCTTACTGGTGCATTTCATCAAACACTTGATATGCATTATTCATAATTTCATTCAAAACTCAAATTTGTTCTCAAATATTTCAACCCATAGTCATTCAAATGATTCACAGCACACTATTAACCACCCAGTCAGTGTTTTTCACCAAATCAATCACAATTTCAAAACTAGAGCACATGTCTCCTACCCTAGGGTTCAAGTCATCAATCATTCATAAAATTATTCGGTGAAAAAGGGTTGAAATCACATAAAACTTACCTTGAGGAGCTTTTTGGAACAATTAGTGAGGAATGGGGAATGTGATTCTGTGAATTGTGAAGATTGGGAATGCCCTAGGGGGTTTGTTCGCGCGAGAGAGGGAGGAATTTGAGAGAAGTGTTTGAAAAATGAGTGATTTCCCTCTGCTGTGCGTACCATATAAGCACATAAGTGACTTTTCGCTCAAGCGAATAGGAATTCGCTTGAGCAAATTTCATCCAGAGATTGTGAAAAAATACCCCCATATTCGCTCAAGCGAATTTCTATTCGCTCAAGCGAATTTCTATTCGCTTGAGCGAATTTCGTCTAGAGAGCCTCAATTTTGACCCTTAAATTGGCTCAAGCGAATTTTGTCCAGAGGGCATCATTTTTCACCCTTAAATTCGCTTGAGCGAATTGAAATTCGCTTGAGCGAATTTAGCAGAAACTGTTTTTGTCAGTTTTTTCTGCATAATTCGCTTGAGCTAATTGCTTTAGCTTGAGCGAATTTTTTGAACTTTTGCTTCTCAAATTCTTTTACACTTTGCAAATTTTTTTTTTCACTTTCAAACGTTCAATCCTTAATCATTGCTCCCTATTGGACTCTAATTCAATCCTTAATTCACTCCCTATACCAACCTCTATGATTCAACAAAGTTTCATCAATTCATAACCAAAATCTAGGATTAAAAATCCCATTTTCATAATTGACCATATTTAAGGCAATTTGTAGTATCCAACTGTCTCAATTTAGCACCAAAACTCTTTTTCATGCAAAACAAGTTCAAATAGCTTCAAAACACTCAAATACACAGGTTTGGGCCAATTGAGACAATGAAATGCTAAAAATTGACTTAAAGCACACAAACACACAAATATGTACAGAATCACAAACACACATGAAATTGGAATCTAAAATGCAAGATAAAATTAAACACTGGGTTGCTTCCCAGGAAGCGCTTGTTTAACGTCACTTAGCTTGACGCCTGTTTTCATCATGGTGGTTGGAATTGAAATTTTGTGGTGAGCCTCAGTGCTGCACCACCACTTTCTTTTGACAACAATCCTTCAAACTGAAATTTTGGGGCGAGCCTTGGTGCTACACCCTTAATCTCTTGTGAAAGCAAACTCCAAGTTCCTATTGCCTCATTCAAACATTTGACAGGAGTTGCCTCTAACCATCTTGACCTCTTTCTGGAATTAGACCATGCTGCTGATTCCTTTGGCCTGATTTTTCTTTTCCTTGGTCTCTTGTTATAACAAGCACTGGTCTTTTTCTCTTGAAGCTTGGGAGATTTATGATCGACAATTTTCAATTCCTTTGCTTCATGCAATTGTGGCTTACTCACTGCAAGAAAAGCTTTATCAGACATATCTACTTTAAAGTACTCTAGTTGATCCTTTGGGTGCTGAATAGCTTCAAACACATTGAAATTGGCTTCTTCATCTTGTGTCCTGACCTTTAGCTCACAATCACTAACATCAATGATTACTCTAGCTGTCTTCATAAATGGTTTGCCAAGGATCAGTGGAACTTCAATATCTTCTTTGATATCCATGATCACAAAATCCATTGGAGACACAAAATTGCCAACTTTTTCCAAATAAAGTAAAGCTTTTTGCACTGAGAAGCTTTCAATGTTCACAAAAGTGAGACTGCCTGGATCTTTAAATTTTTGAGGCAAAGATTTTTTACTGATTGCATTGCATCCTGCCTCCAGTTCCACTGTTTCTTCTGAAAATCTTCCTTTCTTAATGAGAAGCTCTTTTATGAATCCTGAATACTTCGGTATCTGCTCCATAGCTTCTATAAAAGGAATGTTGATTTGCAGCCCTGTAAAACTATCCAGAGTATGTGCAAGCTGCATTTCTTTATCTTTCTTTGAAGGAGTTTTAGGATATGGCAATCTCTTTAGTTGTGGTGCTCCTTCCCTTCTTTTTCTCCTTCTTTTTCTCATCTTCTCTTTTGTCACTCTTTTTCTCATTTTCTCTATTTACATCATTTTCTTTATTCATCTCTCCCTCTTCCTCACAACCACTTATTTTCTTTTCACTCTCATTCTTTTTTCTCTCACTCTCTATTCTCTCTTTTTCACTCTCATCTATTTCTTTTTCGCTCTCTCCTTCTTGCAGCACTTCTTCCTTAGCTTCCAATTTAGCTGAAGGTTTAGCTAGCTGTCCAATTTGAGCCTCAACATTTCTTACCGATGTTTCTATATTTTTCTGACATACCATAGAAACTTGCATGAATTCCTCAAGAGCATCATCCAATTTTGATCTTCCTTGTTGAACTGAAGAATAATCTTGCTGCTGTTGGAGAGGAGGTACCATATAAGATGAATCAGCATATTGTTGCCACCCAAAACTCTGACACTGGTAACTTCCCCAACCCTGCGAAAAATTGTTAAGATAATGATTGTTGTTGGAGAAGTCATTAGGAGTTGCCATGCTAGAAAAGTATACCAATCCCTGTTGGATAGCATGATCTCCAAGTGTTCTTCTTGGTGGACATTGCCATTCACCATCCATGATTGGTTCAAGAGTTGGAAGAATTGGTTGTGATTGTGGAGTAGAGAAACTTCTTGGTTCTTCTCCTTGAGTGGTTTCTTGTCTACTTCTTTCTTGCCTCAAAGAGGTTTAAAACACTCAAACAAGGATTAGTACCAAGTAGCAATTAAAATGAAAATAATTATGAACAAAGAAAACTAATTACAAAAGTATTTACAATGCTTAATAAGCTAACTAAGAACCTTAAAAGAACACCGTTCCCCGGCAACGGCGCCAAAAATACTTGTTAACTCCTAGGCAAGCGTACCTATAGTCAACTGTAGTATAATGATTTTTAAGTAAGAGTGTCGAACCCACGAGGAACGGATTCAATTAAATTTCATAGTTCAACTCAAAAAGCATATAAACAAAAGCAATGGTTTGATTCATGATTAATTTCACTAAACTAGACTAAATAATATAAAAGTAATAGTAAAGTTAAGGGAAATTTCAATAAGAGAATCTGGGATTGAACT
The DNA here is from genome assembly GCA_026901365.1 of Sesbania bispinosa. NCBI lineage: Eukaryota > Viridiplantae > Streptophyta > Magnoliopsida > Fabales > Fabaceae > Sesbania > Sesbania bispinosa. The sequence goes on from QLOH01000477.1 coordinate 302,344, forward strand.
TCATCTATCTCACTCATCTGTATTCTGGGTAAATATAAATACATAGAATTTGAGACTATCAATATTGATGCAACACACAAAAATCATTTATATTGATTCCTCAAGTATAAAATTCATAAGATTAATCCCCTGAATATTGATTCCTCAAGTATTCAATGGATTATCCAGCATTACGTTCAAGTGTTAGACGCAATCGATATATCGAAATCTATTCCTAGTATTACGATATATTGAGTATTTTCGTTCAGATCGGATATTTAGAAATACTTTCCAGTTAGATCTAAAAATCAAGTTCAATAACTCTATTGATCAGATAGAATCAAAGATGAATAACAGAACGATAATACCAATATTGATCGAAACAAGATTACATATATAAATATCACCAGAATACGTCTGAGTTTGAGTCTATTACATTCAATCCCAATAAGAGGAGATTAGCTACTCATAATAACTTTAACAACAAATAAGATGAAGGAGAAAACAAAAGATCAAGCTTCCGCAGCTTTCGTTCTTCTTCGTGTTCTTCGTTCTATTTTCGGAAAGTTCGAAACTCCCGAAAACTGATTTTGAAACTTGTTGTGTGCTGCTGCGTAAGTGGAAATTCGCTTGAGCTAAAATTTTTAGCTCAAGCGAATGGAATTCTTCATGGTGAAGAAAAGCCAATTCGCTCAAGCGAATGAAATTAGATTGAGCGAATTAAGCACCTCAAAAACACACTCTCTGGTCAAAATTCGCTTGAGCTAATTAAAATTCGCTCAAGCGAATTTACATCACTTGAAATCATTCTTTTCTTCTTGCTAATTCAGTTCTTCTGAGCCTGGTTACTCCTCTTCTTGATTTCCTGTATTTAAAGCACAAAATGGGATTAAAAGACTTCAAATAATTCAAGACTCAGATAATATCTGCTTTAATTCAAACTTCTAAAATTGGGAGAAATTAATTGTTAAATATAAACAATTAATCCAAAAGTGCCATAGTTTTCATACAAAATATCCTAATATTTGGCACTTATCACTGTAGTAAGGTGCCATTTGTGCTTGATGAATATTACTTGATTTAAATTTGGGAAAATTAGTTAACCCTATAATCTAATTAATGGTTTAATTAATAACTGTCGTCTATATTATATTGTGTGCTGTAGTAAGGTGCCATTTGTGCTTGAAGAATATTACTTGATTTAAATTTGGGAAAATTAAATGAAAATTGGAATATTGCAATGAAAATAGGAATAACAGTCAGGATGACTGTTGTACGTTTTTTGCAGTACAGATAGAGAGATTGCTAGGCACCTATTTTTTACATGCAAGTTTTCTTATTGTGTTTGGATTTCCCATGGTTGGAATTTCAAACATGTCTTTAGCATATGCAAAAATTTAAGAATTAATTTGGATAAATTTCTCTACAAGCAGTGATAAGAGAAGAAAATAAAATGAATTAAAAAGGTAAAATTAATTCAACTTCTTTTATAAGTTAAAATTAGTCTTTACGTACAACCCAATTTCTTATCAAAAGTTCTCTCATATAAATTCAACATAAACACCTACAAACTTATAAGGACTTTTGTATAAGTTGAAATTCAAGCATTAATTCATCTAAGTTAAAGAAGGGCTATAAGCTAGAAGCTAATCCAAATTAAGCCTAGAGTCGATCGGGATAAACTTCTAAAAAAACCTTATAGAAGAAGAAAATAAAATAAATATAAAAGTAATATTAATCCAATTTTTTATAAGTTAACATTAATTTTACGGAATGAACAACAAAAACATAACAATGTATACCCACATTGCTTGGGTAATGTGAATAGGTATTATGACTGACACATACACACACCTACACTCAAGATTTTGAAAATTGGACTACTAATTCAACCGTAAACACATTGATTTACAATTTAATGATCCAACAGTGGTTGAACCAATATTAATTAATTAAATATATATTTTTTAATATTATATAATATTTTAATTAATAAAATAGCATATAATTATAAGAAATTAAGATATATAAAGTTATAAATCAGTATAAATAATTTCATTATAAGGTTTATAAGACAAAAATAATGTTGATAAAATAATAGATATTTATGTGTAATCCTTAAACATATATCTTTATTTATCTTTAAAATATTTTAGTTGAAATAAAAAAAATTGAACTCTTTTTAAAATGGCCGATTCAATCGATTTTTTGACATCGATATATTTTACCGATTTTTGATCGATTCTGAGATCCACTATTTTTTTGGAATTAAACAGACCAGTCATCAAGTAGGTTGGTTCCCGATCGAACCGGTTCGATTTTTTTAAACTATGCCTACACTCCATTTTTCTAAACTATGCCTACACTCACACACCAATGCACCCATATCCAACACAACACACCCATACCCTAGAGGTGTCAATTAGGTAAAACCCAAGTGAGCCAAACCCAACTCAAGTTGGGTTAGGAAAAAACTAACTCATATTTTATCGGGTAATTTGACTTGGTGCACATGAATTCAAGTTGTATTTGCTCCTCTCATTTTCACTCCAAATCTGAATCATGTATTAAACAAGCTAAATGAGTTTTGGAAAAACAACCATTTTTTTCATTTCATTCTCTCACTTCTCTTTCTACATATCATTTTGTTTTAATTTATTTCTTTTTCTTTCTCAATACATCAATTAGCGCATCTTTTAGTCACTTTTTTTTTATTTATTCTTTCTTTCTATCCTTTTCCATTTTATTGGGAAGTGAAAGAATTGTTTTCCATAAGAAAAAAGAAAACAAAAAAGTTTTGTGACAAGATGTGGGTAAGAGATCGTGAGAGGTGGGATACAAATAAAAGTAAAAGAGAAAAAAAAATTGTGCAAATCTTTTTCCACTCCATTTTCTCATCATCTTTCCCACACCTTTATTTTCTTTTTATTTTCTCTTTATTTACATGCATCATTTATCATATATATTCCTTTCTCTCTATTTTTTTATCGGTAATTTTTCTTTTATTTTCTCTTTATTTACATGCATCATTTATCATATATGTTCCTTTCTCTCTATTTTTTTATTGGTGTCTTACGTAATACATCTTTCACACGTTACAAATAGGATATAAAGACTCATATCCCTATAATATATATAAGGGTTAAATATGTTTTTAGTCCCTCAAGTTTGACCAAAATTTGGTTTTAGTCTCTAAATTTTAAAATCATTGCTTTGGGTCCCTTATGTTTTGAAATCATGTAACTTTAGTCCATTCTCTTAACACCGTTAACTTTGACGCTGACGGGATAAACAAATTTCTAAAATTGTGTCAGTTTATCCAGTTACTTTCGATGATCATGATGTGACAATTGAATTACAACTCAGCTCATCCAGTCAATTTTGTGGTCTTCCATGTTCATGAAAAATGTGAAATTAAATTTAATAAAACCCTAAATAAAATCTGACTGGATGAGCTGGAATGTAATTCAATTGCCACAACATGGTCATTGTAACTGGCTGGACAAACTGACACAAATTCGTTTGTCACGTCAGCGTCAAAGTTAATAGTGTTGAGGGGAAGGACTAAAGTTACGTGATTTCAAAACATGAGAGACCAAAGTTACGTGATTTCAGAACATGAGGGGCCCAAACCAACAGTTTTAAAGTTTAGGGACTGAAACCAAATTTGAGTCAAACTTCACCCCTATATATAATAAGTAATGTGATAAAAAATGAAAAAGAATATACAAGAGAAATCAATTAAAGGTAGATCGAAACCGTTAGATATATTAAATCAAGCCTAAAAGAAAAACAACATGCAAATGGTTGGTAGTAGGTGTCATATTGTTACAAAATAAAGCTCAAATACAAAAGAAAAAGGACAAAAAACAAAGCTCAAATACAAAAGAAAAAGGACAAAAAGTAAAGCTTGAAAGAGATATGAATCTTGCCTTTCATATTAGGTGCCGAAGTTTTTGAAGATTTCAATTTGCACATGAAATGTAAGTGTGGATGCCTTGCATGTTTGGTACCGAAGTTTTTGAAATTTCATTTACGCGGGAAATCTAAGAGTGGATTGCAATCACACACTTCCTTTGTTTTCATTTACTAAGTGCTTAGCATTTTGTTATTTGTTATTTCAATCATTTTCCTATAAATATGGTTGTTTTACGTGACTAAATGATATAAGTACATGAATGAAACTTTAAGTGAATATTAAAAACACTATTCCTCTGTTCTTTATGTCTGAGTTTATTTGTGAGATGTGCCACTGATTCCAAACCAAAGAGATCTAGTATCTCTCTAGCCAGCGCCCTGCAACAAACCTCGAACCTATCAAGCTAGCTAAAATGGATTTAGTCCTAAACACTTACACTACTTCAATTGCAACCCTTTCTCTAATATTCTGTGTCTATATATTTCTGTTTCGTCCCTCCAAAGCTGGTCATGGTAGAGAAGCTCCTTTAGTCGCAGGTGCATGGCCAATAATCGGTCATCTCCCACTATTGAGGGGATCACAAAAACCCCATAGAACATTGGGTGCCATGGCTGACAAGTACGGACCCATATTCACCATCAAGCTTGGTGCCACACCAACGTTGGTGCTCAGCAACTGGGAAATGGCGAAGGAATGCTTCACCACAAACGACATGGTCGTTTCCTCTCGCCCCAAGCTTGTTGCAACTGAACATTTGGCCTACAACGGAGCCATGTTTAGCTTTGCACCTTATGGTCCCTATTGGCGCCAAGTGCGTAAGATTGTTATCACTGAGTTCCTCTCCAATCGGCGAATCGAGTTGCTAAGTCACACTCGTGTCTCTGAACTTCAAACTTCGATCAAAGAACTGTACAGTGTTTGGTTAAACAAAAAGAACGATTCTGGTTACGTGTTGGTGGAGCTGAAGCAGTGGTTTTCACAGTTGACATTCAACATGATTCTTAGGATGATTGCTGGGAAGAGGTATTTTGGTACTATGGATGTGGCTAATGAGAAAGAAGCAGAGAGGTTTTTGAAAGGTTTGAACAAATTCTTGTGTTTGTTGGGGGTGTTCACTGTAGGAGATGCTGTTCCTTCTCTAAGGTGGTTAGATTTGGGTGGCCATGAGAAAGCCATGAAAGAAACGGCAAAGGAATTGGATAATGTTGTGAGTGAATGGTTGGAAGAGCACCGTCAAAAGAGGGCTTCAAGTGAAAGCAACGACCAAGACTTCATTGATGTGATGCTTTCGGTTCTTGAAGCCAAAAAGATTGACGGGTTTGAGTTTGACGCTGATACTATACACAAATCCACAACATTGGTACGTATTATATATATACACGATCCAACAATATATAGTACGAGTCATCTCATTTGTCTTATATATATATTCCTATATATGATTTTTTCCTTGAAGTTGAATCCATTATGTAGTAGGAAAAATAAATAAAAAATAAAAATAAAAAATGTGATAATTAATATAATAAAAAATAAAGGGAAATAAAAAATGTTACTGCCGGAAGAGAGAGATGTAAAAAGTATCATCACCCATTTATTAGGAGTAGGAAAAGAATACATAACATATTTTAATTGAGTATGGAATAGAATGAGTATTATAGTATTCAAACTAGCATCTATAAGCATAAATTTTTGGCTGGAAATATCTAGATTCAGACCTAATTAAACCTATTAGGTGGAATAAAAACCTTATCTATATATTTTGGATAACTTTTACGTTCTAATTATTATCCCTAACATATAGACCATTTTGCGTTTGCAATATATAATTCCATTTTATTCTATGTTTCTAACAACGTAATTACATGACGACTTTTATGCTACTTTTATGAAAATAAAAATATATTCATAATATTAATGTAATCATTTCTAATTTTCAAACAACAAAAATGTTGTAAAGCTTGCATATGGTCTTTCCTTTTAACTTCTTCTTTTGTTTTAATTTCTTACCAATATTTACGCTTGCTTTATTCTTTTATATGCAGAATTTTGAATTTAGCAATTTTATTTAAATGTGTACCTACCGACACTTTTTTTTTTTTTGAGATAGTTATCGCATTCCTCTAATTAATAAAATTTGAACTTGGCAGGAATTAATTTTGGCAGCAACAGACACAACCACTATTACACTTATATGGGCAATGTGTTTATTATTGAGAAATCCTCTCGCATTAGAGAAAGCAAAAGAAGAACTCAATAGCCATGTTGGGGATGAGAGATGTGTGAGTGAGTTAGATATAAACAAACTTGAGTATCTTCAAGCAATAGTTAAAGAAACGTTAAGATTGTATCCACCAGCCCCTCTCTCATTATCTCACGAGTTTACATAGAATTGTAGTTTAGGTGGTTACCATGTTAGTAAAGGAACTCGACTTATTACAAATTTGTGGAAGATTCACAAAGATCCTAGTGTTTGGCCAAATCCATTGGAGTTTAAACCAGAAAGGTTCTTGACCACACATAAAAATGTTGATGTTAGGGGTCAACATTTTGAGTTGTTACCATTTGGAAGCGGTAGAAGAAGTTGTCCTGGAATATCCTTTTCCCTTCAAATAGTTCATTTAACTCTGGCTAGCTTTTTGCACTCCTTTCAAATCTTAAATCTGTCTCCTGAATCTATTGATATGACTGAAACCTTTACAACGACCACCACCAAAGCAACACAACTTGAGATTCTCATCAAGCCACGTACGTTTGTCTCCCAAATGTTATGAAACCATGTGATCCTTAGTGTTGCCACTTGTTCAACCATATATGCAATCCTTTATGATCCAATATGGTTGATCAATAGTGTTTTTCTCCATGTGTTATATATCAATCTATGTCTACATACATATGAAATATGTGATCCTATATGTGTATTAATTAAGAGTTTCGTTTAATTACCGTGCGTCATGAAGATGTGTTCCTGTTTAATTTTGAACTTATATACTTTGCTTTGAAATGTAGCAGAAAATATTACAAAAGGAAATAGCTGACATAAGCTTTCCATGACATTGCTATGGATGAATTGCCTGCACCATGTCATATTTGAATGTTGATTAAGTTTAAGATATATAAAAAACATTATTAATAATTGGTCTTTATTAATATATTATAGAATGGTTGAACCACATTAAATATCGTTTGGCCAGACTTATTTTGAGCTTTTTTCCTTTTAAGTAGAAGAAGAGCCAAACAAGTTTTTTAAAAGCTTTTATAAAAGAAAAGCAACTTATTTTATGTAAGGAAAGTAGCTTTTAGATTAATGCAGAGCTTTTTTTAGATGATCGCTCTTCGAATCCCTGTATAAATTAAAACTTCTTTTTTTCTTGAGCGAAAAAGAGACAGAGGTACGCTCTTTTTAACAGTTTTAAACCCTTTTTTAACCTAATTCCCTTTATAAAACTTCTTCTCATTGTAATAACACTTATGAGGATGATATTTAAACTTCTCCCTTTATTTCCTTACTTCTATAAACTTTATTTCCTCACGTCCAAACTTGATTTCTTCTTAGTTCACTCATGATTAATCAAGTTGACACATAACACTTGATTTTACCCTTAAAACTCCATCTAAGACTCCAAACTTCTCATTCAATTCCCAACCTTCTTTCTTGATAGGGCCCTTAATTAATTAACTTCTGACTTTTATTATACTTCCTAAAGCTTAAATTTTTGGGATGATACAGCTCGCAGCTTAAGGAGGAGATGCGACATTGGCCTCAACCAGAACAATCATTTTGGTGGGTGATCGATTGGGGGGGGGGGGGGGGTGGAGCGTGTGTAGCGCTAGTTGCAGTAAGGCAAGGGTGGTGAAGCGTTGGAATGGTCGCATGATTATGGTATGGATTTCCCGCGATTTGGACAGATGATGGTTGTCTCGGTGAGGTTGCTAGAGATTAGGTGGTAGAGTGACAATGATGACAAAAATAAGGGGTTCTGGGTGGTGCATGCAAGTAAGGTTGCGTTGTAGCGGCGCGTGCTGACTGGACAGGGTGGGTGTCAGGGCGGATTCAAGGGGGGCAAGCATGGGTCTTGGCCCCCCTCCCCATTCTACTATATTACATATTACACATAAAAAATAAAATATTATTAATATATATGTAATAAATGAAAAAAAATTAAATAAAATGAGTGTGATACATTTAATTTTTATAACATAAATGTACTATATATATAACTTAAATAAAAGATATGATGAATTTGATTAATATTTAATATCTATCATTAAAAAAAATTTCGGCCCCCCTCCGTATCAATCCTGGATCTGTCCCTGGTGGGTGTGTGATGGTGGTGGCAAGACTGGGTCATTAGACACTTGGGTTATGGTCATCGGCTTCTCTTTGTGCTTGGCTTATGTGTTCTGATCTCTCTCTTGCTCTCAGTTTTGTTTTTTATTTTTTATTTGCTTTTGGGGTCGAATTCCTTTTCTTAGGTTCTCTGATTTTGGTTGCAGGTGGTAGATGTGGTGGTAGGGCAAGATCTGATTTTGGGTGCAGGTGGTGATCTGATTTAGGTGCAGGTGGTGGTGCAAGATCTGAGGCTGAAGGAGAAGCGGTAGGGGTCAAGAATGTCATGCTTAGACAAGAAGAGGAGGAAGCTTTTTTTTTTTGTTCAGATTTACTTTCTCATTTTTCGTTTGATCTTGAAGCGATGGTGCAACATGTGATTTTGTTTCTTGTTATTCCTTTTCTTCTATTTTATTGGTTTTGTATATTAATTGTACTGTTTCTGTATAATATATGAATCTTAATTGTATGGGATTTCGATTCAATTTCTATTCAAATTTCAAATATGCAATTATCATTGCCTAATTAACTAAATCTTAATTAATTAGGTAAAAAAATTTGTAATAAATTAAAAATTAGTTTTTTAATTAAATTAAGTAGTAAATAGTGATTGATATATTTTTAAAAGTATTTTTAAAATCGACCATTATATCAGTCATTAAAATTAGTCTTTAAATTAGTCATTAAATCGGTCTCTAAAATAAATTTCTAAATCAGTTTCTAAAATCGATTTCTAAATTAGTCTCTAAAATCAGTCACTAGACAGTTTTTAAATTGGTTTCTAACTCCGTCTGTAAATCAATTCTAAAATCAATCTCTAAATCGATTAAAATTAGTCGATAAAAAAATTGGTCTCTAAATTTGTCGTTAATATTAGCAACCAATGGTTTAATGACTCAAGGTCTCTAATTCGGTCGCTAATCAATTTAGCAACCGAAAAATCAGTCGCTATTAGGCAGTTTTCTAGTAGTGAATGAAGATGAGGAAGGAGCAGCAACAACCTGATTAGAAACATAAGTAGTATCAATAACTTGGGTTTGTTGGAGTAGGGATATATAACAAACCATGATATTGTTCTTGGGTTAAAACAAAATTTTGGGCTTCCTGATTTTCTTTCATGCTCTTGGTATCCTCATGGTGAATGGCAACGTCTTTATTAGTAACCGTTGCATGGGCTTGAGTTTAAGTCTGGTTTTTAAGCTTAAAATTCGAAGGAAACCCATGTTTTCTGTAGCATACTTCAATTGTATGACCAGTATTTCCGGCCCTGAATTGGGATTATGGTTCCTTGATAAACTAAATTTGTCTCCCAATATAATTGCTATGAAATCGTGTGAACTTTGTGGTAGTTGTGTGATTATCCTTGATGTATAGCCGATTGTTAAACTATATATGAAATCAAGTCACTAACTAGATGTATTAACTATCATGAAGTTTGAGAAGATGATGATTAATTTAAAGGTTGTTTGTAGATGATTATTCGCTGAAATCCAATTATGCTTTAATTTGGTTTTAAAGTTGACTTGATCCCCCTGTTTGGGTGTACAAGTTTGGTACTGTTGCATTAGAAGTGATCTAGTGCTTGCAAGCTTTTGTGCAGAGCAAAGACAGTCATTGTGCATCACTGCATCTCATATTCAATTGTCACTTCCGAATTTGTTGGTTGTATTATTTTTGGCACCATTATTACCAGGAGGTGAGCAGTCAAATTTGAAAAGTCAAGCGCATCTTAGAGGAGTTGTTCTGTTTTTATCTCAGTAGGCAGCATTATAATTTATCTTATCCTTTATCGTCTAATTGTGACCCTTGGCCATCAAGTAATGTTAGTCTATTTATATAATTTTCTAACTCTATCCAGAATACAATAAATATATGCAATAATCAAAGATTATATAAATAGATTTATTTATATAATCTAAGCTAAGAAAGTGCTTCAACTCGAAGATTTTACATGATTGAAATTTTATTTTAGGAAAATACTTGTAATATTTTTAAAATATGTTTAGAAAAAATTTTAATTAAAAGATTTTTCAATCCTAAAAGAAGCTAATCCAATCATGCTTTTATTGGGTTTTGAATATGACTTACTCCCGCCTGCTTGCGTGTACAAGTTCGGTCACTGTTGCACTAGAAGTGATTATTTTTCGCAATTTGTTGGCTGTATTATTTTTGGCACCGTAAGATTCAGGTCCATTTAATGTTAGCAGCCAAATTTGAAAAGTTTATGGCATTCAATTCAACACACCCTTAGATGCGTTGTTCTGTTTTTTGCCTCAAGTAGATAGTAGCTAGCATTTTATCCTTTAATTGTGATACATTCCTTGACCATCAAATAACGTTATTGTATACTACTCAGAATACAATAAATGTCTAGAATCAAATATATAATATGTGTTTCGTTTATCTTAAAATCACGTTTTAAATATAGAATAATTTTTATTTGTCCGGGTCTTGTTCAGCATATTCCGAAGGCGTGCGTTTAGCAATCCCCCACTCACATACCTTCTTAATTTGGACCTCATCCTCAGGGGCCCAAGTAACTTAGCTCTGAAAAAAAACTTTTAGGATAAGTCATTTGAAAATGTCATAACAAGTTAAAAAAATTAATGTAAAATGAAAACATTTTACCTTAAACTCCTCCCACCACTTGTCCCTCACAGCATTCGGGGTCCTCCCACAAATAGTGAGGAACACAGAATTGTGATCGGATCGCATGACCAATGGCCGCGATGGGGGGTTGTTAGGCACTCAACTGCAAAATAAAGAAATTCAATGTTAATACTGCAACTTATAAAAATTCAAAATATTAAAGAACTAAAAAAATTGTAGAAACTCACCCTCTTCCATAAGGCCGGATGATAACCCTACCGTGATGGTCCCACTCATGATCGGCACTGGAGCTGGCACCCTGGTGCGGAGACTGTTGTACATCAGGCTTGAGGTCAGCCTCCTCATCAATGTCATCCTGGGGGTGGTCCTCACCCTCCGAGTCAGAAATATGTGGCGGGTCATCCTGCACCTCGCGGCAACCTCCTGATATCCCGGAGTAGGGATGAACCTCATCGGCTCCATGAAGGCTGCAGTTGATGCATCATGTTGGGAAACCTCTACAGGGGTGGGCATCATGTACGGTGCAGGGGCAGAGGACAAAGGTTGCTTTGGCAGTTGCTCAGGGAGAGGGAGGTTGGTCCTATCCCGACGTGCGCGAGCTGCCTGTGCAGCAAGCTCGCTCGGAGGGATGGACCTCCCTCTAATGGGTGGGACCTTCTGTCCACCTCTACCACGTATACGAGACATATTTACCTAATTTTAATACGGTTAAATTAAATAAATAACTACATAATAACCTAATTTTAATAAGTTTAAATTAGATAGCATACAAACTAATACCAATTAAATAAATTAAACAATATACCTAAATTAAATTTGTTAGAACCACAGGAAACACTAGAAGGGGGGTTGAATAGTGTTTCAAACTTTTTGATAGTTTTTGGAAATCTTTAATTTAAATCATGAAGATGAGCACCGTTAAGAACAAGTCTTAAGATCAGAGATAGTTGAAACATGCGGAAGATAAGAAAAATAGTGTTTCTTCTAAAGCTTAAAATTGTTTTAAACAGAGGTTTCTTAAAGTGTCTTCTGAAGATTATTACAAGGAGTATTTTCAGAACGGTTTCTGAATTACTTCAGACAACTAGAAGTTCTCTGAAGTTTGTTCCTGATTTCTGAACTGATCTCTTTCAGACTTGCTTCAGGAAATTTATTTCAGAAGTTCTTCAAGAAACATTCTTTGTAAAACTTCAAAAGATATAAGAGCCATCTCATGTTATATACATATGAAAGGTTATTTTATTGAAATATTTGTGTTAAGTTTATTATAGAAAATACTTTTCAAACTCCAACATAAATATGAAAACTGGAAATAAAGAGATTAAAGAAAAGAGAACTTAGGCATTTAGACTTCAGACAGACTTTTACGGGGCTGTCTGAAGTTTTCAGACGGCTTGTAAAAACTATTTTTAAAAGATGGTTTGTGCCTTCAAAAATATCAGATTAATTATTCTGACCCCCTTGATTAGTATAAAAAGAATTGATAAGAGATAAGGGTAAGAGAACTTAGCCAAGGAATTTATCCTGGTTCACCCACAAACCCGTGAGCTACATCCAGTCCCAGAGGCAAACCACCACTGGATTTTCCACTATCTGAATCCACAGATACAAGTATTGTTCACAGCCTCTTCAGGCCAACACAAGTGTTATTTTGTTTTCAACTGCCTCTCCAAGCAACATATGCAGTATTCTTTCTCAGTCTAGCCTCTCCAGGCTTTGCAACTCAGTATTCTTTCTTCCACCAAGCCTCTGCAGGCTCTCTGACACTTATTCAAGTGTAGAGTATTCTTTCTTCCACCAAGCCTCTCCAGGCTCTCAGACACATAAAGTGTTTTTAAATTAAACTAAGTTTAAGTTTCCACGAAACATAAACTTAATCTTTTCCTGTACTAGAGGTTAACTGAGTACTACTCAGGATACAATGGATAAATCTAAGTACAAGGGTAAGACAATGATACAAGTATATAAGTTTAAGTACAATTCCTGTCTCTGATATGAGGAATAACATCCTCTGAGAATTGGCTAGGTAGATACTGACTTTAAGCTCCAGCCTTGTTCTCCAGCCATTGGTTTCCATGGGTTACATTCTCACCCGTATCATTGGAAAAACCAAGGCATACTTGCAGCTTCAAACCATTCTTGGTTCATATGAGATTAAGCACAGCCTGGTAGGTTGTTCAACTGAACAACTACAATTTTGACTAGCATAGTTGATTCAAGTAAGTGTGGTCAACACTGATAGGATTTTCTGATGCATCTTGATCAACTGATTGAACCAAGTGAATGAGTTCAACATCTTCAAATTCTTCCTTGAGGCTATTTATACGTTCTGTTGAAATATAGCTGTTTGAAGATGATTCATAATACCGTTGAGATGTTGATGATGTGGCTCATATAGCCGTTATGTAATAGTGTCTCAAACGGTTGCTTCTTCTTTAGCAGATATGTGTTCAGACAGTCTTGTTCTGACACTTCTGTAGATGAGCTCTTTTAGAGAGATTTTCTTGATATTATTTTGCATGTTCTCTCTCTTGATATCCTTTTACTTTTCTTCAGCTGACTTCTGATTTTATCTGCTTTTCTTAGGAGTGTATATGAGGAGGTATCCGTTGGATTTGTCCTCTTGCTTATTTTGTATAAGCTCCTTTTCTGTTTGCTTCCTGACACCATTTCTCCTTTCTTCTTTGAGTGAGGTGTCTTGTTCAATGGCTATTTCTTGCAGATGATAAAGTATGTTTGAATTAAAATATGTTATTCAAACATTTCTCTTTGTTGCTTCTGCTTAGTCTCCTGAGCTTTTCTTGTGCTTTCTTTTGAATTGGTGATGATGATATTTCCGTTGTGATACCACCCTTTAGAGAAAGCATTGAATGCTATTCAATCCATCGTGAGACACGCTTCTGGGTGTCTTCATAATTCTGACAGAGTACAACGTTGGTACTGCTATAAAGCTGCCATCGTTGTTGCTGCAATTTCTGCGTTGCAGAGATTTCCTCAGTGGTGTATGAAATTCAAAATCACCAGGAAAGGTCTCTGTATTCCTTGCCATAAACGTGTTTGAAAAAGGTACGTGCAGCAGTGGTTCAGAAAAGTCTTCACAAGCTTCAGCAGAGGGTGCCACGTCATAAATGAGACTTTAGACAGCACTGATACTTCAGACGGGTTGAACTACTTCAGACAGCTCCAACTCTTCAGACGAGTCCTGCTTCTTCAGACAACTTCATTTCTTCAGAAGGCTTCCTTGCTTCAGACAGCTTCTTTTCTTCAGACTGCTTTATGTTGTCTTCATATGGTCTTCACGTCTTCAGACAGTTTGCGTACTTCAGACGAGTTGCATTCTTCAGACTACTTCTTTATATTTGATCCTGCATTTGTTCTTCTGATCTTAATCTTTTGATTATTATTTCATCCTGAAACACAATCAACAAACCAATACCTTTCTCAGTAGAATCTGTTTATATAATCTTATTTGTTAATCATTAAAACTACAGGATATTAAGTCTTTGAGTCAAGTTTGAATGCTCAAACTGATTAATAGACTTCACAAAATTAGCATACAAACTAATACCAATTAAATTACTACTAAATAAATTATTTAAATAATATAACTATATAAATTATTTATATTATCTGCTAATCATTAATAATTAATAACTAATAATTAATAATTACTAGTTACTAATAATTACTAAATAACTACCTATATATTTAAATACCTATATAGTTAAAATAACTACCTACATAATTAAATAACAAACTATATAATTATATAACTATAATTAAAAAATATAAATTACTTAAATAATTACCTGAACGGTGACAGGTGGTGGTGGATGGCGGAGGAGGAAGAGGGAGGAGGGACAGAGGGGCAACTAATGAAGACTCTGATTGGTTCAAAATGAACTTTTGAACGAGGGAGAGTGTTTAATCGGTGAGAATTTGAAATTGAATGAGAGAGAGGGAGAGAGGAAGGAGGTGGCTGGAGGTGGAAGGAAGAGGAAAGAGGGGAAGAGGAGGAAGGAGGAAGAAGAAGAGAGGAGGGGTCGGGGAAAGGGTTTTGTGCGCGTAAGTTTTAAACTTAGCAACGGTCTGACCGTCCCTACGGCCGTCGCTAAGTTAAAAATTTTCTCTGACGCCCCAATTTTAATTTTTTAATTACAAACGTAGTGATGGCTTGGCCATCGCTACGTATATTTTTTTAATTTTCAGAAAAAAATTAGTTTTTTCAGTGTCGGCGCTACAATTCGAAACGTAGCGACGACCTGACCGTCACAATGTATTAATGGCACAGTTACGCGTTGAACTGCACATTTAATGTTGTAGCGACGGCTTAGTCATCACTACGTTTTCACGTCTAGAAACGCGCATTCTTGTAGTGACAAGTTTGGTACTATTGCATTAGAAGTGATCAGTGCTTGCAAGCTTTTGGGACTGGCTGATAAGCTAGCTGCTAGCTGATAAGCTCCTAGCTTAGAAGCTCCAAGTTAATAAGCTAGCTTATTGAATTAGAAGTGTTTGGTAGAATTAGCTAATTATTAAGCTAGTTGGTAATTGTAAAATGACATAAAAGGATATAACTACATAAGTTTTATTATATAAATCCTATTTGTGTTTTCTAGACAAAAATATATTATCATGTAATTATAGTTTTAGATTTTTTTTTAAAAAATAATTAAATTCTTATTAAACTTTTTAGTAATAAAATGTTTGATTAAAAATTAAAATAAATACTGAAATTGATAAAATAAGTAGTATAATATAAAAATAATTTATAAAATAGTAAAACGAAAATAACAATTTAATTAATTCATAATTTTTTAAATTACTTATTATATAGGTAATAATAGGTAAAAAGAAATTGAAAGGTTTGTCACTAAAAATTGAAAGGTTTGTCACTAAAATTGAAAATACGTAATAATAGGTAAAAAGAAATTAAGGATAATAAGGGAAATGTATTAAAATATAAGGGATAGTGATGTAAGAAAATTAAATAAGCTATAAGGTAGAAAGCTAGCTGAAGTATCTTATAGCTTATAAGTTAGAAACTCATAAAATAAGCTACTTAGAGTTACCTTGGGTGTGTTTGGTAGAACTAACTGATAAGCTAACTGGTAACTGCTAAGCTAGCTTGTAGCTGAAAAGCTAGTTGCTATATGAAAAGCTCCTAGCCAGGGGCGAAGCCAGAAACTCAGGTTAAGGGGGGTCAATATTGTTATTTTTCCAATCAATCACTTTACTTCAAATACAATTTTATTATTTGTTTATATATATAATTATATAAATAGCAAAAATTTAAAACTAAAACTTAAATCAAATATTAAATACCAAATTAAGATAAACACTCATAATTGTATATATAGTATAAATAATATCAAAATTTTATGAATTATTTAATTATTATTCTTTATTATTATTTATTTTAATTATGTCACTGTTATTTTAAATTTTATAAAAACCCTATAATTATAATATCTATAATAAAACTTATGTAAATATCAGCGGTTTGATTTCAGGCGATGTAGATGGAGAAGATTATATCGGAAGAGGCAAAACCCACTTCGATGATCTCTGCACCTCGAAATGGATTAATGTTTAATTATCGGTGGGGACACACACACACACACACACACACACACACCTCCTCAAGTGGCCTCCTAGCTTATAAGCTCTGAGCGGATAAACTAGCTTATTGAATTAGAAGTGTTTGGTAGAACTAACTGATAAGCTAATTGGTAAATGAAAAATGACATAAAATGACATAACTATATAAGTTTTATTATATAAATTCTATTTGTGTTTTCTAGACAAAAATATATTATTATGTAATTATAATTTTAGATTTCACACACAGAGAGAGAGAGAGAGAGTACTAAAACTAGAATAAATTGAGGGGGGGGGGCATGGCCCCTCCTCAAGTGGCCTCCTAGCTTAGTATACTAAATCTAAAATAAATTGAGGGGGGGCCATGACCCCTCCTCAAGTGGCCTCCTAGCTTATAAGCTCTGAGCTGATAGGCTAGCTTATTGAATTAGAAGTGTTTGGTAGAACTAGCTGATAAGCTAATTGGTAAATGAAAAATGACATAAAATGACATAACTATATAAGTTTTATTATATAAATTCTATTTGTGTTTTCTAGACAAAATATATTATTATTTAATTATAATTTTAGATTTTTTAAAATATAATTAAATTGTTATTAAACCTTTAGTGATAAAATATTTAATTAAAAATTAAAATAAATAGTATAATATAAAAACAATTTCATAAAATAGTGAAAAGAAAATAACAATTTAATTAATTCATAATTTTTTAAATTACTTAATTATTATATAGGTAATAATAGGTAAAAAGAAATTGAAAGATTTTTGTCACTAAAATAAAAAATAGGTAATAATAAGTAAAAAGAAAATAAGGATAATAAAAGAAATGTATTAGAATATAAGGGATAGTGATGGAAGAAAATTAAATAAGCTAAGTTAGGTGAAGTAGCTTGTAGCTTATGGCCCAATTTGGATACACTTTTGCAGAAGAACTTCTAGAAGATAAAATTAGAATGAATCAAATAGGTCAAATGAATTTAACTTTTCCATAAGCTGAAATTAGTTACTTATGGAGAAGTTAAATGGGAGAGTTTTTGGAGTAGGTGAGTTACACAGACTAATTTAAACGTATGAAGAAGTTAAATGCATTTGACCTATTTGATTCATTCTATTTTATTTCACCTGGAAGTACTTCTGTAGAAGTTTCATCCAAACAGGCTTAATAAGCTAGAAGCTCATAATATAAGCTACTTTGATGTACCTTACCAAACACTTTTGTGTTGGTCAAACTAGCTTATAAACTAGTCATATAAGCTAGTAGTTAACTTATTGACCTTACCAAACACTTTTTTATTGATCAAACTAACTCATAGGCTAATCAAATAAGCTAATAACTAATTTAGCATTGCAAAATACACTCATTTTATATATTCAATTGTCACTCCGAATTTGTTGGCCGTATTATCTTTGGAACCATTACTGGGAGGTGAGCAGTTAAATTTGAAAAGTCAAGCTTATTCAACATCACACACATAGAGGAGTTGTTCTGTTTTTATCTCAGTAGGCAGCATTATAATTTATCTCATCCTTTATCGTCTAATTGTGACCCTTGGCCATCAAGGAATGTTATTGTCTATTTAGAATATTCTTGCTAGGCCGGTGTGTGTATCTTATCCTTGCTCATCAAGTAACGCTATTGTCTATTTTAGGATATTCTAAATAAAATATTTTATGCATAATTCTCTGGCTAGTGGTGCCGCTTCTCAACTTATATAAGAAAGCAGAGTAAACATATTATTCCAACACACCCTGCAACTCCACCTTAATTAACTAGCTAATTAAGATGGATTTAGTCCTAAACCCCACTACCGTTGCAATCTTTTCTCTAATTTTATTGTGTTTGTTTCTGTTTCGCCTCTCAAAAGTTTCTCATGGCAGAGAGGCTCCAACAGTTGCAGGAGCATGGCCAATACTTGGTCACCTCCCATTGTTAAGTAGTTCAAAGACACCCCATAAAACCTTGGGTGGTTTAGCTGATAAGTATGGACCCATATTCACTATCAAGCTAGGTGCCACACGGGCTTTGATAATCAGCAATTGGGAAATGGCCAAGGAATGCTTCACCACAAACGACATTGCCGTTTCCTCTCGGCCTAAGCCTATTGCAGCAGAACTCATGTCGTACAACCTAGCTTTCATTGGTTGGTCACCATACGGGTCCTATTGGCGTGAATTGCGTAAGCTTGTTATCTCTGAGTTCCTCTCCAACCGCCGAGTTGAGTTATTAAGCCAAATTCGTGTCTCTGAAGTTCAAACTTCGATTAAGGAGTTGTTTGATGTGTGGTCCAGCCAGAAGAACGAGTCTGGCTACTTGATGATAGAGCTGGACCAGTGGTTCTCGAAGTTGACACTCAACATGGTTCTTCGAATGGTCATTGGGAAGAGATATTGCGGTGTTATAGATGTGGCGAATGACGGTAAAGCCGAAAGGTGTTTGAAACATATAAGCGAGTTTATGCGTTTGATGGGGACTTTCATAGTGGGAGATGCTGTTCCTTTTCTAAGATGGTTGGATGTTGGGGGCTATGAGAAGGCCATGAAAGAAACAGCAAAGGAATTTGACAAAATGTTAAGCGAATGGTTAGAAGAGCACCGTCAAAAGAGGGCTGAAAAGGATGTGAGGGACAGAGATTTTATGGACGTGATGCTTTCAGTGCTTAATGACAGGCAGATTGATGGGGTTGATTCTGATACAATATACAAAGCCACGACATTGGTATGAGTATTATATAGTATTATATTGTGTGTGAATTAAATTATTATTATCTATCTTACCAATGGGGTTGATTCACGACTTTAAGAAATACATGCTTGATTCTTCTTTCTGCCGTAAAAGATATATGTGGTTAAAAGAAATTAGTATTATCCTTCTTACATTATACAAAGTCACAACATTGATTCTAACATGATTAGAATCATTAAGGGGCCAATTTACGTTATAGCAAAGATTGGATCCAATATCTCTTTTTCTCATATAGTTGGAGAGCATTCTTCTCATATAGAACTTGAACTTATTTGCAGGAATTGATTTTGGGAGGATCTGACACAACTGCTGTTACCCTTACATGGGCAATGTCTTTGCTATTGAGAAATCCTCATGTATTGGAAAAGGCTAAAGAAGAACTTAACACGCAAATTGGAAAAGACAGTTGCATAAGTGAGCCAGATATAAAAAAGCTGGTATATTTACAAGCTATAGTTAAAGAGACATTAAGATTGTACCCACCTGCCACTCTCTCATCACCTCGTGAATTCACAGAGAGCTGCACTATAGGTGGTTATTATGTCAGAAAGGGTACTCGACTCATGCCAAACCTATGGAAAATCCACAGAGACCCAAGTGTTTGGTCAGACCCGTTGGAGTTCAAACCCGAAAGGTTTCTTACCACTCACAAAGAAGTCGATGTTAGGGGTCATCATTTTGAGTTGTTACCATTTGGAAGTGGGAGACGGATTTGTGCTGGAATGTCCCTTGGCCTGCACATGATTCATTTCACTCTAGCTAATCTTTTGCGTTCCTTTGAATTCTTAAATCCATCTTCTGAACCAATTGATATGACTGAAATCTTTGAATTCACCAACACCAAAGCTACTCCACTTAAGATTTTGGTTAAACCATGTTTGCCTCCCAACTCTTTTATATGAATGTTAGTCTAGTCTGTTACCATTAATGGTCAAAGTCTGACACAAAGGCCAGATAATGTTGAGATGGGTGGAAAAAGCATGGATGTCATGGAAGGCTGGTCTAAAAGAATTATTAGGAAGTCCAAGAATTTGAATGATTATGTGTAGCTCAATAGTCTACTAGTTATGTTGTTGTTATAGTAATAAGATGTGTTCGTCACCAAAAACAAAGTAATAAGGTGTGAGTCTTGTGTGTATTTTCATTAATTTTTTCGTTGGTTTATAAGGAGTTTGTTATTTCTGCTATGTGCTAGTAGTATTTTTTTTTTGTCTCGTAGAATTACAACCAGCTAATTGTTGGCTCTTGTATTGGCTTAATACTCTTGTGAATGCTTTGATTTACCGGGACATTTAAATTTTTCCAAAACTCAAAAAAGAAATATGCTAGTCTCAAGACTAATTTTGAATGGTAATATGTTTCATTTTAATTTCTATAATTGTCAATTTTATTGCTTCTTTATATAGAAAATTAAAATATAAAATTTTGAAGCTAAATAGTTTAGTCCAATGAAGCCCAAATAAAGGACCAGCATTTGTAACAGACCTCCATATGGGCTGATGACAAAATGGGAGCTGCTTTTAACACCCTTTTTTTCTATTCACACCCCCTCATAATGTTTGTAACTTTTAAATTTCCCACCCTACCCCTCCCTACCCCACCACCACCACCATCTCCACCTCCACCCCCAACCCATCTCCACCTCCCAACACCCCCCATTAATTCTGTTTTTCTTTAAAAAATACCTCCGAAAATTAATTTCCGAAAAAAAAATAATTCCGGAAATTTTCGAAAATCTAACCATAAAAATAGTTTCCGGATGTATATTTCCGGAAATTTCTGGAAAAAAATGGCTTCTGAAAGTATATTCTCGGAAATTTCCGAAAATATATAATTTTTTTTACATATTTTCAGTTTTAGAGACGAAACATAATCCGTCGCTAAATTTCGTCTCTAAATCAGAGACGGAATTTTTCCATGTTTTTGCAGCAGGAAAATTTCGTCTCTAATTTAGAGACGGAATGGAAACCGTCGCTAAATTCTGCCTCTAAATCAGAAACGGAAAATTCCGTCTCTGATTTAGAGACGGAATTTAGCGACAGATTATGTTCCGTCTCTAAAACTGAAAATATGTAAAAGAATTATATATTTCTGGAAATTTCCAGAAATATACTTCTGGAAGCTATTTTTATGGTTTAGTTTCCGAAAATTTCCGGAAATTAATTTCTGGAAGTGTTTTTTTTCTGGAAATTAATTTCCGGAAGTATTTTTTAAGAGAAAAAAATTATTGGGGGGTGTTGGGAGGTGGAGGTGGAGGTGGAGATGGTGGTGGTGGTGGTGGTGGTGGTGGAGGTGGGGTAGGGAGGGAATTGTAAAAGTTACAAACATTATGGGGTTGTGACTAGCAAAAATGGGGTATTAAAAGAAACTCCCATGACAAATGCACTATGGAATGGATGGGCTTAAGGCTTCAAGATAAAAAGAAAAAAAAATAGTCTAATTTGCAATAGACTTTAAGTTGTAATTTTTTCTTCTTTCTCCTTGTAAGAGGTCATGACCTCAAGACCTTGCTTTGTTAATTTTTCAATTACTTAGTTTTATTTTCATTTTAGGAAGCCACGTGGCTAGTTAGGAACTAGGCTTGCCTTAGCTTGGCTTCAACACTTAAGTTTAATATTTTTCCTTCCTTTTAGCATTTTAGGTAAGATTTAATTTTGACATGTAAGAAGCATGGGTTTGCCCCAAATTCCTTCCCCCTCTTTGGCGCTAACTAGTGGTGGTTATAAGAAGGGAGGAGCTCTTCTTGTATCAGTTTAACTTGAATGTAATTTTGATACTTGTGCATTTTCTTCCTCTTAGATTAGAGTAGAAAAAAGTTTATAGTTCTTACTTAAACCATGCTGAGACTTATTAAGTTCCAGTAGCTTGTGGAGTTTATTCACTCAATCTTATCAATCTAAGGGGTTGCTCTTGGTTGTGACACTTGGCACCATTCCTATCTTGTCCACTTTTCTACTTCTTCTTCCTTGGTTGATTGTTGCGTTTCCATGGTTGCTTTGGGGTGATTTATGCGCTGAGTTTCTGTCATTTCTTGCTTGCTTTTACGCTTTAATTCTTCTCTATTTTTCATTCATTGTGCTTTTTATTCATATTCCAGATTTTGTTGCGAGTAATTGACGAATTAATCAAATAAAATGGATTGATTCAACCTCAATTGTTCACCATTTTCCACTCTTGCTTTTTACTTTTCACATGTTATTTACTCTTTCCTTTACTTTCAAGTCATTTATTTTCTTGCAATTTCCCATCCTTTTAATTCTTGCTAATCCCTTTTACATTCAACAATGTACTTTTCCTTTATTGGGTTGTGTTGTTGGAGAGTCAAAGTGGCTTTTCCAGCTTTCAATTTCATTATTCATCATCTTTACCTTCATGTTCTTACTTTTAGCACTTTAATTTTGCATTTTAAGTGCTTTCTATTGTTAAATCTAATTGCAAATTTAAATACACTGTTTTCAATTCCTTCAAACTCATGTGGTTGATCGTTCTAAAATTTTAAGAATTGAAATATGTTGTTTTTGATGCTATTCACATGTTAATCATTGGTGAGGCATTCAACTCAAAAATTATTGAGCAAGTAGCTCCATTCTTTGAAAATTACGGGAGTCCTTTTTGCTTCCTCTATCCATCATATCTACTTTGCTTTCTCTTCTCTTTTAGCTTCACTTGTTCTGGTTACTAGTGATTTCAAGCAAAGTATCTTGTTATTGTTACAAGGATGGAAATATGAGAAATTGGGGGTTTTTATTTTTTAATTTAGGGACTAATAGTTTTTGGATCCCCGTATGCATCCAGTATCCACCTTAGCACTTCATGTGCCAAATCATTAGTGATCTATTGATGTTATCAAATGTTGGGGATTAGGGTATCATTTGTTTTTCTTTAGTTTTAGTTAATGATGCTTATTTTGGGATATGAGTTTGCCGAAGATGAACTAAATTATTGAAGCTTTTGAACATAGATAAGTATCTAAATTTATACAAAAAAAAAAAAATATTATGAGCTTATAGATGTTTCTGAAGAAATTAGATGAGAGATTATGGAAAAAAGTTGAGGTGTAAGGATAGCAATCGCAAGTGCACGATTTGATCAAGTAGTATAAAAGATATCGTCTTCATAGGGATTATGTTGTTGACTACCAATTATCCACAATTTTTTTATCTAATCGCACTCAATCAAATTTAGAATAAAAAATATATGTTAAAGAATAAAATAAAATCTAATTATTAATTGAAAAAAAATCTAATGAAAGAAAAAATCTAATTATTGATTGGGGTGAAATCAAATCTAAAAGTTTCTGGAATTAGGATTCACCACAATGAGTACCATCAGATATGTAAAGATTGCCTTTTATCAAATTATTTTATTTTGAAGGTGAATTATCCTAAGGTAATTATTGGTTCCTTTCAAAATATCAATAACGTATTTGATTAGACCAACTCCTACTTTCATGGTAATTGAATCACCTCAAATCCATTAAGTTCTATGATAATTCAGTGGGCCTTCTGGGGACCAAACTTGCTTTCGTGATTTAGAGTCTCAGGTTCAATTTTATAGTTTCTAATATTAAGGTTCACCTTTCGGTTCTTCTCCTAATATGTAAAATCATATGAATAAGAGACCTAACAAATTCACAAGCATTAAGATCATCTCAAACTGGATCTAAACAAGAATAAATAAAAGAGAAAAAAAATCAAAATGTAATTGTTAATCCTACATTGGGCTACTCCCAATTCCTAGAATAAGATGTTGAGTCTCAAGAAATTTATAAAAGAATTTTTAAGAGAACTAACATCTTCTATGTTTTAATGAATACATTTTTTGTTATTAACCATTGAAAAGTTGCACATGCGTTTAATGGACTTACTTTGATTTCATCTAAAGTTGGCCATATGAATTTAAGCGTTTATGACATAACTGTCTGAAGGTCAATCAGTCTGAAGTGTTGTCTGTCTAAAGACTTCAAGCTGTCTGAAATCCTAGTTTATCTGAAGAATGATACTCTCTGAAGATTGCTGACGTGGATTACAAGAAGATTTCTGAAGAGTAAAGCCTCTGAAGTTTTCTCCTGGAGTCAAAGCGTCTCTTCAATCCTTCTCTTACACGCAATTCATTCTTTCCATTTCAAGGCATGCAAAACATTGTTTTTCAAGTGTTTGAAACTCAGGCACAATAGACGAAAGTCTGCTACGCATTTTTTGCAGAAGGTCAGCACAGTCTGCAAACTTTTCACTGTGTCAGAAGATCATCTCACAACGGATTAAATAGCATTTAATGCTATCTCTCAGCGGATATTTCTCAATGGACTTCATCAATCCTCTATAAATAATTGCATTGTGGTCGAAAAATCTTAAGAATCAAGATGCTCTTACGCTGCTAAGTTTTTCCTAGAAAAACAAACTCTGATAATTTCTACTTGTACACAAATTTTCATATCCTGAGTTCAAATCAGTTTGCTTGTACATATTTCTGTTTAAGTTATGAACTGGGTCTGTAGTTCATCAACTTAAACAAGTTCTTTGTAAACACTTTTAGTGTCTGAGAGCCTGAAGAGGCTTGGTGGAAGAAATAATACTTGTGTGTGGAGCCTGGAGAGGCTTGTTATGTAAACAATACTTGGTGGTAGAGCCTGAAGAGGTTTGAGAGAAAAGAATACTTGTAATTTGATCAGATTAGTGGAAAATCCACAGCGTGTTTGCACTGGGACTAGACGTAGCTCATTGTGGTTGTGAGTGAACTAGGATAAACTTTGTGTTTGAGTATCTCTTTCCCTGATCTCTTTCAATTTAGTTTTTCAGACTAACCTTAAGGGTATTGAACTTGTTCATACAAAAACTGAATGTAAAATATTGTTTTAGAAAAATCTGTTTTTCATACTATCTGAAGTTGTTTCAAATGATACGCAAACTTCAAATAACTTATCAGTTGTCTGAATTTTCTAAAAGATTCAGTTTTGAGAAAAAGTTTCCAGAAAACATTAAGTTTTATATAAACATTATTCAACCCCCTTCTAGTGTTTACCTATGTTTTCTACAGTTGGTATCAGAGCTCAGCCTTGGGTTGAGCACTTGATCGTGTTGAGGAAAAGATCCAGATGGAAACTTTAACAAGTAACAAGCAGTACATCACAGAGAGAGCCTCTGTCACCAGGCCTCCAGCCTTCAACGGAGAAGATTATAACTACTAGAGAGATCGTATGAAGTTGTTCATTGAGAGCAACAACATTGATCTTTGGGATATTGTCACTGAAGGTGATTACATTCCTAAGCATGGTGGGGTGCCCATTCCCAAGTCTAAATGGACTATGGAGCAGAAGGCTCGTGTTCAGTTAAATGCCAAGGATAAACTCTATTTGGTATGTTCTGTGAACAAATCAGAATATGTGAAAGTTCATGGATGTGCTTTAGCCAAGGAGATCTGGGACACGCTAGCATCAGCCCATGAAGGAACTGAAAATGTTAAGCAGTCTAAGATCAGCATGCTTGTACATCAGTATGAGATGTTCAAAATGCATGACTCTGAAACCATTGATCAGATGTATGGTAGGTTTCAGATGATAACTAATGGACTAAGGTCTTTAGGAAGAATATGAATCTAAAGATAATGATCGAAAGATTCTAAGAAGTTTACCTAAAACTTGGAGACTCGAAGTCACTGCCATTCAAGAGGCCAAAGACCTCAACTCCTTAAGAATGGAAGAACTGTTGGGATCTCCCAAGGTCTATTAGTTAAAGCTTGGCAAAGACAAATCCAAGAAGAAATCACTGGCACTGAACACAAGAACCAGACAGCTTAGGCATGGAACCCTGAAGGCCATGCAAGCTGAAGAAGCTTTAGATGGTGAAGAATCTAAAGTTAGCTCTGAAGAAGAAGAGGACCTTGCTCCGCTCAGCAGAAAGATCAAGAAGATGCTGCAAAACAAAGGGAGGTTCAGAAAACAACAAAAGCAAGACTCTCCCGTGGAGAATACAAAATTTCTTTACACACGACACATGTACTGTGAGGTCAATTTTAATATAGAGTAAATAGAATAGATAAAATGGTAGGAATGAGACTGTCTCCCATGGAGAATACCTGTAGTTCATAAAAAGATTCTTTCATAATGAAACATATTACTAAAAACAAATAATCAGAGAAAATGTTTTAATATCATAATAAAAAATGAAAATGAAAGTGTGATAAAAAATAAAAGAAAAAGGAAAACGACAGGATTAAGACTGCCTCCCTATATGATACCTGTGATTCATAAAAAAATCACTTTACTAACGTGAGAATGAAGAAGAATGACATTATAAGTGAATGATTAATTAAAAACAAACAAAAAGGAGAAAAAACACTACAATAGAAGCTAAATAAATGAAGATATGATTTTGATAAAAAAAATGAAAAGAAAGTAAAATAGGATGATACATTTTTTGTCATCGTCCATTTCTGATTTTTTTATTACATAAAAACACAATTAGGAAATATAATAAATGTGTTGATGTAAATTAAATGTAATTTAATCATAATAATAATAATAATAATAATAAGAAAATTAATGTGTGAGAAAAAATAAAATGTTAGGAATAGGACTGTCTCCCGTGAAGAATACCCGCAGTTCATAAAAAAATTTCTTTTATAATGAAACATATTAATAAAAATGAATAACAAGAGAAAATAAAAAGAAAATGAAAGTGAGATAAAAAAATAAAAGAAAAAAGAAAACGACAGGATTAAGACTGCTTCCCGTGGTGGATCACTTTACTAACATGAGAAAGAAAAAGAATGATATTATAAGTGAGTGATTAATTAAAAAAACAAAAAGGAGAAAAAAACACTACAATATTGTTAGGACCACAGGAAACACTAGAAGGGGAGTTGAATAGTGTTTTATAATCTTTGCAGATTTTTGGAAAACCTTTTGAAAGAAGCAAAATAGATTTGAAAATATTTGATCAACCTTCCGAAACTGGGAAGTTCAGCAACTTGCTGATGCAACTCAGAAGGTTGATTGAAAGACTTTTTGAAATTATTTTGACTTAAAGAAAAGATTGTTTTCTGCTTAGATTAATAAAACAACTTTTCTTTAACCCTTCTCGGTTAGTTTAAACAGATAAATGCGGAAAGTAAAGAGTTGAGGGAAGAGAAAACTTAACATAAGGATTTATACTGGTTCACCCACTAACCCAAAGAGCTACATCCAGTCCCAAGGAAAACTCCACTGGATTTTCACTAATCCCGCAAGATTACAACGAGTATTATTTGCACACCTGGCCTCTCCAGCCCCAATGAGTATTCTTTATCTTCGACTGCCTCTCCAGGAAACTCTT
The DNA here is from genome assembly GCA_026901365.1 of Sesbania bispinosa. Taxonomy (NCBI): domain Eukaryota; kingdom Viridiplantae; phylum Streptophyta; class Magnoliopsida; order Fabales; family Fabaceae; genus Sesbania; species Sesbania bispinosa. Next base: position 329,836 of record QLOH01000477.1, read on the forward strand.
GCAGTATTCTTTGCACACTTGGCCTCTCCAGGCCCAACGAGTATTCTTTTACAGACAAGCCTCTCCAGGCTCAATCAAGTATTCTTTGTTCCACCAAGCCTTTCTCATGGGTTTCTGGCAAGCGAACCAAAAATCCAGTAGTATAATAGTAAGAAGAGTTATCGTATCCACAAGGAACGGTCAACTCGCGTATATTCGTGGTCTATTTATCAAGAGACAAATAACAGATTTGTGAGGATATTATGCGTGGAAATTGTAAATTGCAAATTAATAAGTAATAAAAATAGAAAGGAAGAGTTAGAGACACTTTACTTGGATTAGAATTGGACTTCATATCATCACACCCTTTGTGCATGTAAAAACTATCTATTATTTTTGGTTTACTCTATAATACTGTAGACAAACTATATTGCTAAGACCCCCGAGTTACTAGCGGCCTCACACACTCAAAGGTAATCCATGCGGGCTCTCCCAGGCGACGGACTTACCCTCGGCTTATTTTGCTTTCTTTTAGTTCGTTTGTAAAAGAACTAATTGATAAACGAGGCCTACCACTCTGGACGCACCTTCGCTAGAGTACTGTCACTACCCATCACTCATTAGAATACATCCACGTTTCGCTTCCTGGATTGACAATCAACTAATCCTTTGCTATCGGTAATTTAATAACCATGCCTATCCTGTAGACACCCTTCATTAGAGTACTCACACTACCCATCAATCACTAGCAACGCCCATGTTTCGGTTCACTGGCTACCTAGTCCTCTTATTCACTCAGAGAATGGGTTTCTTCAGAATCTGCTCCCCCATCCTCAATCCTAGTCGAAACTAGCCTATAACTCCGGCGCAAGCGCGGAAGTTAGGAATTAAGCACAGAATAAGATTACCTATATTATAGACAGAGAGCTCAAGAAATAATAATACAAAATTTACATACACTTGGGGATAGAACTGGTGCATTATCACTGGAATATAACTGAATTACAATAATTGTGCACACTTGATCTGGTGCAAGAGGTTCCTATTTATAGGCTAAGGAAAGAGAAAGAAAATTGGTGAGAAATCTATCTAAAAACGGCAACAGGGCAAGAATCACGTGTTCTGCGTTTCACCCTACGCTACAGCGCAGGATGCCGCGCAGGTTCCAGAGGGCTGCGCTTCACCCTGAGCTGTAGCGCAGGATGCGTCCTGCAACTTCAATCTTTCTCTTTTAACTTGATCTCTCCCCGAGACTGGTTTTGTTTGATTGTCTTTCCTTGTTTCCCTTTTCTTGATGAGATCTTGCATTTATTGAGCATCTTGGATTTAATTGGGAAGATTGTCTGCAGAATCCTTGTTTAATTGGAAGTGATATCTTCATTAATTGCTCTCAAATAATCTTCAAATCTTCATTATTGCCTTCAATTAAACTTCAAATCTTGCAAATATCTCCCTTATTTAATGCTATCTTTCCCTCAAATCAAATCCTTGCAATATTCTGCAAAAATCAGCAATATTTCTTTCAAAATAGCATCAAATTCAAATCCAAGATTAATAAATATAATTTATCAAATATTAAATAAAAAGAGATTAAACTGGGGCAAAAATACCATTTTATCCTTGATAAGTGAACTAAAAAGTGCTCTAATTTATCAACTAATTTTCACTTATCAAAATACCCCCCAACTTAACTTCTTGCTTGTCCTCAAGCAAGAGACCTCTTTGCAATCAAAACATCAATTCTATCCCTTGTGTAATTGAAACAATTCAAAAACAAATTCAAGGAACTCTTCATCATCTCCTTGTTAAGCAGCAGTCACTTTCCAAACATAAGAAAAAATCAAGATTAAGAGATGTTACAAATCCTCAATCAGAATAGAACACAAACATCAGTCAAACTTCTCAAAAATAGCAATTAAAGCAGTAAGTGATAAACCAAGGAAATCTCTCATTCTCACGGGTTAGTGTTTCCCTCAATCTTTTTCACCACCGTTGAACAACTAGAATTGATAGTCGTTTCCAACATCTAAACCTGCAAGTAGTTAATATGGATCAAAAGGTCTTTTCTTTGGTTGTAATGAGGCTGGGCTATCAAGAAATCATGGTTTTTCTAGATATGCAAAGAACACTTTGAATAGAGAGCATCTTGTGGTTGTGCTTGGGAACTTCTCTCAATTCATCAAGTTATTCTTGAACTGTCACCTTTTTTCAGCTGGTCTCTTTGTTTGAAGAAGTATTCTCCCCAACTTATTCAATTTCCACACCTTTGTGCAGATTTTTTTTTATCATAAACAATAACATAGAGAATTTATTTATGAGGGAGTACTCTTCTTTTTGATTTCTTGTGCCTGCTCTTTGAATCTCTTTGACCTTTCGATTCACCAACCTCTTGTCCCATTTTGTTGTGTTGCACCTTGCTCTCTATCCCATGTGTGAAGGGACATGGTATGATCATTAATCATGGCTGGGGTGCATCAAAGGAAATATTAAGGCTCAAATGGGCAATCAAAAATTGGAATAATGTAATCAAGGTTGGCTATTCGACACTGAGAAAAATATTATAATCACAAAATATGCCTTTGTCACTTCCATATCTTCCACTAGCAAGACAAAATTCAGAAACTCAAGCAATAACAGTTGACAAGCAGCGGTGAAAAGCTCTCAATTTCGGTGTTTGGGCTCACAGCTCACCGGTTATTGGCTAAAATTTTTTGATAAAACACTTACTGATTTTAATTAATTATCCTGATAGGTTCTCCTGAGAAGTATCCTAAACTTAATTGATTATGGAATTAATCACAAAACCCTATCATTTTTCCTAGTCTGGTTAGTTAAACTACTTATTTATAGAGAATTTTGAAAAAGTTACCTTAAATCCTAATTCCTAAGGTCCTAAAAATTTTAAAAATTCTAAAAATTAAAAAAAAATGAAATACAAAACAAAAATTCTAATTAACTAAAAATAAAATTCTAATAATAGAAAATAAAAGAAAAACTAAAAGAAAGAAAACACCAGTATCAATCTTCATCCTCTGTATCATGTAAGTCCTTGTCCTGCTGCTGCTCCACCTCCCCCTGAATGAATAGGCCTGTCCCCAGGCCACTGGAAGAATATTCGGAACTCTTCAAGCAGCATGCTTGGGTATGGCTCTAGTACTCTTGATTGGTTTGAGGTCAACTGGTCTTTATACTTTGCAGCAGTCTATGTAATTCATGAAGAACATGGAAGCCTACCAATTTACATCCATAAATAATTACTCTCTTCACAACAAAATTTCACTGCACTTGGTAATGCCTTCCTAAAAACAGAACATACTCATTTGTTTTGAAAGCGTTCAATCAATCCATGGAAAGTGAAAGTTAAAATTTTTTTTTGAAAGAAACAGAGCATAACACTTTCAAATTTAATAACTCACAAAACAAAGAGCATTTCAATTCAGCAAATTGTTCTTCATGTTCCACACAGCCAAAATCACATTTAAGATAGCAATTATCAACAATATACACATTCCTAAGGTTGCTATCCTAAAGTTCAAATCATAGAGTGAATGAAGATTTCGATTGATAAAAATTAAAGAAAACATAACTGAAAGTTTCAAAAATGATGAAAGTTTGTGAGTGGAAAGAGTGAAAAGAAGAGCTTAGAAAGTAGAGAAACAGTACATGAGAAAATAGAAGATTTTTAAAAAAATTCGTATTGCTGCGCTTCACCCTGCGCTACAGCGCATGTGAAGCGCAGAAGTCAATGACTAAAATTGCATTTCTGCGCTTTACCTGCGCTACAGCGCCGGTGAAGCGTAGAAAACAGAATGCAATTTTGCAATTTTCAGTCACGTTTTCTGCTACTTCCTATTATTTAAAAAATTTATTTTCCACAAACTTATTCCAATCAATTTTGAAAATGTAGTGCCGGTGAAGCGCAGAAAACAGAATGCAATTTTGCAATTTTCAGTCACGTTTTCTGCTACTTCCTATTATTTAAAAATTTTATTTTCCACAAACTTATTCCAATCAATTTTGAAAATTTCCTAAATCCTAAAAATGAAGAATCCTAATTAACAACTAGAAAATAAAACAAAACTAAAATTAATTAAATACTTTAAAAATCTCTGGGTTGCCTCCCAGAAAGCGCTTGTTTAACGTCTGATAGCTCGACGTCTGTTCTCTCAAGGTGGCTGAAACTAAAATATTTTGATGAGCTTGTGAGCTGCACCCTTGCTTTCTTTGGCACATATACCTCCCCATAATCTTGCCTTGGAACAACCTGTACTGTGAAGCTTTGATGATTTACAATTTATTGCTCTCAATTTCTTTGCTTCAGGGGGGTCTTTGATATGGAACACACCTGACCACTTGATCTTCAATCTGGCTCTAGGCTCTGAATTGGATTCTAGCTTGACTTTTCTTCTCTTTGCCTTGTCCTGGTCAGTGTGATTGCAGGCCTTTTATTTTTGAGGTCTGGAAGGTTTAACACTTGCACCATGCCTTTCTTGATCTTTCTTTGGAGGACTGGTTGGATAAAGCAAGGTCTTTGGTCTTGGTACCACTTCCCTTCCTTCCTCGGGCTTTGATTCTTCATCTCCATGTTCACTTTTTTTCTCATTTTCTTGATCGTTTTCATCATGTACACCCCCATTGTTGTATTCTCTTCCTCCCTTTCACAGACAATCTCTTCTTTAAGATCCATCTTTTCTGTTTCATCCTCTCCATCTTCTTCTTCTTCTACTTCTGCTGCACCTTCTTGTGTTTCTTCAGATCCCTCCTCTTCATTATCAGCCAGATCATCATTGGTTTCCTCCCCTGTCAATTTAACAATTATGGTGGGACAAAATTCTACGGGGTTGGATTGAACGTTTGCTGAGCTCTGTTCTGACTGTTGGTTGGCTAGTGCTTCTGCTATCTGTTCAACTGTTGCATTGGGAAACTCTCTTATTTTGTTGAGCAGTTCCAACATGAATTGCTCCATGGCTTCCAACATTGGGATGTTTATTGCTCTATTTTGTTACTCTCCATGTAGGCTGCAAGTAGCGTGTTCATATCTTTCATGGAGGGATTCTTTGGATATGGTAATTCCCTGAGTTGCAGTGCATGCGTGAACTCTTCCTTATTTTCTTCTTTATTTTCTGTAGCAGCTTCCTCTGATTTCCTTTCTTCAATTCCTCTTTCTTGTATTTCTTCAGTTTCCTCTTCTTGAATGTCCGGATAAGAGCAGTGACCATTGAGATGGTTACCTCCGCAAAAATCACAAATTAATTGTGGTGACTGGCCAGGATAAGAGTGAACTGGTTGCGGTGGCTAAGAAAGTCTGTCTAGCTGCTTTTGGAGTGCTTCTAATGACTGCTCCAAACTATTATTTTCTGCCCTGAGTTCATCTTCAAAAGTTTGCTTATGGGATGAAATAGCATCTTGTTGCCACCCAAAATTTTGATTCTGGTAACTTCCCCAATCCTGTGAAAAATTGTTAGAATAATTGTTGTTATTAGAGAAGTTACCTTGAATTGGTGTGTGGGAGAAATATTTTGGCTCTTGCTGCCTAACATCATCTCCAAGGGTTCTTCTTGGTGGATTTTGATAATCTCCAAGTATTCTTCTTGTTGGATTTTGCCATTCAGAAGCCATTAAGCATTTACTTCACTTGGGGTGGTTGAACAGAGAGTGTTGAAATTGTCTCCTTAAGCTTAGCCTTGCCCCCTTTTTTTGTCACCTGTCTTCTCAAGAGAAATAATCAAGAAGCTCAAACAAATGTTAGCTCAAATGAGAAGAACAATTTTTTTATAAAAAGAAAATAATTAAAATAAAATAATTAAAAATAAAATATTTTTATTTTCTTCTCGACTTCTCCCTCGTCTCCTTCTCTTGTTTCTACTTCTGTTCTTCCTTGATGTCCTTTCTGTTTCTGGATCAAGTTGTAATTGATTGGGGGACACCTGGCCTCTCAAAAGCATAAACAAGAAACTTTGAAAAGGGTAAGTGTGGAAGAAATTTAATAATAATAAAAAAAAACTATAAATTTCCTAAAAAAAATCCTAAAATAATAAGAATAATAAAAGAAATCCTAAGATAGATATCCTTGATAATAGACCTCCAAGGTTTACACGAATTGGAAACCGTTCCCCGGCAACAGCGCCAAAAATACTTGATGGGTTTCTGGCAAGCGAACCAAAAATCCAGTAGTATAATAGTAAGAAGAGTTATCGTATCCACAGGGAACGGTCAACTCGTGTATATTCGTGGTCTATTTATCAAGAGACAAATAACAAATTTGTGAGGATATTATGCGCGGAAATTGTAAATTGCAGATTAATAAGTAATAAAAATAGAAAGGAAGAGTTAGAGACACTTTACTTAGATTAGAATTGGACTTCATATCATTACACCCTTTGTGCATGTAAAAACTATCTATTATTTTAGGTTTACTCTATAATACTGTAGACAAACTATATTGCTAAGACCCCGAGTTACTAGCGGCCTCACACACTCAAAGGTAATCCATGCGGGCTCTTCCAGGCGACAGACTTACCCTCGGCTTATTTTGCTTTCTTTTATTCCATTTGTAAAAGAACTAATTGATAAATGAGGCCTACTACTCTGGATGCACCTTCGCTAGAGTACTGTCACTACCCATCACTCATTAGAATACATCCATTTTTCGCTTCCTGGATTGACAATCAACTAATCCTTTGTTATCGGTAATTTAATAACCTTGCCTATCCTGTAGACGCCCTTCATTAGAGTACTCACACTACCCATCAATCACTAGCAACACCCATGTTTCGGTTCACTGGCTACCGAGTCCTCTTATTCACTCAGAGAATGGGTTTCTTCAGAATCTGCTCCCCCATCCTCAATCCTAGTCGAAACTAGCCTATAACTCCGGCGCAAGCGCGGAAGTTAGGAATTAAGCACAAAATAAGATTACCAATATTATAGACAGAGAGCTCAGGAAATAATAATATAGAGTTTACATACACTTGGGGATAGAATCAATTACATCCAATCCTAATGGAGAGTTAACTACACAAGGTAGCCATACAAACCACCGAAGATGCTGTCACCATCTTCAATCCTTGTAAAGCGCTCCTCCTCTCCTACTCTAAAATTAAAACTGGTGCATTATCACTGGAATATAACTGAATTACAATAATTGTGCACACTTGATCTGGTGCAAGAGGTTCCTATTTATAGGCTAAGGAAAGACAAAGAAAATTGGGGAGAAATCTATCTAAAAACGGCAACAGGGAAAGAATCACGTGTTCTGCGCTTCACCCTACGCTACAGCGCAGGATGCAGCGCAGGTTCCAGAGGGTTGCGCTTCACCCTGAGCTGTAGCGCAGGATGCGTCCTGCAGCTTCAATCTTTCTCTTTTTAACTTGATCTCTCCCCGAGACTGGTTTTGTTTGATTGTCTTTCCTTGTTTCCCTTTTCTTGATGAGATCTTGCATTTATTGAGCATCTTGGATTTAATTGGGAAGGCTGTCTACAGAATCCTTGTTTAATTGGCAGTGATATCTTCATTAATTTCTCTCAAATAATCTTCAAATCTTCATTATTGCCTTCAATTAAACTTCAAATCTTGTAGATATCTCCTTTATTTAATGTTATCTTTCCCTCAAATCAAATCCTTGCAATATTCTGCAAAAATCAGCAATATTTCTACCAAAATAGAATCAAATTCAAATCCAAGATTAATAAATATAATTTATCAAATATTAAATAAAAGGGATTAAATTGGGGCAAAAATACCATTTTATCCTTGATAAGTGAACTAAAAAGTGCTCTAATTTTCACTTATCACTCTCCAAGTTCTCAGACACTTTACAGTGTTTACAATGTAAACTAAGTTTAAGTTTCTGAGAAACTCTAACTCAAGTTCTTCTTGTACAAAGGGATAACTGAGCAAAACTCAGAATACAAAGGGTAAATATAAGTACAAGGATAAACAGAGATACATGTGTATAATTTACGTTCATTCTTATCTCTGTATGAGGGATTACTTCCTCAGAGAGTTGGCTTGATAGGATATGACTTTGAGTTTCTGCCAGATCTCTTTTGGCTATTCTATTGTTTATCTTGAGATTCATTCAAGCCCAGGGTTCACCAAAGGTTCGCCAATCTTCAAAGTCTTTCATGAGACTATTTATATGTTCTGGAAATATAGTCGTTGAAGATTGCTTAGTACACCATTGAGAAATGTAGCCATTGAAGATTACTTGGTATACTTTCTTAGAGCCGCTGTGAGACAACTTCTCTTTTGTTTATCTTCTGACTTGAGCCGAGTAGGTGTGTAGCTATGATTCAGCTCTGTCACACAGCAGTTTGGCTCTTGATCTTTCTTGAGAGAATTTCTAATGCTTCAGCAGGTTGATGTTCCTCTCTCTCTTTTTCTCTTTACTGCAAGAAGTCTGGTATTTAGATTGAGATGAAAATATCCGTTAGACTTCTCTTTAATCCCATTGGGAGTTATCTTTTCTCCTTGTTGAGATGCGAGCTTCTGATAGCGTATTGTAGAGGCAGTACAATAGGTGTGTAGCAGCGCTGACTCTATCTCTGACCTCTGTTTGCTTTTCTGCAGTAGGTTTCTTCTTTTGTGTCAGGAAATAAAGCTATACCAGAAAGCCTTTATTTTTCCTTGCACCGATTCAGCTTAACCATTAATCTTTGCTGAGACTTGAGTCTTTTAATGCATCAGTCAGATTGACTCGTAAGTCTTCGGAGAGTGGCATGACGTCTCTGGCTTCAGAAGCTTCCACAGATTCTGTTCTTCAGAGTCTGATCAATTCCAGAAGGTTGACCATCTTCAGCAAGTTCGTTCTTCAGTAGGTTGTACTCTTTTTTTGCTGCAATGTTCTTCCTTTAGTATGTTGCATTTCTTCAGCAGGTTGCTTCTCTTAAATGGATTACTTTCTTCAGTGAGTTGTACTTGAGAGTAGCAATCAGAAATCAACTCCTCATTGTTCTATGTGCATTCTGGTTTACGCTCTTCCAAAAACTTTGATGACTTTCTTCATTTGAGCTTGCGCGGATGAATCTTTTTCTTCTTAGCAGATTGCTTTCTTCAACTTTCTTTAGCAGGTTCCTTTCTTCAGTTCAGCAGGTTGTGTTCTCTCAGCAGGTTGATCATTTTCAGAGAGTTGCTTCTACAGCGTTCCTGAAATACAAAGAAGAATACCTTTCTCAGTAGAACCTGTTTCTATACAGTCTAATTTGTTAATCATTAAAACCAAGGATAATGAGGTTTGAACTTAATTTCAATTACTTAAATTAATTCTGAGACTCAACATTCTCCCCCTTTTTAATGATGAAAAATTAGATATGGCTAACAAATATGAACAAGATTTAGCTTTAAGATTAGGAAACAAAGTTGTCAAAATATTTCAGAGAGATACAAGGTGTGAAAAACTCCCCCTCAATAAAACATTTTTCTTTGATAGATTTTTACTTATTGAAAAACGTCTTTGTTAACTCCCCCTGAACAGGAGATCTTTCTTTTGAAAAATTCTTAGTTACTTTTGGTTATATTTCTGAAAAACGTTTTTGCTTCTTATTTGTTAGTTATATTTCTCCCCCTTTTGTCATTATTTAAAAGGGCGGGTGAAGCATAATAGTGTCCAGAAAGATAAGCATGTGGAGAACTATGATTCAGATTAAGAGGGTCTTACTTTTCTTTTAAGGATTTGTTAAAGGGAACTTTTTCAGAGCAGTAAGCAGAGATTTGCACACGATATATCACAGCAGATAAAGATGTACAAAATAATGATGCCTTCAAAAAGTTTCTTATATATATTAAAAGAAATTTCACAACATTTAAAAAAAAGATGAGAAATTGTAGACATTTTTTACAAGAATTAATCAAATGACTTGCTTTCACTGGACTCATCTTCTTCTTTTTCAATTCCCACATCCTCCCGCAGCTTCAATAAGGCCGCTTTTGTCCTTTCAAGTTCGTTGCGAAGGAGGGTGTTCTTCATCTTCAACCTCCTAACTTCAATCGGTTGCAAGGTTGGTCTTGTATCATTCAACACTGTATTTTGACTATTAACCTTGAAGAGGCTAGGACGCCTGTGGTCATAGAGGTGTTCGATATGAACATTGTGATATTGGAGAAGCTTCTTGATTACGGTGTTGTGGGGGAGGATTTCAGCAAAGTCCCTTTTTCTTCCCATCATGCCGAACAGAATAATCCAGGGCAGATTAATCTTTTTCCTCTGCAGAAGGTTGATAACACAGAACCTCTCCATCTTGGAGATATGGTTATCTCGCATACTAGGAATTACACAGCACTTAAGAATTGCAAAAAGAACTTTGGGAATATCCTTCATCCCGTTCTCATCGTAAATCAGCTTGTTGAACCTTCCAGCACCACCATGATGAGCTTCCGAGATGTCAGAGAATAGGGCACCTCCAGCCTTGACGCCCAACACCTTTTCCAGAATGGCAGTATTGACAATGATTTCTTGACCTGCACTTGGGCCCTTAGAAAAGTTCTGTTATTTTCCTCTAACTCTTCCACAGTGTTCCAGAATTCCCAAACACTGGCCTCATGCCACTTGCAATCAATGGCCTTGAAGAATGGTAGCCATCCGGCACTCTAAAAAAGATCAGCAATATCATACCCTTCCTCCGCCAGGCTTTTGAAGTCCACAATTTGTGTTTGGAAGATTGTAGCAGAGGACGCCATTTAAGAGCAAGGGAGAGAGAAGTCTTTTTGAGAAGTGATAAGGGCTTGAAGATGAGAGATGAGAGATTGCAGAGAGATTCAGAAGAGTGATGAGGTTTGGACTGCTTCCCACGTCTTGTATAAATAGGCTCAGATAGCCTTTAATGATAGCATTTGCAGTGCCGACTTGGGAGAACGTGTGTCGTGTAGTAGACAGGTGAAAAGCCATCTCTTTTAAATATCCATGCCATCAATGCTTACAGTTTTCAAAAACTTTTGAAAATGTGACTTTTCAGTTTTTAGTTAATACAGTATTATTTTTGGCAAATAATATAATAATTATGCTTAAAAATGATTTGCAATAAATTTTTGAAGCTTAGATATTTATGCATATAATATATCATACAAAAATAAATATTTTCGCGAAAGCATGAAATAATGTTAAAATATTAAACAATGTTACCAGTAGAGATGCTTATGGATTGAGATTGATGACGTGTGTTTGTTAAGACTCAAAATTGTCTTCAAAGACACTCTTGTTGCTTCTGTTGATCAGCTTCATAAGATCTCTTCATGGCTTGTTTGAGGTTTTCATGTGGATCTTCTTCCTCAGCATTTGTTAGATGCTTAACCCGGGGTTAAGCTCTGATACCAAATGTTAGGACCACAGGAAACACTAGAAGGGGGGTTGAATAGTGTTTTATAATCTTTGAAGATTTTTGGAAAACCTTTTGAAACAAGCAAAACAAATTTGAAAATATTTGATCAACCTTCCGAAACTGGGAAGTTCAGCAACTTGCTGATGCAACTCAGAAGGTTGATTGAAAGCCTTTTTGAAATTATTTTCACTTAAAGAAAAGATTGTTTTCTGCTTAGATTAATAAAACAACTTTTCTTTAACCCTCCTTGGTTAGTTTAAACAGATAAATGCGGAAAATAAAGAGTTAAGGGAAGAGAGAACTTAACACAGAGTTTTATAATGGTTCACCCACTAACCCAGTGAGCTACATCCAGTCCTAGGGCAAAACTCCACTGGATTTTCACTAATCCCGCAAGATTACAACGAGTATTATTTGCACACTTGGCCTCTCCAAGCCCAATGAGTATTCTTTATCTTCGACTGCCTCTCTAGACAACTCTTGCAGTATTCTTTGCACACTTGGCCTCTCCAGGCCCAACGAGTATTCTTTTACAGACAAGCCTCTCCAGGCTCAATCAAGTATTCTTTGTTCCACCAAGCCTCTCCAGGCTCTCAGACACTTTACAGTGTTTACAATGTAAACTAAGTTTAAGTTTCTGAGAAACTCAAACTCAGGTTCTTCTTGTACAAAGGGATAACTGAGTAAAACACAGGATACAAAGGGTAAATCTAAGTACAAGGATAAACAGAGATACAAGTGTATAATTTAGGTTCATTCTTATCTCTATATGAGGGATTACTTCCTCAGAGAGTTGGCTTGATAAGATATGACTTTGAGTTTCTGCCAGATCTCTCTTGGGCTATTCTATTGTTTATCTTGAGATTCATTCAAGCCCAGGGTTCACCAAAGGTTCACCAATCTTCAAAGTCTTTCATGATACTATTTATATGTTCTGGAAATATAGCCGTTGAAGATGTCTTAGTATACCGTTGAGAAATGTAGCCATTGAAGATTGCTTGGTATACTTTCTTAGAGCCGTTGTGAGATCACTTCTCTTTTGTTTATCTTCTGACTTGAGCAGAGTAGGTGTGTAGCTATGATTCAGCTCTGTCACACAGCAGTTTGGCTCTTGACCTTTCTTGAGAGAATTTCTAATGCTTCAGCAGGTTGATGTTCCTCTCTCTCTTTTTCTCTTTACTGCAAGAAGTCTGGTATTTAGATTGAGATGAAAATATCCGTTAGACTTCTCTTTAATCCCATTGGGAGTTATCTTTTCTCCTTGTTGAGATGAGAGCTTCTGATAGCGTATTGCAGAGGCAGTATGTTGCATTTCTTCAGCAGGTTGCTTCTCTTAAACGGATTACTTTCTTCAGTGAGTTGTACTTGAGAGTAGCAATCAGAAATCAACTCCTCATTGTTCTATGTGCAATCTGGTTGACGCTCTTCCAAGAAATTTGATGACTTTATTCATTTGAGCTTGCGCGGATGAATCCTTTTCTTCTTAGCAGATTGCTTTCTTCAACTTTCTTTAGCAGGTTCCTTTCTTCAGTTCAGCAGGTTGTGTTCTCTCAGCAGGTTGATCATTTTCAGAGAGTTGCTTCTACAGCGTTCCTGAAATACAAAGAAGAATACCTTTTCTCAGTAGAACCTGTTTCTATACAGTCTAATTTGTTAATCATTAAAACCAAGGATAATGAGTCTTAAACTTAATTTCAATTACTTAAATTAATTCTGAGACTCAATAAATATAAGCTAAATAAATGAAGATATGATTTTGATAAAAAAATGAAAAGTAAAAAGGTGATAAAGTTTTTGTCATCGTCCATTTCTGATTTTTTATTACATAAAAACACACATTAGGAATTATAATAAATGTGTTGATGTACATTAAATGTAATAATAATAATAATAATAATAAAAATAATAAAAGAAAATTAATGTGTGAGAAAAAATAAAATGGTAGGAACAAGACTATCTCCCGTGGAGAATAGTCGCAGTTCATTAAAAAATTTATTTTATAATGCAACATATTAGTAAAAACGAATAATGAGTGAAAATATTTTAATTTCATAAAAAAGAAAATGAAAGTGAGATAAAAAAAATAAAAGAAAAAAGAAAACGACAAGATTAAGACTGCCTCCCGTGGAGGATACCCGTGATTCATAAAAAAAACTACAATATAAGTAAATAAATGGAGATATAATTTTGATAAAAAAATAAAAAGAAAGTAAAATGGAATATGTGATGTTTTTTAGAGGGAATGAAAACGACAGGATTAAGACTACCTCCTGTTGATGATCACTTTACTAACGTGAGAATGAAGAAGAATGATATTATAAGTGAATGATTAATTAAAGGGTTAAGTATATTTTTAGTCCTTATTTGAAAAAATTCATAGCTAATCTGTAGCAAAATTTGTAGTAAAACTATGCAATAAGGACTAAATTGGTGTATTTTCATTTTTTTAAGGACCAAAACCACCGATTTTAAATTGTAGGGACTAAAACCAAATCTCGACTATATTTCAGGGACTAAAAACATAGTTAAAATAAAAAGGAGAAAAACATTACAATAGAAGCTAAATAAATGAAGATATGATTTTGATAAAAAAAATGAAAAGAAAGTAAAAAGGATGATACAATTTTTGTCATCGTCCATTTCTGATTTTTATTACATAAAAACACACATTAGAAAACAATATAAATGTGTTGATGTACATTAAATGTAATATAATAATAATAATAATAATAATAATAATAATAATAATAATAAAAATAAAATAAAATTAATGTGTGAGAAAAAATAAAATGGTAGGAACAGGACTGTCTCCCATGGAGAATACCCGCAGTTCATAAAAATTTCTTTTATAATGAAACATATTAATAAAAACGAATAATGAGAGAAAATGTTTTAATATCATATTAAAAAAAATGAAAGTGAGATAAAAAAATAAAAGGAAAAAAGAGAATGACAAAATTAAGATAGCCTCCCGTGGAGGATACCCGTGATTCATAAAAACACTACAATAGAAGCTAAATAAATGGAGATATAATTTTGATAAGAAAAATAAAAAGAAAGTAGAAAGGATAATAAAAAAAGAAAATTAATGTAGAAAAAATAAAACGTTGGGAACAGGACTGTCTCCCATGGAGAATACTCGCAGTTCATAAAAAAATTCTTTTATAATGAAACATATTAATAAAAACGAACAGTGAGAAAAATATTTTAATATCATAATAAAAAAATAAAATGAAAGTGAGATAAAAAAATAAAAGAAATAAGAAAACGACAGGATTAAGTCCGTCTCCCGTGGAGGATACCCGTGATTCATAAAAAAACACTACAATAGAAGCTAAATAAATGGAGATATAATTTTGATAAAAAAATAAAAAGAAAGTAAAAAGGATAATAAAAAAAGAAAATTAATGTGTGAGGAAAAATAAAATGGTAGGAACATGACTATGACTAAGACCCGAATAGTATTGCCCCTGATAATAGGAGATACCTATGGTTAACACCAAAAATAGTATATTAGATATATTAGATTAGAAGAACAGAACTGGGCATGAAAGAAATTTTCATGGACCATGTAAGGGTTTTATGCAAAGGAAAAAAAAAAGAAAAAACAAAGAAACATATAAAAAAGAATGATGGTGACGTTTTTGAGTGGGAAAAACAATTCATAAGAGCTTGACACGTGGCAAGAGAGGGGCCTTATTTTCTTAGTATGTATTAGATTAGATTAGATGTATTAGATTAGATAGGTATAGAACAATTTTTTTGAGTGAAATGAACTAGGAAAAGAATGTAAAAAGTGGTAGAAAAGGCTTAGGATGGAAATTAGGATTTTCATTCTTAAGCGTTCTTGCTCAAGCGAGAATGGGCTCGCTTGAGCGAGAAAACCAGTAAAAATGAGGAATTTGGCTTCTGATATTCTCGCTTGAGGGAAAAGGTTCTTGCTCAAGCGAGAAACAGGGGTAGTAAAGGGTGCTCTCTAGAGGATTTTCGCTTGAGCGAGAAGGGCCTCGCTCAAGCGAGAATCATCCAGAGAGGGAGTGCTCTCTGGAGCATTCTCGCTCAAGCGAGAGGCCCCTCGCTTGAGCGAGAACCTGAAAACTGTATCTCTTTATTTTTCTCTCTCAAGCAAGAAATTCTGGCTTGAGCGAGAATGCACGAGTCAGTTTTTTTAAAAATCCCACTTAGGGCAATTATTGGTGTTTCTCCGTTTTTAGAGAGAGGTTAGAGAGAGGAAGAGAAGCTTGAGGCATTCCTTGAGGAAGGAGAAGAAGATTCATCAACCACCAAGTCTCCTACTCCTTTCACCCTCTTCAATCCTTTGTTTAGGTACCATTTGAGTTGAGTGTGGTTCACCCACTCGCTCCATTTTTTTGTGTGCCTTCTCTTTTCATGCTCCCTCTTCTACCTTCCTCTTTTTCATTTCTTGTATTTGCATTGAATGATATGTGTATTGATGGAATGGTTGAATAGAAGAAACATTTAGGGTTTTGAGATAGCTAGGGTTTGAGGGAAAGAATAGACATTGTAAACCTTTTCCTATTTCCTTTCCCTATATGTTAGAGGCTTGAGGAATATATTTGACTATGATTACTCTTATTTTATGAATTGAATATGTGTGAATGTATGAATGTATAAGAGGAAAATTTAAGGGTCTCCGGACCAAAAGGAAAACTAAATGGTACTTCGGTCCAAAGAGGAAAATGGGTCTTGGACCCAAGAGGATTGAGGATGTTTAAATGTAAATTTGAATGTTAATTTAAAACAGAAGGTTAAAAGGCCATAAGGGAGACGTTCCTTGAATGGTACTGAGCTCAGTCCAGGTCAGAGGATTAAGTGTTAAGACCTCACTGGTGTTGGGTAATACACTAAGAGGTTGTATGTAAAGATTGTTGTTTAAATTGTTATGAGTTAGATGCATGAATATCCGCTGTACATACATTTGCCTGTGCACCTACACTGCTTGCATGATCACACTCACTGGGACTTTAGTCTCACCACACGTTTTGTGGATTCTTTAAATGTGCAGGGTTCTCAGCCCGGGGCTTGACTGGATTTGTGGCAGGATTGATGATGGGTCATGTTGACCCCTTTTGCTTATGTATTTAGATCTCCCTTTATGTATAGACATTAATCTGTATTCTTTTGACGGGATATCCTAGTACATGTAATGCCCTTGGGGATGTTTTAGCTATTCCAGGACACATGTGCAAGGGTATCCTTTCATGCCTATCGAAACTGATTATGTTGTATTGAGCCATCATGGGCGTACTTAGTGATTGGATTAATGTATTGATGTGAAGCTTAAGTATTAGTTGGACTACCTAAGCTATTTTGTATGATTGTTGAATTTCAGGCAAGCGTACCAAAAACTCAGCAGTATAATAGTAAGTAGGAGTATCGTATCCACAGGGAGTGGTTCAATTTATAAAGATTAGTGGTCACAACTATCAAGTAAGAGCGTATAAATTTTTGTTGTAGAGAATTTCGATAATAAAATAAAAACAGAAATTAAATTGAGATAGAGATAGGAATAGCAAGTTACTTGGACTAGGATTGAACTTCGTTTCATCGCACCCATTTTATATGTGAATCCCAATAATATTTATGAATATATAATTATGATACCTTAGACAAACTAGGTTATCCCATGCCGATTCCCCATATCATGAGATACTCAGAAATAGTTCATGCGGATTCTCCCAGGCGACAAATTACCTCGACTTTAACGATCTGTTTGTCCGTTTGTTAACACTATCAATTCGCCCTATATTCCTATAGCGACTACTATGAGTACTTTTACCAATCAGAGTTCAAGTTCCCTATTCCTAGGCTCCCCCAAACTCGCTATTGATTTCACAAAACCATTTACCAATGCATCTTATAAAATCAACCTATAACTCCGGCACACAGGCTGAAGCTACGCATTAAGAACAGAATAAAAATACCGATATCATAAAAATAGGGATTCATAAATATCAAAGAGAATTCAAATACAATTGGGGATTGAATCAACTACGTTCAATCCTATCAGAGAGTTTAGCTACGCATGGTAGCCATTACAAACCAACGGAGAAACTGTCACACTTTTCTCCAGCCCTAGCTCTTCCATCTTTGCCTCCTAGCTCCCTATGATCTGTGCAAAAGGTTCTATTTATAGAAGTTGGAAAGCCATCTAAAATTTGGAAGGAATCTGATTTGAAATCCTTTGAAAAACCGATCCCGTATTCCTGCGCTTCAACCTACGCTCAGCGCAGATGAATCGCAGAATCCAGAGAGGAATTTTATTGCCCCGCTCCACCTACGCTCAATGCAGGTGGAGCGTGATTCACATTCCAGCTTTCCCTTATTTCCTCTTTTTCAGCTTGATCTCTTCCTGATCTTATCCTTGTTTGCTTTGCTTTCCTTATTTCCCTATTTTTGACTTGATTTTGTGCTGATTTTATCTTTAAATTTAAATTGAGAAAGTTATCTTCAGAATCCTTGTTTAAATGGCTGATGATTTTATCTTGATTTGCTGCCATTTAAACTCTCATCTGCAAATTCTCTCTTCAAATAAATGCTATCTTGTTTCTCCATTTAAAACTTTCCCTTTTATATGCAAAATCAACAAATTTTCTATTAAAATAGCATCAAATTCAAATTCAAATCAAATAATTACAAAATATGCATTTATTACTAAAAAGAGGTAATTTGGGGCATAAATTTACTATTTTATCCTTGATAAGTGCAATAATTATACAGTAAATTATCATATATTTTTCATTTATCAATGATGTATCAATATTCATAATGCGCGAAATAATTTCTGAAATTCGATAATGTGTTTCCAACAAACATTATTCTTGGAATTAGGATTTAGGACGTTACAAAATCCAAACATGTTAATTCAACCAGACTAGAAAAGGATAGAGTGGAAAAAGAAAGGATTCAAATTCTCACTCTCTGAAACTCATTGTCTTGTTGAATCTGGCATAAATCCTATGTCTCACTCCTCAAAAGATCAAGAACTCTCGCTCAATCGATTTTGAAGGTAAGCCGACTTAAAATGATCTTTAAACCCTTAGAAAGTTACTCACTAGTGATTTAAATAGGTACAACTTTAGTCCTTCTTTGGGCTCAATTAAAAACAAATTAATTAAAAATGTTACTCTTTAGGTCACACCACACCCGTGGTTCGAACCACTGGCAGGCGGTGGTTGTTACTGGAGCTTGTTTTTGTAATGTCCTGTTACTGGTCGAACCACTGGTGTGGTTTAAACCACTAGTGAGTAGTGATTCTTGCTGTTGGACCATTTTTTCTAGCAGTTTTGATTCCAATTTACTTCCACTTCTTCTTTTCCTCTTTGGCTCTCATTTTCTTCATGTTTTTTATCCCAAAACCCATCCTCCTACACATAAAACACCAAAATGTAGTAACTTGAACTAAAATAACTAAAATGCATGCTGAAATAAGGTGAGAATGCATGATTGTATACAAATTTAGATACTAACTAAGGCTATAATAAATATGCTCGTTATGAACTCATCAAATCCGTTCAAGCTTAAATCTTTGCTTGTCCTAAAGCAAAATCTCAGCTCAAGATTAAAGAAAGAAAATCAAGAATTAATCAATTAGAGGAACCCAAATAACATACATAGATTAGCATCCAAAGATAATATAAAATCAGAGTGGATTAAAAGTTCACCCAATTATAAGCTAAAACATCCTGAAATCAAGTTCTCTATCAAATAAGGGGTCCTTTGTAACGCCCTAACCTTGACCTGCGACCCAGCTCCTGGGCCCAGGAATTCACTAAGCGTGCCACCCTCATAGACTTCACCACCCCCTGAAGTGGTTTATTCCCCCTAGGGGAACCTTCTGTGGTTCGAACCCAAGATCTTAGGGACTTAGTCTTAGATTCCTTAGAACCACTACCAATTGAGAAAACTCATATACGCAACCACCATCTTCCTTTGTATAGGTGCGACAAAAAACTCATCAGGATCAATAGCCCTCCCAAGTTGTTGAGCCTACACAAAAGTATTACACAAATCACATATTTTTATGGAAAAGTAGGTTTATACATACCATATCAAGAGCGACCTCTATGTGAGCCTTGCGGCCCGTGGTGTGGACTACTCTGCCTCGACGTGAAGCCTAGTTGGTCTTATTACGAGTAGACTTCCGCTTGAACTCATAAGAGGCGCAATAGGCTAAAAGACCTGTCCATACCTCCTCACTAATCCAGGTAGGCATAGTCCCACTGGATCAGGCCTTGGTGAGCATATCCCAAAGGCGTCTGACAATCCTCTGTGTAACGCCTTAATTTCTAAATTCGAGAATTAAGCTCATTGGAAGCCAAATTTGAGAATTTACTAAATTTATTTTGGGCCATTTTGGATATCTTCGTATACAAACATCACATAATGTTTAAGCTTCCAAAAATTACTTAAACAGTATATGAACACATGAGTTGAATAAGTAAAATGCCATCAAGGCTAACATGGTATATAATACATAGTTATCACTTGGGATACCACCATACATGTGCCTTAAACAAAATAGAGTGGGCCCGAAAGCTGAACATGTACGACCATATCCCACAAAAGAATATAGGTACTTGTATATCAAATCAAATACATATCCATAACTAAATACAATAATTCATGATGAAATAACAAAAGAAAGCAATAAAAACTCCCATGATCCATCATTCACTGGTTGGCGCGGGGAGGAACCCGTGCATCTAAAATATATTCCACAAAACGTGTGGTGATATGGAGGTTTCAATGAATATAACCATGCACATACAGTGTAGGCAAGTAAGCAAATGCAATGCAACAAAAGAGCAATCACATCATAATATAATATATCAACTAAAAGTAAACATGATATGCATGACCTGCATTACCCAGCAGACGGGGTCTTCTCACTATCTCGGGCTAGGCCTGAGCTCAAACTATAAGGAACATCTTCCTTGAGTACTAATCATCGCCATTAACTGGGGGCCGAAACCCGAGTTTTAATTGGGGACCAAAGTCCAATCTTGATTAATTAGTGCGAACTAGGGCCGAAGCCAAATGCATTTTCTGATTATTAACTGGGGCCGAAGCCATGATGCATAACTCACATATCATACACAGCACATGAAACATGCAATAAATGTCTCTAAACATAATCATAGTAAAGAACCCTAACATGATGGAAATCCCTACACATGTTTCTAGTTCCGTACAACTACACAAAATATATATATATATAGAGAGAGGGGGGGGATATACAACTAATAATTCAAACACAAGCCAACAAAAAAGGATTAGGAGAATAAGGATCATGAGAGGAGAATCACACAAAATGAGTGGAGGTGTGTGAGTTATACTCACCTCTAGGGAACTCAAATGTGAAGGGGAAAGAGCTGAGGGGGTTGGGGTGTGAAATCCTTGACTTTCTCTTCTTCCTCTTGGCTCCAATGGCTCACTTCTCTCTCTAGGAATCTCTCTCTCTCTAGAAGGTGTATTGAATGTTATAAAGTGGGGGTAGTTGCCCAAACTTAACGTTTTTGAAAACTGACCCACGCATTCTCTCTTAAGCGAGGATTTCTCGCTTGAGCGAGAATGCTAAAGGTGTCCTGGTTTCGTGTTCTCATTCAACCGAGGGACTCCTCGCTTGAGCGAGAATACTGCAGAGAGCACTCTCTCTCTTCATGATTCTCGCTTGAGTGAGACCCTTCTCGCTCAAGTGAAAATCTTCCAGAGAGCAACCATTCTCACCCCTGTTTCTCGCTTGAGCGAGAGCCTTCTTGCTCAAGCGAGAATATCAGATTCCAATCTCTCCCATTTTTATTGATATTCTCGCTGAAGCGAGCCTTTCTCGCTTGAGCGAGAACATCAGGACTTAGAGTGTGTTTGGTAAGCCATATCAGCTAGCTGAAAGCTGAAATTAGTAGCTGAAACCATTTCAGCTGTGTTTGGAAAGGTAGCTTGTTTGTGTAGCTACTACCTTTTCTTGAAAAGCTATTTGAGGTAGCTTTTAGAAAAAAGCACATATTTTTAGCTACTAGCTGAAATTAATTACAAGTTTATCCCTCAACCACCTCCACTTATTATTATTTAATAATTAATGATGTCATTGTATGTCATTTTATAATTTTCAGCTAGTTTTACCAAACACCTTCAATCAATTTAGCTAGCTTTTCAGCTTTTAGCAGGCTTCTTTAAACTAGTTTTTAAGCTAATTTTACCAAACACACTCTTAAAGTCCCGATTCTCACTTTTAAGCCTTTCTTTCTCCATTTTACCTTCCCTTTCTTAATTCCTTTCTTTAAAACCTATTACTTTACTAATTTTCCTTTACAAATTGGCTTTAATTCTTGGGATGTTACACTCTGCTCATACACCTTCTTAATTTGGGCGTCATTAGAAGATGCCCAAGTAACTTTTCTCTTCAAAAGAAAATAATAATTATGGTAAGTATTTACAAATGTCGTAACCTTATTGCAATTAAATTAAGATAGTTTACCGTAAACTTCTCCCACCACTTGTCTTTCACCTCCTTCGAGGTGACCTCCCAAAAATAGTGAGGACCCCAAAATTGAGATCGTATCACATGACCAATGGCTATGATGGGGGGATTGTTAGGCACCCAACTACAAAATAAAGAAATTCAACATTAACAATCACTTATAAAAGTAAAAGCTTTTGTTTATTTATACAAAAGAAATAAATGTAATTGTACAACCCTACCATGGAGGTCCCGCTCATGACCAGAACTAGTGTTGGGACCTTAACCTGTGTCATGCTCATCCACAGCCTCGGGTGGAAGGTCAACCTATGGCTTGGGAGGAAGCTCATGAGATCCGGAGTACGGATGAACCTTATGCCACCTAATGGTGGATGGTCTGATGCAGTAGGCTGAACTGATGCTTAAGGTGTAGGCTGGAACTAATGGGGGGATGGATAGGTTTGTCCTGTGGTGTATGGGTAAGGGTAGGGGTAGACTCCACTGGTGTAGGTATAGGTTTAAGGATGGGGGTAGGAATTATATCCCGACGTGCAAGAGCTACATGTGTTGCAAGCTCGCTTAGAGGGATGAAGCTCGCTCTAACTGTGGGACATTGGTACCACCTCGACCGCGTGTACGAGGCATCTATCACATCAAGTATATTAAATAACATCAAATATATCACATCAAATATATTAAATAACATACATTATTTCTTATTTCTAATACTTACCTATTATTAATTTCTATTATTTATTATTTCTTATTTCTAATACCTAAAACTAAATTCAATTACACAATTAAATCCTAAAATTATTCATTTGAAATACTATCCTAAACCATACCACCCACACATGTGTTTATTTCTTTCTCTCTCATACTAGAGGCTTCCAGTAAATGGAGAGGATTTGTTTCCATGTGGGGGCATTGAGATTGAGAGAAGGTTTTGAACGGTGGAAAAGGAAAATTTCTAAGAGGGAGAATGTTTGGGATGGTGGGGAAGAGAAGTTGAGAGGGGGGAAGGGAAAGGGGTTTGTAGTACGTTATGTTTTGAACTTAGCGTCGGCCATGGCCGACACTAATTTTAAAACATAATGTAACATCCCGAAACGTAGAGCGAATCCTAAACTTAGAGCCCAACATTAAGTCCTCGTTTTCAATCATAAATGAATTCAGGAGAAAATTAAGTTGGGGTATGGGGAGTAAGTTTTAGTAGTGAGGAAAAAGAGGAAAAACATTGTGATGGGCGTATTTTTGTATATACTTAGTATCTTTAACCTTATCCATATTGGAGTGAATTGATGATTTATATCATTGTTCACATGGAATGTACCTCGTTGGGCTTCAATTAAAGTTATTGCTTAATTTTGGATTTTAAGCCTATTGACCTTTGTGCACTAATTTAATGATATCTAGAGTTGTAGGTGGACGATTTAGGTGATTCAACTTGAATTAGAAAGCTAAGATTCGGGGCTTCCGTTTAATATGTTGCACGATAGTATTACTGTCTCATTTTTTCTCCAGAGAGTCTCATTTTCGCTCAAGCGAAGAATTTCTCGCTTGAGCAAAAATATCAGCAAAAATAGGGGTTTGAAATGCTGTCATTTTCGCTTGAGCGAAAATTCTCATGCTTAAGCAAAAATCGGGAAAAAACGCCACTGTCTTAATTTTGCTCAAGCAAAAATATTTCGCTTGAGCGAAAATATAAGAGATCAGTTTTTAATAACAGATTCTTAGGGTTATTTGACCCATTCTAAATTCATTCCCACATCTCCACCTTGCCCTAGCCGAGGAGAATGAAGAGAAAGAAGAGCAGAGAGCATCTTTGGGAACTCCAACCAAGAGAAGGGCTTAGGATCACCATTACCCACCACCTTTTCCCTTCATTTGGACTTCCTTTTGTGAGTATAACTCACACAACCTCACCTATTCTTGCTTGAAATCTCTCCAATGAACCGTACTCTCTCTTTTCCCCTTTCTTTAGACTTGTATGTGGTTGTTTGGTTGATGATTCTTTATTATGCTTATTGTATGGTTGTATGCATTAAAGTCATGAGTTAGGGTTTTATGAATTGGGGTTTTTACCCAAATCCTTGTTTATGCATTTATTATTTATGATTTCAATTCAAATAGCATTGATAGTGCTAAATGCTTTTGGGTTCAACCCTATTTATCATGAAAAAAATGAATTTGGCCTCGGCCTAGCAAACCCTAAGTTAATCATGCTTGACTTCGGTCCAGAATATAATGAAAATGAGTTTGGCTTCGGCCCAGATAGTGAGTGATGGCTTCGACCCAGTTAAACTTGTATTAAAATTTGACTTCGGTCCAGAATAATGGCGGGAGTAGTTTCCAAGGAAGACGTTCCTTGTAGTATGAGCTCAGGTCTAGCCTTAGAATCAGTGACCCCTTCTACCGGGTTAAAAGCAGATCATGTACATTACGCATTCCTGTGAGTTGTGACTGAACAAGTTAAGTATGATTTGGTGAATTATATGTTGCATCTCATATGTCTGCCTTCCCTACACTACTTGCATTCATAGTTATACTTACTGAGACACTAGTCTGACCACATGTTTGTGGAATTGTTTTAGATATGTAGGACACTCAACTGGATGCTTGACCGGGTAGCTGGGAAGCTTATGGGTGGATTAGAACCCTAGATTTCTTACCATTTTTTCAGTAACTCCTTGGGATTGTGTATGTTGATTGAATATGAGAGGTTAATAGTGTTTACTAGTGTGTATGTTGAGCCACTTGGTGGCCCTTGAGTTGTAATTCATGAGTTTTGATTATGTTTGGGCTTATGTATATGTTTATGGCTTAAGTAACATTGGATTACCTAAGCAGGGTTGTATACGTGTATGTGATGATATTGTTAATGGCGTGAAATAACTTCATAAATTCAGGAATTTTGCTTCCAACGAGCATCATTCTAGAATCCAGAAATTAGGATGTTACACATAACGTAACGATGGCATGACCGTCACATACGTGTCGCAGTCACGCCAAATTTGAATTTTTAAGCAATAAATAATGAGATTTTAATGTTAGCGTTGGCCAGGCCATCACAAAGGATCAAAAGCCCAATCAAGCTCTGATCTTTACATTTAATGTTCTAGCATCGCAGTAGCGATGGTTTGGTGGCCGGTGCTAAGCTTTCACATCTAATTTGCTGATTTTTTATAGTGAAAGAAATTAAATATTTATGGCATAAATTTTATGGTTTAGTATTTAGGGTTACGTTGTAGAAATTCAATTAAGGTGGAATCAGTTTTGGATGAAAGGTAACATCTAAATCGATGTTAGTTATAATTTGATGTTCCATTGGGTTCTAGTGGATATATATCCTGGCAATCTAAGGTCTAAATTAAATAATTTGAGTTGTAAAACTTCAATTAAGGTTGGACTACTAATTTCGGTTGAAAGCTAACATATAAATTTTAGAGTTAAATATGTTTTTAGTCCCTGAAATATAGTTAAGATTTGGTTTTAGTCCCTGTGATTTAAAACCGGTGGTTTTGGTCTTTCAAAAATTGAAAATACATCAATTTAGTCCTTATTGCATAGTTTTGCTACAAATTTTGCTATGGATTAGCTACAAATACTTATCAATAAGGACTAATTTGATGTATTCTCAATTTTTGATGGACAAAAACCACCGGTTTTAAATTAGAGGGACTAAAATCAAATCACGACTATATTTCAAGGACTAAAAACATATTTAACCCTAAATTTCATAATTATTGGATCTCTATACGAATGTCAATTTTAATTTGAAGTTGGATTGAGTTCGACTGAAATTTATCCTAAAATCCTGAGGTTTAAATTAAAAAATTAGAGCTGTAGATTTTCAAGTAAGGAAGAACCAACAATTTAAGTTAAAAGATAACATCTAGATCATCTTATTGTTGTGGTTAAATTTTCATAATTTTTAGATTTCTATTTCAAGCCAATTTCAATTTGAAGTTGGACTGAGTTCCATTGGAAACATATTCTGGTATCCTTGGTTAGGTATAGTTTAAATAAATTGAGTTGTACAATTTTGATTAAAGTAGGACCAATTGAAATGAAAGCTACCACCTAAATGTTGTTATGGTTAAATTTTATAATTTTTTGATATTTATATATCAATGTCAGTTTTAATATAATTTGATGTTGTATTGAGTTGTGTTGGAAATATATTATGGCAACTTGAGGTCTAGGTTTGAAACATTTTTTCATCTCTAACAATCGATCAAGAAAGTGACTTCCTAACTCAGTTACGAGGCATGCAAATCCAATCTAAAAATTAAATTTTCTACATTGGTTATATGTTTAGCCGATGTAGAAAGTGCCGAAGAATTTTTTTTTTAATTTTCAACATCTTATTACAACTGATGCAAAAAGTAGTCTAGAACCTATGTAAAAAGTACTCTAGATCAACCCAAATTTCTTAATTCTACATTGTCAAGACAAATGATATCAAGAGTTAAAATATCGATGTAAAAAAAAATTATGTAAGTGTTTGGAATACTACAATTTGGATACATTGGGCCCGTTCAACTTTTGGAGCATTATGTTAAATTTTACTTAATAATAAAAAATATTGGTTGATATGAAATATAATTTGTACAATTTATAAAAAGATGTAATTACTACTTTTTTCTTTTTTATTATTTTCTCTTTCACTTTTTTCGTTAAATTTTATACTTTTCTCTCTTCCCATCATGTGTATGATTCAACTCATTATAAATAACAAAGTTGTTTAATAACTATTTCTTGTAAACTTAGGCTAATATGTGAACCCCATAACCATTAGTTGTAACATTCTAATTCCCAAATTCAAGATTAATGTCCGTTGGAGACAAAATTTCCAAATTTATGAAATTATTTCGCGCCATTATCGATATTTTCACATACACTTACAAACGCGCGTAAGCAATCCAATGTTACTTAAACCATATACATATACATGAACTGAATCAAACATAAGTCGTTACAAGGGCTCAAATGACAATGTACTGCTTACATCAAAACATCATAGTTGGGATATCACCTTACATGTGCTCTCAACAAAATAAAAGGGCTCGAAGGCTACACATGTACTTCTATATCCCACAAAAGAATACAAGCTAAGGTAATAAATAATAGCTAGAGGAGGGAACTTGTGCATCTAAAATAATAGCCACAAAACATGTGGTGAGACTAATGTCTTAGTGAGCATAACCATGCAACAAAGCAGTGTGGGGATACACTAAGATGCTATGCAACAAGAGAGATATACCACATATATAACATACCAAAAATCAACTCATAATCAATCATGATATCCATGACCTGCATTTTTAACTGGGAGCCGAAGCTTAAAATACATTTTTTTATTAACTGGGGGCCAAATTCCAAGTACATCATACAATAATAACATGGATATATCATAACTCAAGTGGTAAATAAGCTAGTACAGGCTATTGGGAAAACCATAAGTAAAACCACCCTAGGGTAACTCTTAACATTGCCTAACCAATTAAGTAGAAATTTACAAGCCAATATACACATTCATTACAATCTCAAGTAAGAGAAGGGGGAATTGGGATTAGGGTTCATGGAAGAGTTCTTATACAATATGGGATGAAGTGTGTGAGCTATACTCACTTAAGCAAGATCCAAGTGAGGGAGGAAGGTTGTGGGGATGAGGGTGAGCAAGTCTCCTTCCTCTTCTTCTACTTCTTCTCTTCAAGGAAGCATTCTCTCTCTAGGATTCTCTCTCTAAAAAGTGGGTGGAAGAAATAAATGAGTCAAAGCCATAACTGAATCTGTTTTAAAAATCCAAACTTGTGCATTCTCGCTCAAGCGATGATTTCTCACTTGAGCGAGAACAATGGGTGCCTTCTGTTTTCGCGTTCTCGCTCAAGTGAGGATCTGCTCGCTTGAGTGAGACAAAGTCAGGGAGAAACTCCCAAAAATTGGAGCAATTTCGCTTGGGAGAAATTACTCTAGAGAGCATCCCTTGATGCCACCCCCCATTCTCGCTTGAGCGAGGCTGCCCTCGCTTAAGCGAAAAAACACTACAAGAAAATCGGTTTTTAGCGACGGCCAAAAGCCGTTGCTACAGGGGAAAAATCGTCACTATTTCATCATTAGCGACGGCCTAGTGATGACTAACTAGTCGTCACTAAAAGTCTCGTCGTTAATGCAGTAGCAATGACATTTTATGGCCGACGCTATGTAGCAACGACCATGGCTGGCTGTCACTAAATAGCGGTGGCCCATAGCCGTCACTACATGTCGTCGCCAAATATTTTCTCAAAATAATCCTTGCTTCCCATATTTATCAATTGTGAGAATCGAACCCACAACCTGCACGATACAAAGGAGCATTACGGTTACGCCAAGTTTGTTTCTTGGAATATATAGCACAAAATATTATATATGTAGTGAAAAAATAACAAAAAATAAGTGACGGCCAGACTGACACTAACTTTACGAAGGCCGACGCTAAAAAAATTTCATGTAACGACAACCTTTAGCAATGGCCTGGCCGTTGCTAAATAAAAAAAAAATTAAACCAATTCTTACCCTATTTTTCTAGTTCCTTTTTATAAAAATACCTTTCTAACTCTATTTGAATTATGAAACCATTTTATAATATTTAGAATGTTACATTACCCATGGTTCAAAATGTATGGGGTTTCATTTTTCTGACGCAAAATTTCAAATCCGTGTTGTGAATAGAAAAATATGTATTGATAGATAATATTTGTAATAAGTATTTAGATTCTCAACTCAAATTACAATGTTCGTAATAATATTGTTGTTACGTATCGGCCGAGGTTTGTCTCACTGTGCGTTATGGATTACCTCGGTTAGTATCCCCTTCTCTAGAACCAATTGCATCTCTAGATTCAATGAATTTTTTATTAAGGAAACCGCACCAGAATTACCAGCATGTCAATCAGATTTATGAGACGAAAGACAAACCACGCTGGAATAGGAAAGTATTCAAACAGATAGCTCAGTTTAAGGCAACAATCAAGAGTACAATAATCACTCCAGGGAGAATCAAACATTAAATGGTTGGTCGACCCAGGCGAGTCTATATAAGACCTCCTCCCAGCAACAACAAGACGTCACACTTTTATTCTTGGCTATATCATTACTCTGCTAAACTGTATATCCATTGCCAGTCTCAAGTAGAGTAGGGTTTTTAGTCTTTGTAAGAACAATTGTATAACAAAATTATATATAATTTCTTATTATTTTATATTTATTTTACTTTTAAAAAATTACAATAGAAATGTACAAAAATGTGATACTTATGTTATATTTTTTAAATTAAGTAACAATTCTACAAGAACTTATTCAGAAAGTGTTTTGCTTCAAGCTATTGAAGCTGGTATATATGGTTTTATTGGAGTATATTATGTCCGGTTTGAAGTAACTTCTCTAGAAGAATTTATTGGAGAAGAAAATAAAATAAAGCAATAAGTTAAAATTAATCTAATTCAATTTGTTGAAATTAGTTTTCACAACTCAACTTTTTCAGAAACTCTCTCATTTAGCTTTTAAAAAAATTATGTTGCAAATACTAAATTTCAACTAATGAAATATGAATTCATTTTTACCTTTTTGGTTTATTTTTTTTCTTGTATAAGTTCTCGTAGTGAAATTTATCCAAACTAACCCTATTTCCTTTTACAGTATTGCTACATGGATAAAGACAACGAAATCTGAATTGTCACCTCCCATTATTCATTTGATAGTTATATCTCATTCGGTCATTCCTGCTACTAGATTTCCTATATTTAGTAAAATTAGTTGATATCTTAGTTGGTAGTTGATAAATGTTTAATTAGTAAGTTCAAAGCTTATAACTTAACTCATTGAATTAAAGTGTTTGTTACAACTAGATGTTTAAGTAGTTGATAAATATAACATGACATAAAATATGTATTTACATAATTTTTATTATATAAATTCTTTTTTTAGATACAAATATATTATTAGATAATTATAATTTTAAATTTTTTATAAATTTCAAATTCATGCTGATATTTTTAACATGGTTTTAAAAATCGGACCGAATCGACTAATCGGAGTAGGAACCAGCTACGTAATCAGTCAGTTCAACCTCTAAAAAATCGGTGGATTTCAAAACCAGTCAAGAACTGGTTGAACCGGTCAAAATCGGTGAAACCAATAAAAAACCAGTGTCTGAAAATCGGTTGAACCGATCTATTTTAAAAGAATTCATTTTTTAATTAATTTTAGATATTTTTAAGAGAAATAAAAACATATATTTGAGGATTAAACATAGATATTTATTATTTTACCGATTATTATAAATTTTTGTCTTATAAACCTTGTAATAAGGTTATTGTTGATTCTCTAACAAGCGTACCAAAGTCAATTGTAGTATAATAGAGTAAAAGAGTTGTCGTACCCACGAGGAACTTGGATTTCAAATAAATTCCTTAATTTATACACCCGCTAAGTATATTCACAAGGAAATGGAATGTGTTCATGATTATGTATTTTAGTTATTCAGAGATATATAACAATCTAAATTGTCGATATTGATGCAACACACTAAATTCATTTATATCGATTCTTCAAGTATAAAATTTATAAAAATAGTCTCCTAAATACCGATTCCTCAGATATTTAATAGATTATCCAGCATTATGATAAGTGCTAAATTTATGATAATTTCTTATATATTTTCAGCACTTATCAAGGGCAAAATGTTAGATTTATTCCACAAATTACCTTTTTTAGTAATAAATCCAGATTTTGTTATTATTTGATTTAAATTTGAATTTGATGCTATTTTGATAAGAAATTTGTTGATTTTACAGATAAAGAGGAAAGTTTTAAATGAAGAAACAAGATAGCATTTATTTGAAGAAAGAATCTGCAAGATAAGATTCTAAATGGCAACAGATCAAGAAAAAAATCAGCAGTTATTCGGATAAAGATTTTGCAGATAAAATTCTCAATTCAAATTCAAATCAAATTGAAGATAGAATCAGCACAAAGATCAAGCTAAAAAGAGGGAAATAAGGAAAGCATAGCAGACAAAGATAAGATTAGGAAGAGATCAAGCTGAAAAAGAGGAAACCAGGAAAGCAGAAAACAGAGATTTGCGTTCCACCTGCGCTGAGCGCAAGTGGAGCACAGGAATTAAAATTCCTCTCTGTTTCCTGCGCTTCATATGCGCTGAGCGCCAGATGGAGCGTAGAAGCACGGGATTCCAATTTTCAAAAGTTCAAAACAAGATTCCTTCCAGATTTCAGATAGTCTTCCAACTTCTATTTAAAGGACCTTTTGCATAGATCAAATGGAGACGGGCGGAGCAGAGCTGGAGCTAGAGAAAAGTGTGACAGTTTCTCTTTCGGTTTGTAATGGCTACCATGAGTAGCTAAACTCTCCCATAGGATTGAAGGTAGTCGATTCAATCCCCAATTGTATTTGAATTCTCTTTGTTATTTATGAATCCCTGTTTTTAAAATATCGATGTTTTTATCCTGTTCTTAATTCTTAGCTTCCGCCTTTGTGCCGGAGTTATGGTTTGATTTTTATGGGGCGCACTTGAAAGTGGTTTTATAAAATCAAGATGCGAGTTCTTGGGAGCCTAGGAATAAGGATCTTGAATTCTGATTGGTGAAAACACTCAAGTCATCACTGTGGGAACCAAGATGACTTGATAGCTTTTACAACTGTTCTTCAACCGGGGTAATTTATCACCATGGGAACCAGGGTGAATTATTTCTGAGTATTTCATATCTGTGGGAACCTTTTATGAAATAATATTTATTTGTGCTTCGATATTATAATTGCATCTTCATAAATATCATTGAGTTTCAAATACGAAAGGGGTGCGATTGACGAAGTTCAATCCTAGTTCTAGTATCTTGCTCAACCTATCTCAATTTACTGCTTTTATTTACTATTGCAAACTACACAAACAACAACCATATTTTCTTACTTGATAAGTGTGACCACTAGGATTTAAAATTTAATCGTTCTCTGTGGATACGACAAAGCCCTTTTACTTATTATTATACTACTGGATTTTGGTACGCTTGCCAGAATTTCAACAAGTAGTTTTGGCGCCGTTGCCGGGGAACGGTGTCTCAATTTTAAATTCTTGGGAGGTATATCCTATCAAGTTGTATATATTTTATTTTTTATTTTTATTTTTTTAGGATTTTTAGGATATTTTTATTTTTATTTTTTATTATTTTGTTCTTCTCTCACCCTTGTGCAAGTTTCTTGATTTATGCTCTTGCAAGGACAAGTGTCCATAAATCAATTGTTGTTTGATCCAGAAATAGAAAGGACAATTAGGAGGAACAGGAGTAGAAATAGAAGAAGAAGACAAGGGAGAAATGAAAAAGAAAATAAAAAGATGGCTGAAGAACAACCACCAATTCCACAAAGAAGAGTTTTAGGAGACTATGTCATGCACCAAGAGCCTCGATATTTTTAAAGCATTGTTGTACCAGTTACAGCAAAACCTTTAGAGATGATGCCCGTACATTTTAGCCTCATTAGTGCCCACCAATTTACAGGATTGGATCATGAAGATCCACATACTCACCTTTCTACCTTCTATGAATTGATTGGTACTATGGGTTTTGAGGAAGATGATTTGGAATCTGTCTATTTACGATTGTTTCCATTTTCTTTAATAGGTAAGCCAAAGGAGTGGCTGAAATCATATCCTAATCAAAGTCTGAACAGTTGGAGTGTGGTAGAAGACAAATTCCTGAAAAGTTTCTTTCCACCATCACGCTACATTCAAGCCAAGTCAGACATCTCCACATTCAGGCAAGGAGAGGACGAACCATTTTATGAAGCCTGGGAGAGATTCAAGTCCTTGCTGCGAAAGTGTCCCGACCATGGTTTTGAAGACATTGCTCAACTGAACATCTTTTGCAATGGACTCAGACCCGATTCAAAGTCATTCATAGATGTGTTGGAACCACAGGAAACACTAGAAGGGGGGTTGAATAGTGTTTTAAAACTTTATGCTAGTTTTTCGGAGACCCCTTTTTAAAATCATCTTATTATCCAATTAACCTATGCAGGTTATTATGGAAAACTCTTTTCCCAAGAAGTGAATAATATCAGAGTTACGCGAGGGCTATGGAAAGAGAGGTTTCCAGAGACTTGCTGAACTTAGATAAGTACAAATGTGCTTTCTGGAATCACATCAGAAGATTTAATAAAATCATTTTAGAAACTTGTTTAAAACTGATTTTGATAAGTAATAAATTCAAAATAGAAAATATGTTGTTTCAAGAGTGATTTACACTAAAGTATTAGACGTTTCAATAACTTGCTAAAAACTAATTTTTTAAAGAACTTGCTGAACCCACTTCAGAAGGTTCACTAAGTACTCTTATTTAAAATGATTTGTTCAAGAGTGCAGTTTTACTATGTTGATAGTAATTTTACTTTTTAGACTCTTTCCTAGTTGAAAATAATCAGATACTAGAAAAGTGTAAAGAGTTAAGGGTAGAGAGAATAGCTTCTAAAAATATTCAGACGATGAGTTTCAGTCTGAAGTTTTGATCTCATTCTGAACTAGGTTCAGACTCAGTGAAGTTTAAAAACGAGTTTGATTCAGAAGTAAAGTTATCACTTAAATACTTTGAAAACCCTTTTGTTAGATAAAAACTGAATTAAAATAGTTTAAGGGATAGAGAAGACACAACAAAAAATTTATCCTGGTTCACCCACTAACTCAGTGAGCTACATCCAGTCCCAGGGCAAACCACCACTGGATTTTCCATTATCTGAAACACAGATACAAGTATTCTTTGTTATCAATTGCCTCTTCAGGCAACTCAGTGCAGTATTCTTTATCAACTAAGCCTCTTAAGGCTTAAACCGAGTATTCTTTCTTCTCCCAAGCCTCTCCAGGCTCAAACCGAGTATTCTTTCTTCGTCCAAGCCTCTCCAGGCTCAAACTGAGTATTCTTTCTTCCTCCAAGCCTCTCCAGGCTCTCAGACACTTAACCAAGTGTAACCCAAGTATTCTTTCAAACAGAAAGCCTCTCTAGGCTTAAACCGAGTTTTTTTCTTCCTCCAAGCCTCTCCAGGCTCTCAGACACTTAACGTGTCTACAAAGATGAATTGAATTTAAGTTTAAGCGAAACTTAAATTTCAGTTTACTTGTACATAGGGATTACTGAGTACAACTCAGAATACAAAGATAAGGCTTATAAGTACAAGGCATAACAAAGATACAAGTGTTTAATTCTAAGCTCTAATTCATCTCTGTAGGATCAGAAAGTTGGCTTGATATGATCTGTATTGAACTTGGTCACTTTCTTCTGTGAAAGTTGATGAAAAACCATGATGAGGGATAGAATTCAGGAATGCATGGTTGTCTCTTCTGTTTTTTGATTGGAACTTTAGAGATGCATCTTGTAAGCTCGACCAACGTCTCTTCTTCTCGACAACCTCCTCTCTCACTCTCTCTCTCTCTCACTTTTCAATTTCATACATCAGGCTATTTATATGTTCTGATGAAACATAGCCGTTGAGAAATGTTTAACTTTACCGTTGAGAGAATATGAGTGATGCTCTACGAGCCGTTGTGAGAGTAACCTTCTCATGCGGTAGCTTCTGATATTAAGCAGATTAGGTGTGTAGTTAGATTAGTTCTGACACACTGCAGATAATATGATAATATTGCTTCTGAATATTTCTTTGAGAGATTAATGCCCGTTGTCAAATAGCATTAAATGTTGCAAAAGACGTTGTGACTCATTCGGTCCAAAAATGCTCTGAGCAGATCTGCGCACAATGCTTTATGAGAGGTACAATAGAGTTGCAGAAATTCCTTAAACATGCTAAACATTCGAACGAGGTTAAAAGTGACTCTGACTCTTATGTTGAAATGAGTTAGACCATTGGGATGAGCGTTCTTCTCAATCAGAAACGTTCTTCAAAGGGTCAAACTTTGATTCTGATACCTTCAGCCTTCAGATGCACATAATGCTTCAGATGAACTTCAAGTCTTCAGATGATAACCACTCTTCAGACAAAGTTGATCTTTAGACGATCTGAAACCTTCAGATGATAACTTCTCAATCTTTCACAATCTGAAATACAATAGAATATTTGTGAAAGTATATTTGCTCAGATGATGATGATTTTAGCCGTTGTGCTTCTCTTTCATCCTTGATAATTTCTGCTTTTCTTCTTGCAAGGATTCAGACTTCTGATAGCGTGTTGCAGAGATGGTACAGTAGTAGGTGTACAACAGCGCTGACCTATCTCTGACCACTATTTGCTTTTCTGTAGTAGGCTTCCTCTTTCATGTATGATGTTCCTTAGAATGAGGAAAATAACTTTTGTTGCTATCTCCTTTTTATATGATGGCAAAAGACGTTTAGAACCCTTCAGGTCTTTGTGCAGAGAGTCTTTGCCTAGTTTCAGCTTCACCACTTTCGTTTGCTGAGACTTGAGTCTTTTAATATATTATTCACGTTGACTCATAAGTCTTCAGAAGGTTGTATGACTGGTCTGGCTTCTTCTTCTTCAGAGAGTTTGAAATGCCACGTCATCACGTTCAGAAAGAATGTGTTCAGCAGGTTGCATTGCTTCATGATGTGAATCCAACCAGGCATAAGAAGGCTATACAAGAAGCTACATGTGGGCGGCTAACTTGGAGTTATTTGGCTGACTTATTTTGTCTGGACAGTTACAAAAATTGCTGCGGCTGAATCAATGCAAGGGGAGAAAGAAATTACAACCATCAAGAAGAGAGTTGTTACAAATTGAAGGGGGGAGACAAGCATTGCAATGTAGCGGTTATACATTGAATGGAGCGGCCACAATTCAATATTGGAGGCGTTATGTTTCTCCTAAGGGGCGGCCAATTGATGGCTGAATTATGTAACTTTAATCCTTGTTGGTTGTTATGTTTCTAAATTTTAATAAATTATTAGGAGAATTAAGTGGCTGAATGTGAAAAGCCATGCAAGGATTGTAGGCACCTTTAAAAGGGGCGCATCATGCCTGCAGAATTTACAAGACAAGTTTGAATCAGAATTTTATTTTATATTGGAGAGTGTTTCTCTAATTTTCTTGTTAATTCAAGAATTGAGTTTTATCAAAGGTCCTTCATCCCTTTGTGTGTATAACTCTTAGGCTTATCTTCCATCCTTGGAAGTGTGACGTCTATCATTTTTCCATTCCATCTTCTGCCTTCTCCATTCACGCATTTTTCTTGTTTAACAATTTCCCCAATTTTCTTACTTATGAGCATTCCAACCTAGATAGATCCGTAAAACGAACCCCCCCTTGGATTCTCGTCATTTGGTATCAAAGCTTCGACTCTGGGTTTGGAATGGCGATGGAAATTTACTATACCAGGTGCTCCTTCGAAGGTCATTTGTTCTTGGTTGCAGTAGATCAATTCAACTTTAGAAATGTTGTGAGCTGTAGGGTGGTTGAGAAGTTACACCTGCCTACTGCAAGTGGACAAGCAACGATTAAATTCTCTATTGGGAAATATGAA
Source organism: Sesbania bispinosa (assembly GCA_026901365.1). NCBI lineage: Eukaryota > Viridiplantae > Streptophyta > Magnoliopsida > Fabales > Fabaceae > Sesbania > Sesbania bispinosa. The sequence goes on from QLOH01000477.1 coordinate 366,129, forward strand.
GATGAAGTTCTTTGTGATATTGCACCCATGGAGACATGCCATATGCTATTAGGGAGGCCATGGTTGAATAAAAAAAATTATAAATCCTGAGAGGCCTTCTATTTCTTTTATGCATGGTGGACAAAAGATTAAGTTGATATGTCTATCATCTGACGCTGTACATGCTGATCAGCTGACATTGAAAATAAAAATAGAAAAAGAAAGGAGAGAAAAAGAAGCAAGAGAGAGTGAAGAAAAAATGAGAGAAAAAGAAGAAAAAGAAATAGAAGAAAAACAGAGAAAAGAAATAGAAAAAGAACTACAGAAAAAGAGCGAGGAAATTTTATTTGTTAACGATTGTTCTACTATTTGTGATGTTAAATTACAGGAACAAGAGGATGGGCATGTGAATGCAATACACCAACCCCTATGTTTGAAGAGGAAGCTTGTTGATATTGTTCCAAGTGCTCCATTGTACATCCAGCCCGATGTTGAAACACAACCTCTTGAGGATGATGAAAACCAACACATGGAGTTATTTGTTTTTACGAATAGTATCCAAGCTGCAAATTTTCATAAACATTTTGGGGCTGAATCATATGTGCTTGACAAAGAAATTTTGCATACTTTGTGTATTGGTAATCATTATTGCTTGCAGGAAGGTGAGGGAGTGTTGACAAGAGAGGTGCTCCACGGATTGCAACCATTGGAAAGGAACAAATCTGAATTTATTCAAGTTGTATTTGATCTAGGAGGAAGCTTTTGAGTTTCTGCAGTAGTTAGTAAATTAAATTAAGCAAATAAATAAAGCTTTAAGATTCGGGACGAATCTTCTCGAAGAAGGAGGGTATGATGTGAATCCATCCAGGCATAAGAAGGCTATACAAGAAGCTACATGTGGGCGGCTAACTTGGAGTTATTTGGCTGACTTATTTTGTCTAGACAGTTACAAAAATTGTTGCGGTTGAATCAATGCAAGGGGACAAAGAAATTACAACCATCAAGAAGAGAGTTGTTACAAATTGAAGGGGGGAGACAAGCATTGCAATGTAGCGGTTATACATTGAATGGAGCAGCCACAATTCAATATTGGAGGCGTTATGTTTCTCCTAAGGGGCGGCCAATTGATGGCTGAATTATGTAACTTTAATCCTTGTTGGTTGTTATGTTTCTAAATTTTAATAGAATTATTAGGAGAATTAAGTGGTTGAATGTGAAAAGCCATTCAAGGATTGTAGGCACCTTTAAAAGGGGCGCATCATGCTTGCAGAATTTACAAGACAAGTTTGAATCAGAATTTTATTTTATACTGGAGAGTGTTTCTCTAATTTTCTTGTTAATTCAAGAATTGAGTTTTATCAAAGGTCCTTCATCCCTTTGTGTGTATAACTCTTAGGCTTATCTTCCATCCTTGGAAGTGTGACGTCTATCATTTTTCCATTCCATCTTCTGCCTTCTCCATTCACGCATTTTTCTTGTTTAACAATTTCCCCAATTTTCTTACTTATGAGCATTCCAACCTAGATAGATCCGTAAAATGAACCACCCCCCCTTGGATTCTCGTCACTTCAGCTTGATGTAGCTTTTTATCTTGGAGACGCTTTTAGCGAGTTCCTTCCTTCAGCGAGTTTCTTCTTCTTTGCTTCGGATGGTTGCTTCTTTCTTCTTCATTCTTCATGAGCATCTAGTTTATCTTCATTTCAGCTTTGCCCAGATGTAATCTCTCTTTTCTTCAGATAATTGTCGTGATGTTCTTTTGATTGATAGACTTTCATGGATTTTAAGCTTGTCTTTATTTATGATTCCACATATATACTTCTTCTTTCCACACTTTCTTCAGATAGTTGGTCGCGTTCAGATAGTTGCTCCAATGCTTTCTTCTTCTTCTTCTGTTCTCCTTCAGCAGGTTGCTTTGTTCTTCTTTAGCAGATTTCTTCTTTCAGCGTTTCTTCTTGTTCAAATTTGCTTTGCCTTTCTTCGGATTTCCTCTTCCTGTCTTTTGCTTGCTTCTTTGGTTATCTTCATCTTCTTATCTTCAGATGGATCCTGTAACCTGAAACACAGTGCACAGAACAATACCTTTCTCAGTAGAACCTGTTCATTATACGATCTAATTTGTTAATCATTAAAACCTTAGGATGACAAATTTGTTAATCATTAAAACCTTTCTCAGTAGAACATGTTCATTATACGATCTAATTTGTTAATCATTATACGATCTAATTTGTTAATCATTAATTCTGAGACTCAACATTCTCCCCCTTTTTAATGATGACAAATTAGATATATCTAACAAAATATATGAAAGAAGTTAAAGATGAGTCATTCATTAAGCTCCCCGTATCTATATTACTCCCCCTGAGAAAAACATTTTTCTTTACTTATTTCTTCCCTTTTGATTATGTTTTCTTCTCAGACTAAATTTCTTTTAACTTGAACTTCTTCAGACTGTCTTTCTTCTTTTAGCTTTGTTATTTTGTTAGTTATATATTTCTCCCCCTTTTGTCATTATTTAAAAAGGTTAGATTGGGTAAACAACTTTTTAACAGATAACAAGATTAAAGCAGTGTCAATATGATCAGATTTTAAGAAGAACATTACATCAAACCAAAGCAGTTGATTTTAAGATGCACAGAATAGAGATTACTAAAAATATATTAAAATTTTTGAGAACATTTATGAAAATATATCTTAATTAATGAAAATATATGTTTATCAATGCTAACTCTCTTCATTCCTATGATAGCCTGAGGCATAGCCTTATCAGCAGCTTCCTTGTCTGCCTCAGCGGCCATTACTTCTTCAGCCTGAAGCCTCATAAGTGCCTCTTGAGCCTGTATCTGTTCCACAACCGTGCATTTCACACGCAATCTCCTTTCAGCAACTGGAACGGTGGAGGTGCATCATTTAACACTGTATTTTGACCACCGGCAACAACCTTTATCCTTAGGACCACATTTGAAGTGGTTTCCTTCATAAGATTGGTTATTCTGGGATCTACCAGTGGTCTTCCAGTAAGCTCGTGATGCAACAAGATCTCTATGGTCCAAGCATAGAGGGACAGGTATTCAGAAGAAACCTTTCCCTTGCTTATCATTCCATACATCATCCATGGGAGATCGATCTTTTCCAAATAATGTTCCAGGGTCACCTCTTCTGTTTTCTTTCGCTTCTTTATTTACACGGAACAAGGATAGGCTCAGATAGCATTAATGATGACTGTAACATCCCGTAAATTAGGAGCTTTAATAACTCATTAGGTTAAAAATAAAGAGGATTATGTATTAGTAATTAAGGGAAGGTAAGTTAAAGAATTGAAGGTTTAAACTTGAGTTTAAAACTAAGTTAGAATTCCATTCAGGTTAAAATGAAGGGTTTTGGGTTGCTGGTAATCGATTACAGAGGGTAATCGATTACCCGAGAGCTAGTTTTTAGGTAATCGATTACTCACTGATTGTAATCGATTACCTGAGGGTTGGGTTTTTGGTAATCGATTACCAAGGGTTGTAATCGATTACCAAATTCCCAGAAGCGTTTTCTAGTGTAATTTTTACCTCTGGTAATCGATTAAAGCATTATTGTAATCGATTACCAGTTGTCCAGTATTTATACCCGACGCATGCAAAAGTCAGAACATTCATTTACTTTCTTCTCCCCTCTGAACCCTAGTGAGAGAGAGAGTAAGTTTAGAGAGACAAACACTCAATCGGAGGGTTAGGAAGGAGATTGAAGCTAGATTAATCAAGGGGATCACTTCAATCCTTCATTTCACTCTTGATTTTATAGAATTGGTGAGTATAACTCACACACTCACACTTTTATTTGATTTTGATTTCTCCCCGTTGTAAGAACCCTACTCTTTTGATTCCCTTTCTATATGTATATTGTAATTGGATTGATGGTAGTTGTATGAGATTGAGTAGTTTAATCGGTGATTTTCGTTGAAAACCTTAGGGTAGCGAGATTTACGAAAGTAGCGAGATTACGAAATTGACGAAATGCTTAACCCATGAACCCTACCTCTTCGATTCCCTTTCTAATTAGTTAATATGAGTGAATTGATGAAGTTTATGCTGGAATTGAATAATTCATGCTAGGAATTGATTATAAATCCCTTGGATTTCGAAGTTACGAAAGTTTTCGAAACACTCGAAATACTCGAAATTCTAGTTTTGGGTTATCAATTCATATTTACCGGTTTCGACCGTGAGTTAATTAAGTCAGCCCTGTGCTGTGAGTTAAGAAATTGATTTATTATGTAAAGATATTAACTTCGGTCCAGTATTGGGTGGGATACGTCCTCAGGAAAGACGTTTCCCGTAGTCTGAGCTCAGTTCTAACTCCAGTTTCAGTATTAAGTTCATGCCTGCTGGGCACAGCAGTGAGTTGCATTATTATTGCATCATAATGATTTGAGTATTAGATTTATGAATATGTTATGTTAATTATCTTTAATTGTTATGAATATGAGTATGTTATTTGGCTTCGTAATAGTTAGTTAACTTGAATTCCCTCACATTTTATGCATGTTTAGTTATGCTCGCTGAGATTATCATCTCACCCCACGTTTCGGGGATTTACTTTAGTTGTGCAGGAACTCCAGGTAATGATATGGCAAGAAAGGTGATTGTAGATCTGAGTTTTATTTCACAATAGAAGTTCCTTGTAATAGAAATTAGTTCATTTGTAATTATGGCTAGTTGATTATTGATGTATAGACATATATATATGTTTCTTAGCCATGGATGCTTAATTATGAGATTTGTAATATTCATGTTATTAGTTTGTACTGGTTTTTGCTGAGTTTCAGGTTGACCTTGGAATTGGTAACATCCAATTTTTTAGGGGAGACTCTACTGGATTTCCGGTATGAGTTCATTGAATCACACTTCTCCAAGTGTGGATTCTTCCCTAAGTTTTAGTAAGATATACTCTTATTTAGAGATTTTGATGTTGTAATATAATTGCTTAAACTAATCGTTGGAGAGTTTTAAGCGAATGTATGACGATATCGAAAATTTAACGTAATGATTTCAGGAACTTCAGGAATAGTGTCTCAAACGGGCACTATTTATGAGTTTAGAAATTAGGACGTTACATTTTGGTATCAGAGCAATTCAATCCATTTGGACTGTGGTTAGGTTAGTTGCCCGTAACGTACTATGATCTCACAGTACACGTACTCATTACAGGGACTGATCACTCCTATAGTGTGTGCGATGTACATAGAGATTATGGTTAGTTATGTGAGTAGGATACCTTGGTCAGGAAGTTAGGACCCTTCCTTAATAAGGTTAGAGCCACCTAGCTTGTATTAGAGAGAGAGTAACCTAGGTTTATTCCTAAGGACGATATGCTCACCCTAGAAACTTTATAGAAAGTGACCCTGAAGCTCTAAGTGGACATTAGGCACCCTGAGTAAGTTAGTTAACGTAGATTCATCATTTCTTTCTGGAAGATGGTTGTTGAATGATTTATGATGTAGTTTTGATTGTATAACTGTATGATTTGAATGTGCTGTGTAATTGCTATTAGTTTGTGGCATTAGTTTGTATGAGTAATTGCATGACATTTTGTGTTAGAGTGTAAGTGCCTATTAGGTAGTAAATCATATAGTCAAAGTTTCATTAGATGAAAACACTTGTTAAGGTCACACTAGAGGGAATATTGGAATGTTAGTCTAGATTAGGATAGTTATCCTACTTAGAGTGAAATAGAGTTCACTTAGGCACGCAGGGGAGTAAGGGACTATTGGAAGGATGTTAGGGTGGGCCTAAAGCCTTAAGGGGGGTAGCTTTATAGTAAAGACATGGGAAGCCATTGAGGGAACTCTTTTATTTCTTTCAGATACTAGTAGGTAAGTTTGCTAAACAAATTAGTTAAGTATATTATGATGGATTGAGAAATGTGAGAACCAGTTAGAGAAACCAATCGATGACCTTGAGAGGGAGGTGTAGGTTTTAGAACATGTATTTCAAGGACAAAGGAGATAGGAGGTGAACCAATGACGGAAGATGACTAGAGCGAATTTTGAGGACAAAATTTCTTTCAGGGGGGGTAGAATGTAACATCCCGCAAATTAGGGGCTTTAATAACTCATTAGGCTAAAAATAAAGAGGATTATGTATTAGTAATTAAGGGAAGGTAAGTTAAAGAATTGAAGGTTTAAACTTGACTCTAAAACTAAGTTAGAATTCCATTCAGGTTAAAATGAAGGGTTTTGGGTTGCTGGTAATCGATTACAGAGGGTCTGTAATCGATTATCCGAGAGCTAGTTTTTAGGTAATCGATTACTCACCGGATGTAATCGATTACCTGAGGGCTGAGTTTTTGGTAATCGATTACCAAGGGTTGTAATCGATTACCAGATTCCCAGAAGCGTTTTCTAGTGTAATTTTTACCTCTGGTAATCGATTACAGCATTACTGTAAATGATTACCAGTTGTCCAGTATTTATACCCGACGCATGCAAAAGTCAGAACATTCATTTACTTTCTTCTCCCCTCTGAACCCTAGTGAGAGAGAGAGTAAGTTTAGAGAGACAAACACTCAATCGGAGGGTTAGGAAGGAGATTGAAGCTAGATTAATCAAGGGGATCACTTCAATCCTTCATTTCACTCTTGATTTTATAGAATTGGTGAGTATAACTCACACACTCACACTTTTATTTGATTTTGATTTCTCCCCGTTGTATGAACCCTACTCTTTTGATTGCCTTTCTATATGTATATTGTAGTTGGATTGATGGTAGTTGTATGAGATTGAGTAGTTTAATCGGTGATTTTCGTTGAAAACCTTAGGGTAGCGAGATTAGGAAATTGACGAAATGCTTAATGTATGAACCCTACCTCTTCGATTCCCTTTCTAATTAGTTAATATGAGCGAATTGATGAAGTTTATGCTGGAATTGAATAATTCATGCTAGGAATTGATTATAAATCCCTTGGATTTCGAAACACTCGAAATACTCGAAATTCTAGTTTTGGGTTATCAATTCATATTTATCGGTTTCGACCGTGAGTTAATTAAGTCGGCCTTGTGCTGTGAGTTAAGAAATTGATTGATTATGTAAAGATATTAACTTCGGTCCAGTATTGGGTGGGATACGTCCTCGGGAAAGACGTTTCCCGTAATCTGAGCTCAGTTCTAACTCCAGTTTCAGTATTAAGTTCATGCCTGCTGGGCACAGCAGTGAGTTGCATTATTATTGCATCATAATGATTTGAGTATTAGATTTATGAATATGTTATGTTAATTATCTTTAATTATTATGAATATGAGTATGTTATTTGGCTTCGTAATAGTTAGTTAAGTTGAATTCCCTCACATTTTATGCATGTTTAGTTATGCTCGCTGAGATTATCATCTCACCCCACGTTTCTGGGATTTACTTTAGTTGTGCAGGAACTCCAGGTAATGATATGGCAATAAAGGTGATGGTAGAGCTGAGTTTTATTTCACAATAGAAGTTCCTTGTAATAGAAATTAGTTCATTTGTAATTATGGCTAGTTGATTATTGATGTATAGACATATATATATATATATGTTTCTTAGTCATGAAGGCTTAATTATGAGATTTGTAATATTCATGTTATTAGTTTGTACTGGTTTTTGCTGAGTTTCAAGTTGACCTTGGAATTGGCAACATCCAGTTTTTTAGGGGAGACTCTGCCGGATTTCCAGTATGAGTTCATTGAATCACACTTCTCCAAGTGTGGATTCTTCCCTAAGTTTTAGTAAGATCTACTCTTATTTAGAGATTTTGATGTTGTAATGTAATTGCTTAAACTAATCGTTGGAGAGTTTTAAGCGAATGTATGACGATATCGAAAATTTATCGTAATGATTTCAGGAACTTCAGGAATAGTGTCTCCAACGGGCACTATTTATGAGTTTAGAAATTAGGACATTACAATGACAGTTTCAGACATTAGAAGTAGTGCATCACTGACTGGACAAGTGAAGAAGCAACATTCATAGGGAATCGGATCATTAACGTTGATTTTTTTAACTCATTTTGAAAAGAGAAAAAGAATAAATATTTAAATAGAATAATTTAGATATAAATTTTGTTTTTTAAAAAAAATAATTTCAGCAAGTATTCTTAATTTAACAAGGTGCAATATGCTTACAGATTAATTTCACATAGGCACAAATTTTAATTTGTAACGTAGAACAATGTTACCAGCAGGGATATTCAGAATTTTGTAGTTGCTGAGACTCAACTATGTCTTCAAGGATAGTCTTGTTACTTTCATTCTCTGAAGTTGTTCGTAGCGCATCAGCAGCATAATCTTTATCTTCATGCTTTATATCCTTTCTGACTTCCTCTCGATCATCATGTCCTTTCCCTCAAGAGTTGAGGTAAGCTCAATGACTTAAGTAGCAATCTCCTCAACATTCCTGACCCACAATTTCAGCAGGTTCGTTGTGAACCTTCTGAATAGGTTCAGAGGCTAAGAGTGATGCAACATCATTCATTCCTTCAGATGGTGTTGCCTTCTGATGATCAGCTTTATAAGTTCTCTTTAAAACCTGTTTGCTGAAACATTCACAAACTAAAGTACCTTTCAGCAGCATCTGAATTAACTTAATAGAATTTGTTAATCATCACGGAAATATCTTACTGATATAAACATTAGGTTTCACAGATAACATTCTCCCTTTAAATCATATACCAAAACAATCGTTCAATTTTTCTTTGAAAGGGGCTCCTTCTGAATTTGATATTTCTTTCTGAGAACCACTTGATTTACAAATTTCGTTATATACAAAAATAAATTCTTTTCCTATTAAAAATTGCGTTGATTAAGACAAAGGAATAAATAGTGTACACAGCACAGACATAAAACACATATTTAACTTAGGTAATAAAATCAGAGAGTATAAGACACACATATAGGAGAACTACGATATGGCTTATGGACAAACAGAATAAATGTGAGCTTTATAAGAAGAGTTTTTCAAGAAAGAAAAAAAAAGAATGACGAGGCTCTTTGAATGACCTAGGGACTGTCAGCATGAAGGGTCTCAGTAGCATTGACACTCTCCCTTTCTTCCTTCAAATTTAGTATCTCCTTCTGAGTTTCCTTTAGTCTCTTTGCTAACAGATTCACGAGGACATGCAGTCTTTTCACATTGCAAGCAGCAAACACCTTTAGAATCCTTCCATGAACACCCAGATGGTCAGAGACTCTTCTTGTACAGACATAATTGGGGTGAAGAGGGAAGGAGGTGCTTGATCAAGGAGACTGCTCATATGAAAGCCCTTACGAATCAAGATTTTTATAATTAAGGTGTTGTGGGGGAAGAGATTCTTAACATCCAATTCTTCTCTGAATATCATCTAATATAGAAGAATCCATGGAAGATTGATCTTCTTCTTCAACAGTAAGTTTGCCACCACAAACCTTTCAATTTCCTTGATGAAAAAGTTATTACTTCCTTTCAGAAGGATACAGCAGTTGAGAACAACAAGGAGAATTCTGGGGATATCCATTAATTCACATAGAGCCAGATCAAAGTTTTGACAGAATGTTTAAATTAAAAAAAACTTTTCAATTTCCTAATAATGTTTTAACATAATTTTTCAAACCAAAAAGATAATCTGATAAATGATTTTCAGCAAGTAAGAACATTTCAGACAAACATATATCAGCAAGTCCATTTCTCATACAACAGAGACTATATGCAATTTTTCAGATGATTCTTATAAATATATATCACATAATTGCATATAGGTTGAGATAGGAAAATGTTACCAATTAGGGAATTTGAACGTGCTTTCCTTTTCTCATCATGTCCTTCTGAAAGATGCTTCAACAGCTTGTATAATGAGTCTAAGAGAATATACTCTTTTCTCATTTGTTTAACCAACTTAACTCAGAGTTGCTTCAGCTCGGTGAGGTTTCCATCTTCTGAGGATCTACTCCTTCAGCATTGTTAGATGCTCAACCCGAAGGCGAGCTCTGATACCAACTGTTGCAACCACACGAAACACTAGAAGGGGGGATTGAATAGTGTTTTAAAACTTTATGCTAGTTTTTCGGAGACCCCTTTTTAAAATCATCTTATTAACCAATTAACCTATGCAGGTTATTATGGAAAACTCTTTTGCCAAGAAGTGAATAATATCAGAGTTACGCGAGGGCTATGGAAAGAGAGGTTTCCACAGACTTGCTAAACTTAGATAAATACAAATGTGCTATCTGGAATCACATCAGAAGATTTAATAAAAGCATTTTAGAAACTTGTTTTAAAACTGATTTTGATAAGTAATAACTTCAAAATAGAAAATATGTTGTTTCAAGAGTAATTTACACTACAGTATTAGACGTTTCAATAACTTGCTAAAAACTAATTTGTTAAAGAACTTGCTGAACCCACTTCAGAAGGTTCAGTAAGTACTCTTATTTAAAATGATTTGATCAAGAGTGGAGTTTTACTATGTTGATAGTAATTTTACTTTTTAGACTCTTTCCTAGTTGAAAATAATCAGATACTAGCAAAGTGTAAAGAGTTAAGGGTAGAGAGAATAGCTTCTGAAAATATTCAGACGATGAGTTTCAGTCTGAAGTTTTGATCACCTTCTGAACTAGGTTCAGACTAAGTGAAGTTTGAAAATGAGTTTGATTCATAAGTAAAGTTATCACTTAAATACTTTTAAAACCCTTTTGTTAGATGAAAACTGAATTAAAATAGTTTAAGGGATAGAGAAGACTCAGCCAAAAATTTATCCCGGTTCACCCACTAACTCAGTGAGCTACATCCAATCCCAGGGCAAACCACCACTGGATTTTTCACTATCTGAAACATAGATACAAGTATTCTTTGTTATCAACTGCCTCTTCAGGCAACTCAGTGCAGTATTCTTTATCAACTAAGCCTCTCCAGGCTTAAACCGAGTATTCTTTCTTCTCCCAAGCCTCTCCAGGCTCAAACCGAGTATTCTTTCTTCCTCCAAGACTCTCCAGGTTCAAACTGAGTATTCTTTCTTCCTCCAAGCCTCTCCAGGCTCTCAGACACTTAACCAAGTGTAACCCAAGTATTCTTTCAAACAGAAAGCCTCTCTAGGCTTAAACCGAGTATTTTTTCTTCCTCCAAGCCTCTCCAGGCTCTCAGACACTTAACGTGTTTACAAAGATGAATTGAATTTAAGTTTCAGTGAAACTTAAATTTCAGTTTACTTGTACATGGGGATTACTGAATACAACTCAGAATACAAAGAGAAGGCTTCTAAGTACAAGGCATAACACATATACAAGTGTTTAATTCTAAGCTCTAATTCATCTCTGTAGGATCAGAAAGTTGGCTTGATATGATCTGTATTGAGCTTGGCCACTTTCTTCTATTAAAGTTGATGACAAACCATGATGAGTGATAGAATTCAAGAATGCATGTCTGTCTCTTCTGTTTTTTGATTGGAACTTTAGAGATGCATCTTGTAAGCTCGGCCAACGTCTCTTCTTCTCGACAACCTCCTCTCTCACTCTCTCTCTCACTTTTCAATTTCATATATCAGGCTATTTATATGTTCTGATGAAATATAGCCGTTGAGAAATGTTTAACTTTACCGTTGAGAGAATATGAGTCATGCTCTACGAGCCGTTGTGAGAGTAACCTTCTCATGCAGTAGCTTTTGATATTAACCAGATTAGGTGTGTAGTTAGATTAGTTCTGACACACTGTAGATAATATGATAATATTGCTTCTGAATATTTCTTTGAGAGATTAATGCCCGTTGTCAAATAGCATTAAATGCTGCAGAAGGCGTTGTGACTCATTCGGTCCAAAAATGCTCTGAGCAGATCTGCACACAATGCTTTATGAGAGGTACAACAGAGTTGCAAAAATTCCTTAAACATGCTAAACATTCGAACGAGGTTAAAAAGTGACTCTGACTCTTATGTTGAAATGAGTTAGACCATTGGGATGAGCGTTCTTCTCAATTAGAAACGTTCTTCAAAGGGTCAAACTTTGATTCTGATACCTTCAGCCTTCAGATGCACAAAATGCTTCAGATGAACTTCAAGTCTTCAGATGATAACCACTCTTCAGACAAAGTTGATCTTTAGACGATCTGAAACCTTCAGATGATAACTTCTCAATCTTTCACAATCTGAAATACAATAGAAGATTTGTGAAAGTATATTTGCTTAGATGATGATGATTTTAGCCGTTGTGCTTCTCTTTCATCCTTGATAATTTCTGCATTTCTTCTTGCAAGGATTCAGACTTCTGATAGCGTGTTGCAGAGATGGTACAGTAGTAGGTGTACAGCAGCGCTAACCTATCTCTGACCACTATTTGCTTTTCTATAGTAGGCTTCCTCTTTCATGTATGATGTTCCTTAGAATGAGGAAAATGACTTTTGTTGCTCTCTCCTTTTTATATGATGGCAAAAGACGTTTAGAACCCTTCAGGTCTTTGTGCAGAGAGTCTTTGCCTAGTTTCATCTTCACCACTTTCGTTTGCTGAGACTTGAGTCTTTTAATATATTATTCACATTGACTCATAAGTCTTCAGAAGGTTGTATGACTGGTCTGGCTTCTTCTTCTTCAGAGAGTTTGAAATGCCACGTCATCACGTTCAGAAAGAATGTGTTAGGCAGGTTGCATTGCTTCAACTTGATGTAGCTTTTTATCTTGGAGACGCTTTCAGCGAGTTCCTTCCTTCAACGAGTTTCTTCTTCTTTGCTTCGGATGGTTGCTTCTTTCTTCTTCATTCTTCATGAGCATGTAGTTTATCTTCTTTTCAGCTTTGCCCAGATGTACTCTCTCTTTTCTTCAGATAATTGTCGTGATGTTCTTTTGATTGATAGACTTTCATGGATTTTAAAGTTGTCTTTATTTCTAATTCCACAGATATACTTCTTATTTCCACACTTTCTTCAGATAGTTGGTCGCGTTCAGATAGTTGCTTCAATGCTTTGTTCTTCTTTTGTTCTCCTTCAGCAGGTTGCTTTGTTCTTCTTTAGCAGATTTCTTCTTTCAGCATTTCTTCTTGTTCAGATTTGCTTTGCCTTTCTTCAGATTTCCTCTTCCTATCTTTTGCTTGATTTTTTGGCTATCTTCATCTTCTTGTCTGCAAATGGATCCTATATCCTGAAACACAGTGCACAAAACAATATCTTTCTCAGTAGAACCTGGTCATTATACGATCTAATTTGTTAATCATTAAAACCTTAGGATAATGAGTCTTAAAACTAATTTAAATACTTAAATTAATTCTAAGACTCAACAAGATGCTACAGCAGGAGGGACAATTTTGACTGTAGATGCAGATCGTGCTATTACAATAATTGATAATTTTGCACAAAATGATCAACAAGCTCAATATGGGAGACAGCCAACCCAGAAGAAGGGAATGCTAGAGCTAAATAGCAATGATGCACTTCTAGCAGAAAAATATGCTCATCAAGCGACAGCTAGAGACACTTACCAAGCAGTTGGAAACACTTCCTCAACAATTGCAAGCAATGCAGTCTCAACCCAACCAAACCCCACAGTTGATTTGTGATTTCTGCGGAGGCGACCATCCCAATGATCACCGTTCCTATCAGGATACTCAAACAGAACAAGTCATCTATATGGGAAATTAAGGAAGGCAAGGTAATTTCACCAATAACAAACCGTATTCATAAGGATGGAGAAATAATCAAAACAACAATTCTGGCTGGAGACAAGATGGAGGTAACAGGCAAATATCTTATCAGCAGCAGCAAAAAAGTTATCCTTCAGTGCAAGACATGCTCTCAAAGATGGAAGAAAAGATTTATGCTTTTATGCAATCTTTTGACGGATTTAAGAAGAATACAGAAGCATCCATCAGACTTTTGGAGACTAAAGTTGGCCAATTAGCAAAAGACATGGCAGAGCACAACAAGGGCCAATTTACAGCAAACACTCAAACTATTCCCAAGGAGTAATGCAATGTAATTACTATTGAAGGTAACTCATCAGAAGAAAGTGATCTAGAAGACAACATAACATCTGAAGAAAAATTGCTCACAAAGGGGATTGTACAAAGGAATGTTCAGGTAAAAGAGAAGCCAGAAGCAGTTCTGAAGGAAGTAGAAGAGTCAGAAAAGGTCTACAGCTCAGGTAAATCATTAAACCCAGGTAAGTTCACAGTACCAGTTTCTGTTGGTACTCAACCAGTCACAAAAGCCTTGTTAGATCTTGGGGCGAGTATTAATCTGATGTTGCTATCATTTTTCAAAAGACTGGGAATTTTGAAGGTCAAGCTTGCAAATGTAGCTCTACAACTTGCAAACAAGTCCACACAACATCCCTATGGAATAGTTGAAGATTTTCCTATAAGGGTGGACAAGTTTGTATATGCTGCAGACTTCTTCATTGCTGATATAGAGGAGGATACTGATGTCCCCTTAATCGTAGGAAGACCATTCATGAAATCTGCCAAGTTGATAGTTGATGTTGATTGGGGAAAATTTCAACTCAGCTCTCAAGATGAGAGTATAATTTTCCACTTAGACAGAGGGATTCCCCATCAAGCTGATCCACCAGATCAATTGAAGATAGATCCTACTGATGGGATCTATATCACTCATTCTGAACCAAAGCTGTAGAAGGTAAGAAATAAAGAGGCCATGAATCAAAGTGTTTCTGAGCACAAGAAGAAGAAGGTTCCCAATATTCTGAGGAAACCAACAAGAAGAAAGAAGCAGCTGCAGGAATCTATGGTGGAGTTTCGGTTCAAAAAGAGAAAAAAATCAACATCAGAGGAAGAAGACAATGAGGAAAGTAATGACAAGACAAGAAGCTGATATGAAGGATGGTACAGAGCAACATGAAATGTAGTAGCTGATTCCACCACCATCCTTCAGTTGAAACCACCATGAGTAAAACAGGCGTCGAGCTAAGAGATGTTAAACAAAGCGATTCCTGGGAGGCAACCCAGTATTTTATTTTTTAATTTTTCTTTTTCTGTTTTGCAATTTTTTGTTTTTGTGTGTCTTCGTTAGAGTCAATACCTATTTAGTTTAATAAATTGATGGGAAAAGGACAAATAAAAATAAGGAAAAGAAATAGAAACAACTTGAATTAGGAAGCAGCAGAAAATAGAAGAGAAAAATGCATTATGTTTTCTGCGCTTCACTTTCGCTGAGCGCAAGTGAAGCGCAAAATTACTAATTTCAGTTCTGTTTTCTGCGCTTCACCTGCGCTGAGCGTAGGTGAAGCGCAACTACTCGTTCCAGGGAACGCTGCAACACGAGCTCCACCTACGCTGAGCGTGAGTGGAGCGCAAGTGCCCGCTCGTGCATAAATTCGAATTTTGGAGCGTGGAAGGTCACTTTTTACCTTCCCTTAGCCTTCCTCAAGTGATTCTCTCTATTTCTTTTACCTTCTTTTCACCTTTTTCACTCAAAAACCTCATCCTTTCAACTTCCTTGCACTATTCCAGGTATGTTTTTTCCGTTTTGAAAATATTTTACCGATTAAAATCCTTATTTCTCTGTTTCATTGAGCAAACCTTAGGATAGAAGACTTAGGCTCTTAGAATCACATGATTTTAGGATTAATTGTCAATAGAGACTTAGTATAGAATGCTGATTGTGGTTGTATGCTTGGAGGTGATTTTTTTTGAAATGCTCAGAGAATCTCTACAAATTATTCTAGTGGTAATATGTGTGCTTTACTCTTGTAAAATTTGGCATTACCTCTTGCATGAATAATTGTGCATTATTGCATGTCTCAAGGTCATGATATTTAAGCATAACACTGTGAACCATTTAATGCCCTGTTTAGAAATTTATTAGGACTTGCTTTAACTAATTACTTTAGCATGCTCTTAAGAAATTAATAAATTGGCATTGGGTAATATAATAATCAAGATTTTGTGTGCATGAACCTAACAGTGCTTGCTCTGATTTTTTAATTAAGATGGCCACCATGTGTGAATTTTTATGCATGGCTTAATACATTAATCATGAGTTAATATACTTTATGCATTGGAATAATATTGATTCTGTTAAATCTTGCAGATGGTTCGTTTCAAGACCACCACTGCACCTGGTGCCTCAAAGAAGGGCAAGGGTGCCAAGAGAGCTAGAGATGTGCCCAACTTTGACGCCTTGAAGTTTAAGAGTCCCCAAGCTTTTGAGGCATACAGTTCACTGATGAACTGTAACTTTATCAAGGAGAGACTAGTCGCTCTACAGCCTGGCGAGTTTGATCACTTCCTTGATGAGATTATTAGGCGGTGTTGGAGGCGCGTTGCAGAGCCAGACCGCTACTTTGACCCAGAGCTGGTCAGAGAATTCTATGCCAACACCATTGGAGACCATGGCGCTGATGTCCACAGGAGGTCCTATGTGTGAGGCCTTTGGGTTACTTATGGTCGCAACGCAATCAACACTTTCTTAGGTCGACCTGGACCTGATGATGAGCGAATGATGCCCTGCAAGTACCATGAGCTGATGAATGAAGTAGGCATCAATGGCAATGATCCCTTGGACACCAGGACTACTGAGTGTCTATGCTTGAGGGGGCGTACCTTTGAGAGGAACGCTTATAGACAGGCAACCGGGATTTATAGGCATGATATGAGGGACATTTCTCAGATGTGGACAGTTTTGGTGTTGGCTAACATCCAGCCCACCAACCACGTTTCAGATATCATCATGCCAGTAACACATCTCATCTATTGCATTTTGACCGGGCAGGACGTTGACATTGCCAGAATGATATCTCATAAGATATTCATGATAGCATCCTCTGTTGGGCGACAGAGTGCACACTCCCGGATCAACCTGGGATTTCCTTCTCTCATCACTGCTCTATGCCACTTCCAGGGGTGTAGGTGTATGCCACTGAGCGGATTAAGACCCCTATGACTAAGGGGTACATCGAGGCTAACTACATCCCTGAGGAGGAGCTGCCACCGGCACCAGAGCAGCCACCACCAGCAGACACACACATTCCATTCTTGGCTCAGCATATCATTTCCCAAAACTCCACTCTCTATAGAGCCTTGGTCTACCTTCAGCAGTACCACTACCAGACCAGGCCAGACCCTTACCCAGGCATGCACCCAGACCAGTTCAAAGATTATTTGTAGTGGCCTGGGTACAGGCCTATTCCACCGGGAGAGGGAGGAGGAGCAGCTGCAGATAGAGCTGATGCTGAGGATGATGATGACATGGAGGATATGAGGATTGACTCGGTGTTTTTCTTTTCTTTTCTCTTCTTTTCCTTTATTATTTTTCTTTTATTATTCATTGGATCTATACTGTATATACAGCACTACTGACTCATCATCTCTATGCAGTGCATTATTTTCAGGATCATTTTTTTTCTTTTCTTTTAGGATAGTTGTTTTTCAATTTTTTAGGACTTAAGAGATAGGGATTTAAGGAAATTAATTTCAAATTCTCAAACTAGGCAGTCTAACTAACTGAGTTAGGAAAGAAATAGGAATTTTGTGATTGAATCCATAATCAGTTAGAATTAGGATATTATGCAGGAAAATATATCAGGGTAGTTAATTAATTTCAATAAGTGATTTCATCAAGGAAATTGGCCAAAAAGTTGGTGAGTTGTGAGACCAAACACTTAATATAAGAGTTTTCACCACTGCTTGTCAACTGCTATTGCTTGAGTTTTTGGATTTTATTCTGCACATGAAAAATATGGAAGTGATAAAGGCAAATTTTGTGATTATAAATTATTTGCTCAGTGCCAAAAAGCCAACCCATGAAAAAATTTTCCAATTTTTTTGGTAACCCATTTGAGCTTTAATATTTCTTTTCTTATGCACCCCAGCTAAAATTAATATCTATTTCCTGTCCCTTACACACTTGGGATAGAGAGCAAAGGTGCAGTTTGATAAAATAGGAGAATTGGTTGGTTACTTGAAAGAAAATTAGTTGGTTACTTGAAGGAATGCAAAGAGCAGGCACAAGAAAGCAAAGTGAGTAACTCCCTCAAGAATGAAAAACAAAAACAAAAATTAAATAAAAAGGGAGTGAACCACCAATCAAAAAGATGAGGCCAGCTTAATGATGCAAATCAAGAATGCAATGGAGATTTGAGAGGAAGTTCAAGAACAAGAAAAATTCAAAATTGCTCTCTATTCCAGTGTTTCTATGCATGCCCAGAAAAATCATGAGTTCTTGATAACCCAGCCTCATTACAACCCAAGAAAGACCTTTTGATCCATCATTTACCATGTGCATGTCTATTAACCAAAAACGACTATCAATTTTAGTTGTTCAACTACCGTGAAAAAAATTGAGGGAAACACTTACCCGTGAGCATGAGAGAATTCCTTGATTTATCACTTATTATTTTGGTTACTACTTTTGAAAAGTTTGAATGTGTTTTTATCCTGTTCTGATTGAGTCTTGGAAATATCACTTAATTCTGATTTTCAATCTGATATTTGGAAAGTGACAGCTGCCTAACAAGAGGTGATGAAATTATTTCCTTACTTAGTGAGAACCATGATTGGGGATTGAATTCATTTGATTGCAAAAGGTTTTCTTGCTTGAGGACAAGCAAGAAGCTAAGTTGGGGGGAAATTGATAAGTGCTAAATTTATGATAAATTCTTATATATTTTCAGCACTTATCAAGGGCAAAATGTTAGATTTATTCCCCAAATTACCTCTTTTTAGTAATAAATTCAGATTTTGTGATTATTTGATTTAAATTTGAATTTGATGCTATTTTGATAAGAAATCTGTTGATTTTACAGATAAAGAGGAATGTTTTAAATGAAGAAACAAGATAGCATTTATTTGAAGAAAGAATCTGCAAGATAAGATTCTAAATGGTAGCAGATCAAGATAAAATCAACGGTTATTCGGATAAAGATTTTGTAGATAAAATTCTCAATTCAAATTCAAATCAAATTGAAGATAGAATCAACACAAAGATCAAGCTAAAAAGAGGGAAATAAGGAAAGCATAGCAGACAAAGATAAAACCAGGAAGAGATCAAGCTGAAAAGGAGGAAACTAGGAAAGCAGAAAATGGAGATCTGCGCTCCACCTGCGCTAAGCGCAAGTGGAGCGCAGGAATTAAAATTCCTCTCTGTTTCCTGCGCTTCATTTGCGCTGAGCGCAGGAGCACGGGATTCCAATTTTCAAAAGTTCAAAACAAGATTCCTTCCAGATTTCAGATAGCTTTCCAACTTCCATTTAAAGGACCTTTTGCATAGATCAAAGGGAGGCGGGCGGAGCAGAGCTGGAGCTAGAGAAAAGTGTGACAGTTTCTCTATCGGTTTGTAATGGCTACCATGAGTAGCTAAACTCTCCCATAGGATTGAATGTAGTCGATTCAATCCTCAATTGTATTTGAATTCTCTTTGTTATTTATGAGTCCCTATTTTTATAATATCGGTGTTTTTATTCTATTCTTAATGCTTAGCTTCAGCCTTTGTGCCGGAGTTATGGTTTGATTTTTATGGGGCGCACTGGAAAGTGGTTTTATAAAATCAAGATGTGAGTTCTTAGGAGCCTAGGAATAGGGATCTTGAATTCTGATTGGTGAAAACACTTAAGTCATCACTGTGGGAACCAGGATGACTTGATAGCTTTTACAACTGTTCTTCAACCGAGGTAATTTATCACTGTGGGAACCAGGGTGAATTATTTCTAAGTATTTCATATCTATTGGAACCTTTTATGAAATAATATTTATTTTTGCTTCGATATTATAATTGCATATTCATAATTGGGTTTCAAATACGAAAGGGGTGCGATAGACGAAGTTCAATCCTAGTTCTAGTATCTTGCTCAACCTATCTCAATTTACTGTTTTTATTTACTATTGCAAACTACACAAACAACAACCATATTTTCTTACTTGATAAGTGTGACCACTAGGATTTACAATTGAACCGTTCCCTGTGGATACGACAAACCCCTTTTACTTACCATTATACTGCTGGATTTTGGTACGCTTGCCAGAATTTCAACACATTACGATCAGATGTCATTACAAGAAAATCGCATTTTAGCGACGGCTTTTGGCTGTCGCTACATGCCAAAAGCCACAGCCAAAAGCCGTCGCTACACTCCACTTAGCGACGACCTCATGGACATCGCTAAAATGCTCGTCGTTAATGCAGTAGCGACGAGCAAAATAAGTCGTCGCAACGTATCGTCTGCCAGACTGTCGCTAAGCTAAAGGTCGTCGCAACATATATTATATTTTTTTAATATTTTTTACTAACGACGGCCATGGCCGTCACTAGTGATTTTTTTAAAAAAATTAGTTTATTATTATTTATATTAATTTAATATTTGTTAATTTTAATATTATAAAGAGAAATACTAAATACTATATAAACACACCGATAGAAAAAAATATATATACTAGTTCATTTAATATTTGTTAATTTTAATATTTGTGACACGTTCGTTTATACTAGTTCAGCCACAATAATGAGGCCTACATCCAGTTGACTTAGCACACCGCTAAATCAGCTTTCACTATAGAATTGCAATTACAAACACCATGCACATTCAATCCTAAAGAAAGTCTTACTAACAGACAAAAGGTTTCTCTCTTGCACCGCACAAGAGCATGTTCAACCGTGACACCCCGCCACTCGAACAATAACCTTACTTATGACACCTCGTCACAAGATTTCACAAACAATCTCACAGAACACCCCGTTCTTGAGATATCACACAAAATCTCTATGAACACCCTATCCAATGAGATTTCACAAATCAAAACAAATATGAAAGGATTCGAGTTTGGAAAGAATGCTCCTGATTGTGCGTGTAAACTCTAATATTCAGCATGAAATTATCCTTCAAAAGTAGCTATCCATCATGCATAAAGTTCTTGAGATGTGCAGAGAATTCTGGAAAATGGCACCTTTTCTTGGAGAGTATTTTTACAAATCTCGATTCATTTTTCTCTTGGATTTTTCAGTTCTAAAAATCTTTGTTACACTGTTATGCTTTCTATCTATTTTAAAACAGTTTTGCAACAGTATTTAAACTCCCAAGGTTGGTTAAGAGTTGGTTAAAACAGTTGGAAAAACGTCCAGAATTCTGCAGTTGCTGAGGTAATCGATTACTTACTTGGGTAATCGATTACTCCAGTGCGTAATTTTCTCAAAATCTTTATTTTATATCAGGTAATTGATTACTGCGATCAAGTAATCGATTATTCCAGTCCTGATTGTGAATTCAGTCAGTTTTCAGCTTTGAGTCAGCTTGGGGTTCATTACCAACTGAAGTAATCGATTAAACCAGAGGCAAATCATTACTTAGTTGAGTAATTTAGTTACCAAGCTAATCAAACTTGTAAACATAAACATGAACTCATCTTTGCATGATTTAGCATTTAATCAATCAATCAATCAAAGCAAGCAATTATCAACAACTCACATTGCCTAAATCTAAAACAACCAATACAAGTGCCACATCTGTTTAAACTTGTTTGGCACCGCAAAAAGCATTTGAAAGATAAAGTTCTTAATATCTACAACAAAACCAAAACACTTATAACTGGAGAGGTTTGATCTCCTTTGAAGTCCAACAATCTCCCCCTTTTTTGTTTTGATGCTCCAAACATTTGCAATCCAGAATGCTTTGAACATCAATGTAGATGAGCACATAGGCAATGCTATTTCTTCAATCCTAAAATGAACTTGAAAACACTTGCACAACATATAGGACAAGATATAGCAAAATGTGTTGACAATTTGATAATGTATCAATACAATTCCATACACAACACCATGTGTACCCATACATGTATTCATTCATACATACACAATTAAGTTCATTGATTGATTCATTTTATTTTCCCTTACTTCTCTTACTTTTCTTCTCCCCCTTTTGGTAAATCAAAATAAAAAACAGTAGAGAAGACAACATATATCAATTTTACTTCTCCCCCTATCTAATGGTCATCATGCATATCCATTCACAACTATAAGCTATAAGCACAAAATATATGAAGCAGTTATAAATGGTAATTTGTTCACAGAAAAACATCCAACCATGGAGAGAAACGTCGTTAAGAAGTTCAGACCAATATGCAAATTGTCATGAAAAACAGAAATTAAAATGACAGATTTGAGAAGCTCATCCTAATCTTCGGGGTACGGAACTGGCATGAGATCCAGCCTTTCAGATATAGCCTCAATGCTATCCTTCAATTTTTGATGATTTCTCCTTTGAGAATATGAGATATCATTGAGTCTATTCAGAATCATTTGTTCAAAGGCTGATAGTGGCTTGGCTTTAGGAATTTCAGTTTCTTCATCATTTTCAGCATTCCCGGAAGTATTTTCTTCATTATGAACCTCTTTTTCTGTAAGCCAACCATGATCTGTTTTTACAAGTTTCATCATCTTTAAGGCTTTGTCCTTAACATCATGTGCCTCTCTAGTACGATCACTAGATTCGGAATTAGTGTCAATTCCGCAATGCTCAATGATATTAGAGACAAACAGAGCATAGGGGCACTTATAATCAATAAGCCTTCTTGTTTTCATCATAGTGTTAGTAATTATGTCCATCCAATTTACCTTTACCCCATTCTTAATTGCACAGATTAACATCATATCTTCCTCACTAATTTGGGCATGATTGTTCCCCCTAGCTGCAACAATCCAAGCTACTGTATAGTGTAGTAGCCTATCATCTGCCTTCATCCCCCCGGTATTAAAAACAAACTTTTTCTTCTCATTTCTTTTTACAATTATTTCCTCTTCCCACTGACTTGAATTGACTAACATTGATTTATACAATTCAAGCTTGTTATATTCAATTCCAAATTCGTCAAATTCCTCAAGATTCATTCTAATACCATCAGTAGTGATCCCTGCTATTTGTCTAAACAATTCCTCATTCAACCATATTTTTGTCCTTTTTACTTCAGAATACAATTCCCCATTATCATCAAAATGTAGATTAGCATAGAAAACCTTTACTAAATGAGGGTAATATCTACCTTTCAATTGCACAAATTTTCCTAATCCTTGAGATTCTAAATTTTTATGAAAGGTACAACCATTATATGCAAGCCAAGAAAAGGAGAAAACCTTAGGTGAGATCAACTCCTTGCCTGCGAAAGAACTGAAGTAGGTTGTAGCCTGTTGCTCTGTTGAGAACCATGGATGATTGTAATCCAGGGCTCTAGGTTAAGAATCATCTGCCTTTCTCTTTGAGGAACTTCCTTTCCTTATTGGAGTGAGCTTTGGGCGAAATACTTCACTGGATGTTGTGTGCTTCACTCTTTTTCCTCTGTTTTGGCTTGGATCCGCCATTGAAGTGAAAGATTTGGGTAGAAAGAAGAATTTTGGTTCAAGATTTGAGAGGTTTTGAGGGTTTTTTTTAGGCTTGGCCGTTTTAGGGTTCTTGAAAGAATGGATTTTTAGAGAAGAAGGAAGCTTTTATACTTCATCATTGGCCAATCTGAGTGGCGCGAAGGCTGCAGCAATGCAGGTAATCGATTAACCTAACAGGGGTAATCGATTAACCCAGTGCTAGTTACAATTCTGCACTTCCCCTTTTACTCAGGGTAATCGATTAACTCAGTATGGTAATCGATTATCCCAGAAAGTTTTCTAGGCCTCATTGCTTCTCAGTAATCGATTAACTCTGTAGGGTAATCGATTACTCCAGAGAGCTTGATTTTCACTAGAATTTCAAGCTTCCTGTAGTAATCGATTCCGAGCATAGGTAATCGATTATGTCAGTGACAAATTGTGTGAAAATTCATTTTTAATGAAATTTTTATGAAATTTTTTATGATGCGATGCTTCTAATGCATGTAATGCAAACATAAGCACACAATTTCACATACATTTTAACTTAATAAACAAAGTAAAATAGATTAGTTTAGATCATACTCACTAAGTATACCAAGCTCTCTCCTTAGCTTGTAAAATCTTTCTCTTGGAAGTGGTTTAGTGAATATGTCTGCTAGTTGAGAATCTGTATCCACAAATTGTATAGTGCAATCCCCTTTCTCAACGTGATCTCTTATGAAATGATGACGGATTTCAATATGCTTGGTTCTTGAGTGCAAGATAGGATTCCTTGTCAAGGTAATTGCACTCGTGTTGTCACAATAAAGTGGTATGCTATCCATCTTTATTGTTCTGTGACTTTGGAGTAAAGACAAAGTTCTCACAAAGAAAGTGGATAGATGAATCATGAATAATGTCATTAACATACACTTGTACAAGTAAGATATCATTGGAGGTTTTCAATATAAACAAGGTTTTGTCTACTTTTCCTCTTTCAAAGTGTTGAGACAAGAGAAACTTACTCAACCTTTCATATCATTGCCTTGGGGCTTGCTTAAGTCCATAGAGGGCGTTCTTTAGCTTGTAGACATGGTTAGGAAATTTACTATCAACAAAACCAGGAGGTTGAGAAACAAACACTTCTTCATCAATAAAACCATTTAGAAAGGCACTTTTTACATCCATTTGGTATAATTTGAAATCATTAACACATGCAAATGCAAGAAGTATCCTAAAAGCTTCTAATCTAGCAACAGGAGCATATGTCTCACCAAAATCTATACCCTCTTGTTGGTTATATGCTTTAGCAACCAATCTAGCCTTGTTTCTAGTTATAGTTCCGGTTTCATCAAGTTTGTTTCTAAAAACCCACTTAGTACCTATGACATTCATATTTGAGTTATAAGGCACAAGTTCCCATACATCATTTCTTTTAAATTGGTTTAACTCACCATGCATGGCCATCAACCAATATTCATCATTTAAAGCATCATCCACACATGAAGGTTCAATTTGAGAAACAAATGCCATATGTTCACAATACAAATTAAGAGAATGTTTAGTGGTAACTCCCTTTTCAATATCTCCAAGGATGTTATCCAAGGATAGATCCCTGGGCTTCCTCCACTCCTCTGGTAAAGCTTGTACTTCCTTAGGACCATTGGTTTCCTTGAATTCAATGTTTTCCTCATTATGACTTAGTGGTGTATTCATTGTACCTGCATCATCTTCATGATGTAGAGAGTTTCCCTTTTTATAGGGGTTAGTTTCATCAAATACAACATGAATAGATTCTTCTATACTTGGTGATTTCTTGTTGAATACTCTATATGCCTTACTAGTTGCAGAATATCCTAAAAACACTCCTTCATCAGCTTTAGCATCAAACTTACCAATATTGTCTTTATTATTATTCAATATAAAGCATTTACATCCAAAAACCTTTAAATGAGATATATTTGGTTTCTTTCCTTTGAAAAGCTCATATGGGGTCTTTTTAAGAAAGGGACGAATTAAAATTCTATTGAGAACATAGCAAGCAATATTTACAGCATCAGCCCAAAAATACTTAGGTAAATCATTTTCATTAAGCATAGTCCTTGCTAGTTCAATTAATGATCTATTTTTCCTTTCCACAACTCCATTTTGTTGAGGAGTTCTAGGAGTAGAAAAATTATGATCTATTCCATTATCATCACAGAATTTTCCAAATTCATCATTCTTAAATTCACCTTCATGATCACTTCTCAAAGACTTAGGGCTTGTTTGAAAGACTTTTGTTTTTTAGTTTTTAAAAATAGTTTTGTAAATGCATTTTAAAAACTGTTTTTGAGAAGAAAACTAAAAAAAAAAATTTGTTTGGTAATTTTGTTTTGAAAACTGTTTTTAAAATGAGAAAACATAAAACTTGTTTGGTAAAGTTGTTTTTGAAAATTGTTTTTGAAAACTAAAAAGTAGAAAACCCGTTTGAAATTGTATTTTTTTAAAAACTGTTTTTAGTATCTAAAAATATTAATTGAAGAATTTTTTATGCATTTTTTTAATTTAATGAAGAGCTTATATATATTTTTTTACTTTAAAGGTGATTTTAATATTTAAAAATATTGATTGAAGAAATTTTTTATGTATTTTTTAATTCATTGAAGATCTTATATTTTTTTATGTTAAACATATTTTTTTGTCTATATATTTTTTACAATAAATGTATTTTTTAAATTTATTAAAGAACTTATATCATATTTAGTACTTACATAAAAAAAAGTATGAGTAAGAATAGAAATACAATAATTTTAAAATGTATGAGTAAAATTAAAATGAATCATATCATAATCATAAATTTTATAACATAACTTAGGAATACTTTGTGCATTATTTCACCAAACAAAATGTGTTTTGTATTCAAACATGAAACATTTTTTCTATGTTAAATTTCTATGCATACATCAGAGAATTCAAGCAAGAATAAATTAAACTAAATAAGATTTAGCAACTTGTAATTACATTTAATCAAATAAGAATAAAAAAGGGACAAATTACAACTTGTAATTGCATGATTTAGCAATTCAAAATACATAAAGAAAAGAACAAAACTAATTGTATTATCTTTTATTATATTGACTAAACTCTAAAGTCACACCATACTGGGATTCATCTACGCTTCTTCTACATATACTTCACCAAGTGTTTACATTATTGCAGCTGAATACAACCATCGGCCCCTGTTCAATAAAAGAAATGAAGATAAAAGTATAATTAAATTGACAATATAATTGAAGGCGATGCATAATATGATAGATACAATGTTCAAATAATAGTCACACAAGTAAAACCCGATCCAAATAATTTTTGTAGTGTCTAGTTCTAACCTACATATATATTGATAATATAAACAATCCCACGTTAAGAAAATATTTGATTCAGGAATTCAAGGAACTATATAAGTATATATCTAGATAATTATGTTATTAAACTAAGATTTCTTCCAACATTCTAGTAAACCGAAACTGACACAGATCATCAGGAATAATACATCTCACAATTGAGAACATTCAAATTACTAATGTTCAATTGAAATTAAAACCAAAAAAGTAGCTACTATTTTTCCACACTTTGAGTAGTAAGACAAAAAAAACTAATGTTCACTACCCTTGCATGCCAGCAAAATAGGACCTTTAAGGCTCTAACCACACACTTGTCCAAACAATACACATTATCTGCACTTTCCACTCAGACTTTCATCTTCCCCTATGCTTAATGTTCTTTAAATCGCATTTATGTGATCTATCTGCATTATATTATAGAGGGTCATGAACTTAAAGTGTGTCACAAATGGTCAATGCTAAACTATTCTCAAAAGCAACAAACACTGAGATATGGTCAATGCTACATGATAAAACTAGAAAGCTAGAAACACTTTGATGTTTCTACTTTCTCTAATGCAACCGAGTATTCTCAGCTCAAGCTAACCTGGTAAGGCAATAAAGGCATCTGAATGCTTAATGTTGTACGTTTGGCAAGTGTACCAATCATTACTGTAGTAATAAAAATATCGTCCTTAGGGATTGAAATTGTTGAGTACTAGTTCACTAATTTACGCTAAGTTTGAGAAATTATAAAACTGAATTGGAATGCTAAATTATAAAATAAACGAAGTATAAAGATAACTAAAATTATAAAGGAAATTCAATTACTAAAAAACGTTAGAGAATTGATTTCGTATTCTTCCTTATAGGTTCTTCCCCTTTTCAGTTGATGCAAGTATTCTAATTACCCAATCGAGTTATTTAAGAGTTGTTTACCCCTAATTCCTTAGGCAAGTAAATCTGTTCATTCAACCCTAATCCCCAATTCCTTAGGAAAATTATGAAATCCAATAGAACTATGAAGAACACATTATCATCTCATATGAAAACTAATTAAGCAAACCCAATTTCCCAATTGTGATAAAGCTTAACTTGTTCTACCTCTAATCGCAAACAATCCCCAATTTCCCAATTGTGAAATTGCTCATAGAATAACCATTCACCAATGGACAATAGAAACAGAGATAGAACACAAGGAAAATTAGAATTACTAAGCATCAACAAAATAGGTTCATAACATATAATTCAGAAAACTACATCAATCCTCTAACTAAGAAAATTAGCTATGCATAATGTAAAAGATAGAACCACAAGTTATTGATGCAATTGGTTGCATGAGGGTAGCCTCCACCTCCCGGTCTTGGCTTTCTTCTCAGCTGTCCTTTCGTCTTCTATCAAGTCTATCTATCTCCCCTGAATGAATGGAAAAACCCTTTATTTTCATTTATAATGACTTGCCTTTAATCTGGGCCAAGCCCACTTTACAACTCAAAAATCACGTATTTAGTCGAACCACAGGCATGGAAAAATCCACAACCCGCCTGTGGTTTGTTCTGACTTCAATTTAACACTTCTGGTGCGTTTCCACAAGCATGGATCGATCCACAACCTGCTTGTGGAACTCTCTGACTTCAATTTTACAACTCTGCAGCATTTCCACAGGCATGGATCGATCCACAACCTTCCTATGGATTTCTCTGACTTCAAAACTCCACTCTGAAATATTTCCACAAGCATGGGATGATCCAAAAGTGAGTTGTGGAATCTTCTTTCTTGCCTTTTCTCATTCCATTTGATTCTAACTTGACATTTGCCCTTCATCTTCTTTCCAAAACATGATTTATGCACCTAAAACATTCATTTACAAAGAAAAACAAGAAAACCAAACGTTTAATCTAAAATAAAAATAATGCATGATAAAATAAACCAACTAATGTTATAATGTATGCAAATGACCTAAATTAAAGCATAAATGCAAAGACAATTTACACACACATCAAACTCTCCCAAGCTTGAACTTTTGCTTGTCCTCAAGCAAAGAAAACACAATGAAGAACAAGATAAGGGAGTACACTTAAATGGAAACTTATCATCTCAACCACACATATCAATAATCAAATAATGATATCCAAGAGCACAATTTTTCACAATTTAAAGCAACATGACTAACTTGTTAGGTCCCTAGTGCAAATAAGATGAAATGAAGCAGGGCACTAGACATTATGTCAGACAATACTTGTGATCATTTCTTTCTTCTCTTTGTTTTTTACTTAGGTTCCTAGCATAGAAGACACTTACCTGCCAACTATGCATGGATCTTCCACTCAAATGCTATGCACTTGCCACATTTGGTCTCAAAGGAGTGTCTGTGTTAGGAAAACAAAATTTTTACATACTAGACATTTCCCTAGTAGTCAATCAGTCTCAAAGGGGTACTTTACAATATTTCCCCAGTAACCTATGACCTCAAAGAGGTGTCTAGATATCTCTAGAATCCTTTTCTCTCTCTTTTTCTCTTTTTTTTCTTTTACTTTTCCTTTCCCTTTTCTTTTTATTCCTCAACAAACAATTCTCCAGTAATCAAATGCAGTGAGTGTCACCACAGAAACCTAAAGCTTCATATGTCTTATTTACATGAATTAAAAATCTTCGCCAAATATCATAGTTCCCAGACTCATTTGTGTATTGTGTGAAGGTTCCCAACAAGAAATCATGAATAAAAAATCAACCATGTACTCAAAAATATCATTCAAAAATTCAGAACTTATAGTTAAGAGAATGAATTTCCATTTCAACACAAATGCAAGCAAATGAGCAACAATGCAATTTTTTTTTTTGTTTTCCATATATATGCAAGAATGCAACAACTATGCAAATACAAATGATGCAAGATGATGAATAAGGAAAGAGAAGATGAATGAAACTCCCCCAAGTTTAAACGTTTACATTGTCCCCAATGGAAACAAAATAACCGAAAGCAAGCGAAACAAACCTCACAAGTGGAATATCATCCTTGAGAAACTTAGGGGCTGCGGAAGTGCTTCTCTGTCGTGGCTGCTGTGAAGTCTACTCCAAAACAAAGGATGAACCTGCGCAGGTGGCTATGGTGCGGTGGCTGGTGGACAGAGATGCCGCTGTGCCTGAACGGAGGAAAGGGAAGGTGTTATGGCGCGCGGACCAGCAAGATGACTGAACGACGTGTGACTGAGCGGTGGGTGTTGGTCGGAGCTTTGCATACAAGAACGGAGGGGATGTTGTGGTGCCTCTCGCGAACCACAGAAGCGGCTGGGCAGAGAACGAACTGGGGACGGAGATGACACAGTGAGGAAGAAGAAGGCTGGCGTGGTGGTGGCGTCGCGCGTTGCTCCGCACAGAAGAGGGAGGGCGACTCGCGGACCAGCAAGGCGGCTGAACGGAGAACTCGGAGGTGGACGGACCAGAGGTGGCTGGATGGAAACTCCGTTGCACACAGAGGCAGGAATGCCGCTGTTCGATGGTGGGGAAGAGCTACCCGTTGCGCGTTTGTGCAGCAGTGATAAAGGAGGGTTGCGACGGAGAAAATGAATGGCTTGCGGGAATGGAGATGGTGCTCTGCAGCTCACCCTAACACTTTCACAGCACAGATAGTACTACTGCCCCTGTTTCCTCTTTTTTTTTTTTTAAACACCTGATGTCAAAGGTGCTTTCTACGGTGAAGTATGTTTATAGGTGATATGTAACATCCTAATTTCTAAATTCAAAAATAATGTCTGTTGGGAGCACTATTTCCAAATTCATGAAATTAATTCGTCAATTTCGCGCATCAAAATAAAACATAATCGCTTGTGTAATCCAACCATTACCAAAGCTCCACATTACATAAATAAAACATAGAAAATCCAAACAAAGTTGTCGTCAAGGCTCCAATACAACGTATTAAAATTAACATAGAAATTCCTAGGGAACAACGAAACAAATGACTACGGTAGTCCTAAGCAATATTAATAACGATAATAAGAAATAAAGGTCTAATCTATGGTACCTCATGTATCCTCTACTACTCGTCCTGATCCTGAAACTCATCCTGCACAACTGAGGGTCGAGAGAACGAAGAACAACGAGGAGAAAATAGAGTTGAATGAAGAAAGATTGCTAGAAGACGTGATCTTGGAGCGCAAGAACCGTTCTTGATCTTCACTGGGGCATTCTCTCACTAGAACCACGTTTTCTCTCTCTGAAAGAACGAAGAAAAGGAAGGAAAAACTGACTGGAATGGCTTGATATCGAAATTTAAAAACGCTGTAACCGTTTACTCGCTCAAGCGAATCCAATTCGCTTGAGCGAATTGCTCGAATTTAACTTCCCCCTCTCATTTTCGCTTGAGCGAAAAACGTCCAGAGAGCACTCTAATTTCCCCTGTTTTTCGCTTGAGCGAATTGCTACTCGCTTAAGCGAAAATTGCAGAACGAACTTGTGCAGTTTTTGCTGCATAATTCGCTTGAGCGAATTACCTGATGACTTAAAACTTTATTTTTTACCCTATAAGCTTTTATGTGCCTATTAATTACTTCATTCTATTTTAAGTTATGAATCTCCTATGAATTAAAGTCTCAATTAGTGGAATGTTACATGGTATATCATGTGCCCCTCACTTTTACCCATTGTAGGCGGTTTTCTCGGCTTTTACAGGTAACATAACTTATTTGCTTGCATGTCCTCGGCCATGGGTGTTTCCAAAACGCTGACTTTGCATGATCATTTCCTGGAAAAACAATGGTTATCGTGCTATAAAAAAATTAACATAAACTATTTGTGGTAATAAATATTAAAAAATTAAAAAATGAACGTGTCATAATATTAAGAATGGAAAACAATGGTTACCGCACACTCTTTTGCAGAAACATTCTTTCCAACACACTTCATGTGATTGATTAAATTCACATGGGTCCCACCAAATTATGTGGGTCCCACTCCCAATGTGGTGGGACCCATGTGACTTTTAACCAATCACATGGAGTGTGTTTAAAAGAGTGTGTTAGAGAGTGTATTGATAGCTCTCGTCAAAATAAAAGACTACAACTGTTTGAAGACACAGGGTCTTCCATTCCGTAAACGAGGGGTCTCCCATCAAAAACTCAGAAACCAAAAAGGTTTACTCCCTCTTCAATGGACTTCACCGCCTCGCCATCACTTCCGATATCAGCAGCGAACGACCGCCGCATCACAACTCCGGTCCCCAAAGAGAGGTACGTTCTTCAAACATTTCTGCAAAATTCTGATATGCATTCCCATTAAATGTAATAGTTCAATAAAATGACTGTGGGAACAGGTTGCTGTTTGCATTTTACTTTGGTTTCAAACATTTTGTAAAAATATGATTTGATGCTATTTGCATTTCCTAAACATTTGCCTTACAATTTTTCATGCACTTATGCATTTAGTTTTAATTTATTTTGGATAATATAAATACTTATACGAGTATTCAGGAATATATTATTTCTACGTACACGGGGTTAATCTTCTGTCATTTTATTATAATATTTCTACCATAGTAACCGCACTACAACATTTTTTAGTTTAGACCACACTTTATCTTCAACGGTTGAAAAACCATGGCCTAAATATAAGATAGGCCACACTTTTAAAATCGTGGATGATAATATACTAAAATTTCCTTCTTTATAAAATATGATACGAAAACCGTGGCCTATTCATAACTAGCCATAGTTACAAAACCGTTGCGTATAGAAAATTAACAGAGCACACAAAAAAACCGTGGGTTAAGAGTCCAAAGATGAAAAACCATTGCGTATAAAAAATTAATAATAACAATAAAATAGAAAAGATGAAAAAGGTAATAGAGATAAAAATACAAAGACCCTCACGTTCAAAACATAATGCTCATCGGTTTAGGGCTCAAAATAGAGGAAAAGGGGAATGGGGGCAGCGGCCAACAAAGGCGCTCCCATGGCTGAGCAGTGCACGACTCCTGAAGAAGGTGATTTTGTAGTGGGGTTGCGACGAGGAATGCCGCAGTGGTGACGATGCTCTCATACGTCGTGTGATAAGCTCTGCGCGGTTGACGGTGGTGCGGCCTGAATGGGAGGTTGAAGGTGGTTGCAATGGGTAGTTGTGAGCGGAAGGGGGGACTACGCTCGCACGATGGCATTGCAGCTGGAGTTCTGGACTGTGCAGATCTATATATGGAAGGGGACAAAGACGTTATGGCGCCGGTGACAGAGAAAAGAGCGGCCGAGTGCGCCGCGCATAGTAGTGGGGACCCTTCCTTTCTTCTTATTTTTTATCTGGTTGTTCTTTCTTTTCAGACTATTTGAGTTTTCTCATTCCTTTCTCTCTTTCAGGGTGTCCAATAGGTGGTGGAGGAGATACTTAATAGTATATGGACTTTTCAATAGGCTGGGTTTTCACCACAAAGCAACATTGACCAAGATTAGGTGAGTTTTCACATGTCAATTTCTTTGAGTATGATCCAGGTTTAGTAAATGTCTAACTCAGAGGTTGGAATGGGTTGAAGCTCTCCAAAAGTAGCAGCACAAGAAAACTTTGCTATATTTTAGAAGAGTGACTCTTGTAGATATTAGGGAACTCAAATTTATAGGCTATCATTATAGGAACAGTGGTGTATTGAAGTTTGAAAGATTTGAATCTCAAGATAGTCAAGAGAGTAAGATTAAAGTGGGTGAAATCATGTTTTTGCAAGATAATATAGTTTTTGAATATGAGCATATTTGATGGACTACTATGCTCTCTATATGTTCTGGGTGATTCCACATTGTTTTTCATTTTTTGCACAAATAGTATTTGGATAAAGGCTTTGGTTGTTCTCGTTATATTAAAGTTTTTTTAATTAAATCCTGTGTCTATATGGGTGCTTTTGAATTTTACATTAGGCAGCTTCTTCAGCATTGGCATTACATAAAGTAATAATCTTGTTGATACTTCTAGTCATTCACGATGATGGAAGTGCAAGGATTGTCAAGTCCTGTCAATAATAGGATTTTGCTAGGCATTAGAGAATCAAACTTTTGAAAGCAACAGTGGGTTGAATTGAATTATGTGAAGTCTGTTAATCAGTTTGAGCATTCAAACTTGACTCAAAGACTTAATATCCTTTAGTTTTAATGATTAACAAATAAGAGTATATAAAGAATATATAAGAACATAATAAGAACAAATAAGATTATATAAACAGATTCTACTGAGAAAGGTATTGGTTTGTTGATTGTGTTTCAGGTTGAAATATTCATTAGAAGAAGAAGAAGATTTGATGAACAAAATCAGAATCAGAAGATCAGGATCATAAGAACAAATGCAGGATTTAATATAAAGAAGCTGTCTAATGTAAGCAACTCGTCTGAAGTGCTGAAGCTGTCTGAAGTGCGCAAGCCGTCAGAAGTGCTGAAGCTGTCTGAAGTGCGCAAGCCGTCTGAAGTGCTGAAGCTGTCTGAAGTGCGCAAGCCGTCTGAAGACGTGAAGACCATCTGCAAAGACTTTCTGCAAAGCCTTTCTACAACGCCTGGTGCACCTACGACAAAGGCATTTTTGTGTGCGCAGACCTACTGCACCTGCACCTGCTGGATGCCCAGAACTAATCAGAAGACTGAGTAAAAGCAACCAGAAAGATGTTTGAATAAAACATATTAAAATTCAACATCTTTATTCATCTATATGTCTTTATTCAAAGAAGAAACGGCAACAACAGCTACTCGACAAGACACCTCACTCAAAGAAGAAAGAAGAAATGGTGTCAGGAAGCAAACAGAAAAGGAGCATATACAAAATAAGCAAAAGGACAAATCCAACGGATATCTCCTCATATACACTCCAAAGAAAAGTAGAAGAAATCAGAAGTCAGCTGAGGAACGCAGAAGAAATTAGAAGACAACTGAAGAAAGCAAAAGGAAATCAAGAGAGAGAACATGCAAAATAATATCAAGAAAATCTCTCTAAAGAGCTCATATACAGAAGTGTCAGAACAGGACTGTCTGAACACTTATTTGCTTAAGGAGAAGCAACCGTTTGAGACATTACTACACAATGGCTATATGAGCCACATCATCAATTATCTCAACGGTATTATGAATCATCTTCAAACGACTATATTCCAACAGAACATATAAATAGCCTCAAGGAAGAATTTGAAGATGTTGAACTCATTCACTTGGTTCAATCAGTTGATCAAGATGTATCAGAAAAACCTTATTGGTTGTTGACCGTGCTTACTTGAATCAACCAAGTTGAGAAAGTTAAAAAAAAAAAGGAATCAATCATGCTGTTGATCTATTGATCAGTTAGTCAAAGTTGTAGTTGTTCAGTTGAACATCCAACCAGGTTGTGCTTAATCTCATATGAACCAAGAATGGTTTGAAGCCGCAAGTATTCCTTGGTTTTTCCAATGATACGGGTGAGAATGTAGCCCATGGAAACCAATGGCTGGAGAACAAGGCGGGAGCTCAAAGTCAGTATCTACCTAACCAATTCTCAGAGGATGGTATTCCTCACATCAGAGAAAGGGATTGTACTTAAACTTATATACTTGTATCACTGTCATAACCTTGTACTTAGAATTCATTCATTGTATCCTGACTAGTACTCAGTTAACCTCTAGTACAGGAAAAGATTAAGTTTATGTTTCGTGGAAACTTAAACTTAGTTTAATTTGTAAACACTTTATGTGTCTGAGAGCCTGGAGAGGCTTGGTGGAAGAAAGAATACTCTACACTTGGATAAGTGTCTGAGAGCCTGGAGAGGCTTGGTGGAAAAAAGAATACTCTACACTTGGATAAGTGTCTGAGAGCCTGGAGAGGCTTGGTGGAAGAAAGAATACTCTACACTTGGATAAGTGTCTGAGAGCTTGGAGAGGCTTGGTGGAAGAAAGAATACTTGTTGATGTCTGGAGAGATTGAACTCGTGGTGTCTGGAGAGACTGTACTCGTGGAGCCTGGAGAGGCTTGTCTGTAAAAGAATACTGCAAGAGTTGCCTGGAGAGGCAGTTGAAAACAAAGAATACTTGTTGAGCCTGGAGAGGTTTGTCTGTAAAAGAATACTGCAATGAGTTGCCTGGAGAGGCAGTTGAAAACAAAGTAATACTTGTGTTGGCCTGAAGAGGCTGTGAATAATACTTGTATATGTGGATTCAGATAGTGGAAAATCCAGTGGTGGTTTGCCTCTGGGACTGGATGTAGCTCACGGGTTTGTGGGTGAACTAGGATAAATTATGTGCCTAAGTTCTCTTTCCCTTAATCTCTTTATTTCCAGTTTTCATATTTATGTTGGGGATTGAAAAGTATTTTTCATAATAAACTTAACACAACTATTTCAATAAAATGATCTTTCATATGAACAAAACATGAGATGTCTCTCATATCATTTGAAGCATTACAGAGAATGTTCCTTGAAGAACTTCTGAAATAATTCTCTGAAGTAAGTCTGGAAAGAGATCAGTTCAGAAATCGGGAACAGACTTCAGACAACCTCTAGTCGTCTGAAGTATTTCAGAAACCGTTCTGAAAATACTCTTTGTAATAATCTTCAAAAGATACTTTGAGAAGCCTATGTTTAAAACAATCTTAAGCTTTAGAAGAAATTCTGTTTTTCTTATCTTCCGCACGTTTTAACTATCTTTGTTCTTAAGACTTGTTTTGAACGTTTCCCATCTTCATGATTTAAATTAAAGAATTCCAAAATCAATCAAAAAGCTTAAAACACTATTCAACCCCCCTTCTAGTATTTCCTGTGGTTCTAACAATTGGTATCAGAGCTCACCTTCGGGTTGAGCATCTAACAAATGCAGAAGGAGTAGATCCTCAGAAGATGGAAATCTCACCAAGCTGAAGCAACTCTGAAGAATGAAAATGAGAAAAGAAAATCATTTCTCTTAAAACTCATTATTTATACAAGGCATCGTTCAAAAGGATATAGCTGGAAAAGGAAAGTGTATCTATCTCTAGATCACAAACGGGTAACACATTTCCTATCTTTGTTTAAATCTAAATTTAAGTATAACTGCTTATCTGCTGAATGTTTTGTTTTATTGAAATTATTATTACATAAGCGTACTTGTATGAAAATAAATTATTGCATAATAACTGTCCTATATATGTATACATATTACTTGTTTTGTGTGTAAATTATCTGCATTGCATGCGTGAATATATGTGTATGAATGAAGAGTCATGTATGTTTATCATTTAATATGAAACGGTACTTTGTGGGATAATGGATCATCAAACGGTTTCTCATAATTGGCACGATGCACAACTCTCAGTAACTACTTGGTGCATGTAACCGTCACTCCTCATTGAACGAAGCAATGATCACTGCCTATTTAAAAGGAGTTTGGATGATCATAATGGAAATTACACTTCATTCAATCACTTTCTTAAAATGGTCAAAGCTTCCTCAAAGCACCTAGTCTCAGAAAGTTCAACAGTTCAATAGTACTCAATGGCCAACATGTCTGCATCATTAAATGACTCAAACCATCTCGTGTTTGATGAGAGAATCATATCCTCTAAAATGGTAAAAATCTCTGATTTTGATGAGGCTGGGTATAATATCACAGAGTACTTTGACGTTGTGGGGTGGACTCCTTACTTCAGCAATATCTCCTCACCGTGGCATGAAGAAAGTGTGTTAGAATTCTGGAACAACTCCAACATTGTGTCAAATGATGATTGGACCGGGATTAAAACATAGGTAATGGGAAGATCAATTTGTGTGGACTACAAATTGATTGCTGAAGTGATTGGTGTGCCTGCTAGAGGAGAACAGTACTTTCAGAGGTGGGAATCCTTGCATGGTGGAACTTTCATCTTTGATGAAGTTCTCTTTGGAGGAAGACGTCTAGCACCCTACCGACCTTCTCAACTTTTGAAGATTCCCAGAGCACTTCTTCCTGTGCTAAACTGCAGCATCCTTCCAAAAGGACGCGACAGGTTAGAAGTAAATCAGCTGGAAAGGTTCGTATTGGGACACTTGCTGACAAAGAAGAGAATCAGTCTTCCCTGGGTGCTGATGTATCAGATGATCTTCAGACAAGATATGAGCAATGAAGATCTCTATCCTCACAACACCCTGATAATGAAAATACTGATGCACAAGGGCTTTCCAGTGGAAAGTCACTTTGACCAACCGCCTCCTCACTTCTTTACTCCGGGAATGTATGATCAGTTAGACCGGACTCTAATTGAGAGAGAAGAAGCTCCAGAGAATCAGGTGATTATTCCTCCCTTGGTTGCTCCACGTAACAAAGGAAAAAGGGTTTTTACTCATCTGGGTGCTCATAAAAGAAAAAGGATGGTGTTGGGTGCATACAATCTGAAGAGGGTGAATGACAAGGTAAATCGGCTTGCAAAGAGGCTAAGAGTGGCTGAGAAAGAGCTGCAAGAGCTCAAAGCTGAGAAAGAGACTGCCAACGCCGCTGAGAACCCATCTGATGACCATTGAATCCATTTCAAATGTCTTGTCTCTTTGTTATTATTTTTGTTTTACATCTTAAATATTATAAATATTTTTATATGATTATCAAATCTCTTCTTGTCTGTGTATGTTTAAACAGTGTGTCTTTTATCTTTGAATGAATCTTTAACTCAACACAACTTTTTCTTGGTACAACTACTTGATAAAATCAATTAACTTAATAAGGTAAAGACAAAATTAAGATTCATCCACTATAAAAAATCTTCTAATAATTTAACTTCCTGAAATTTGATAAAATTAAAATAATTAATCTAAGACATTTGTTTTAATGTTTAACTAATATGATTAAGAAATATCAGATACTACTGAAAAGCATCTTTAGTTTATGTTTCAGAAAAACAGGCTTTTGAAAATAAACTCAAAGAAGATCAACCGGAGGAAATTCCATGTGTAAAAAGATGTATCAAGGCAACATCGTCTAAAAGAATGTCTACGTGTGATATCATCTCCATTGTCTGAACCTGTTCAGACAGTTCACAATGAACTTACTGAAATTGTGGGTCAAAAATGTTAAGATGGTTGATACACAAAGCACTGAGCCTACCTCTACGCTTGAAAAGATAATTTTGACTTAGTAACATCTCTACTTTCTGAACCTGTTCAGAAGGCTCTCGGTGAACCTCCTGAAATTATGGTCAGGAATGGAAACTCAAGTCATTAAAGTCTATTTCAATCCTTGAGGGACAGGTTAAGATGATTGTTCAAAGATTCTCTGACGCACAAAAAGACAAAAGACTAAAAGGAGGATTTGCAGACATCAAGTGACCTTAGAAGAAGAAAAGTCTTCAAAGAAAGGTGCAATGTCAGAAAAGCTTTCTTCCATCCAGAGAATAATGAGGAAATCTAATGGTAACATCACTTCATCTTAAAACTTAAATATCTGTGAAAAATTTGTCCTCTAGTAAAGATTTTAATCAACAAATAAAATTTTAAGAAAAGACTTAAAAGACTCAAAGTGTTAAAAGCTTCTCAAACAATAATAATCATAAAATCTTCTTGCTCTGATACCACAAAAATCTGTGTTAAATTTTTTTTTTGTTTTCTCACGCTTTCTCTTCTATTTTTTTTGTTTTGTTCCTTTTGTTTCTAAAAAGGTATTTCGAAAAAGTATTTTCAAAACTGCTTTTATGATCTCTCTTAATTGCTTTTCAAAAACGTTTTCAAAACTTACTTTATCAATGCAAATGACTCGACTTCCTATATACAACACCTGACCTATCAATGACATACGTTTTGATGTTCTCAAAATAGTCATTATTGTGGCCACAAAGAGCATCTCTGTATCTCGTAAAACAACCATCCATAAGGATCAATCTATGCACTTCTCTATTTTACCCTTGCTTCAAAGTCCTATAAATTCACAAGAGCACTTCACACAAGCTCATATCTGCAAAGCTCTTCTATAGCTTTGTCTAAGATACTGAGTGAATTTGCTCCCAGAAAGACCATGAAGAAGCAAAGGAAAATAAAAGAAGGAATTATGGAAGGAACTGATGAGGAGACCAAATCATCTAAGATGATGTATGGAATGAGAAGTAAAAGGAGGTTTCTTATGGAGACTTGTCTTTCCTTACTTCGACCATGGAAGCTCTCCTACATCAAGGAGTACAAAATCTACCCACCGGTAGATCCCAGTATAGCCAATCTTATGAAGGGAACTACTTCAGAAGTGGTCCTGAGGATAGAGCTTGTTGCTGGTGACCTTAACACGGAGTTAGGTAATGTATCTCCCTCATTCCAGCCCCAAAAAGGAGATTGAGTGCTGCTTGGCACGGTTGAGTAGAGTATACATGCTCTAATCAACACTTCTAAGGATTTAATCCAAGGAGGAAGTGGTGGTTGAAGAAGGAAAGGTGTTGTTAAGAAGGCTATGCCTCAATCTTCATAGGAAGAAAAGAGAGGATGTAATGATAAATGTATTTTCTGTTTAATGTAGTTTTCCCTTTCTTTTTGTGAAAACATGCTTTTTGTAAATATTAATCGTTTTGAGAAAATTTAAACTTGTGTATTTCTGTTTTTATTTCAGTTTATTTTGTTTATCAAAAGTTGTTTCATTTATTAACAGTTGGTATTTATTTAAAATGTATTTCAGTTTCTCTTGTTTCATTTATTAACAGCTGGTATTTATTTCTTAATCTTTGGTATCGGAATAATAATAATAACAATTTGAGTAATAACGTCCCTGCAAAATTAAAACAACTGATATCAAGATTCAGACAATGTCTAAAAACTTTAATGTAAGATAAAAAGGGGGAGAAATATAATCAGTAAAGAAATACGGCTAAAAATAATTGATAAAAATAAATGAACTTAAAATAGGGAGATATATCTGAAACTCAACAATTTGAAACTATGAACCTTTTTAATTAATGACAAAAGGGGGAGAAATATAAAACTCACAAAATGATGTTTAATAGTGTATGTACTAACAAAATGCTGGAAAGTATATAAAAGGGGAGAAATATAAAAATAGGGGAAAATATACAAATAATAATAAAATGATGTATGTAACAGGTAACTAGAAAGTCAGAAAATAATGACTGTCATAACAATAAGAAAAACTTATAATAGTGTAAATATATAACAATCGGTATCTGTGATAAGTCATAATATGAATAACAATCGGTATCTGTGATAAGTCATAATATGTGAAAATATTAGTTGTCAATGAATAACAAACAATAATAATTGGTATCTAAAAAGATTAACATCTGATTAATAATTGGTATCTAAAAGATTAACATCTAGTTTCTAAAAAGTACTAACAATTGGTATCTAAAAGATTAACATCTAGTTTCTAAAGGATAAGATAAAAAAATGTATCCAATCTTGTCAGTATTTAGGATAATAACAATTGGCAACATTTAACAAACTAAAGAATAAATGTTCTTCTCAGGGGGAGTATTATAGATAGGGGGAGCCTTCTATATACTTAACCATCTTTCCTTAAAGCATTTTGTAAGTTATACATATCTTATTTGTCATCATTAAAAGGGGGAGATTGTGAAGTCTATTAATCAATTTGAGCATTCAAACTTGACTCAAAGACTTAATATCCTTTAGTTTTAATGATTAACAAATAAGAGTACATAAAGAACATATGAGAACATAATAAGAACAAATAAGATTATATAAACAGATTCTACTGAGAAAGGTATTGGTTTGTTGATTGTGTTTTAGGTTGAAATATTCATTAGAAGAAGAAGAAGATTTGATGAACAAAATCAGAATCAGAAGATCAGGATCAGAAGAACAAATGCAGGATTTAATATAAAGAAGCTGTCTGAAGTAAGCAACTTGTCTGAAGTGCTGAAGTTGCCTGAAGTGCGCAAGCCGTCTGAAGTGCTGAAGCTGTCTGAAGTGCGCAAGCCGTCTGAAGTGCTGAAGCTGTCTGAAGTGCGCAAGTCGTCTGAAGACGTGAAGACCGTATGAAGACGTGAAGACCATCTGAAGATGTGAAGACCATCTGAAGACGTGAAGACCGTATGAAGATGTGAAAACTATTTGAAGAAGCCTACAAACAGAATCAAGAATTTATCTCTTGAAGACGTTGCTAAAGTGTAAAGCACACTCTACCAAAATGGAGTACACCTATTTCAGTATAAAAGCTAAACATGCTTTTATGCCTCGATCAAAGTCTTGCACAAATAAGGAAACTCTGCAAAAACTTTATGCAACGCCTGGTGCACCTGCAACAAAAGGCATGTTTGTGTGCGCAGACCTACTGCACCTGCACCTGCACCTGCTGGCTGCCCAGAACTGATCAGAAGACTTAGTAAAAGCAACCAGAAAGATGTTTGAATAAAACATATTAAAATTCAACATCTTTATTCATCTATATGTCTTTATTCAAAGAAGAAACGGCAACAACAGCTACTCGACAAGACACCTCACTCAAAGAAGAAAGAAGAAATGGTGTCAGGAAGCAAACAGAAAAGGAGCATATACAAAATAAGCAAAAGGACAAATCCAACGGATATCTCCTCATATACACTCCTAAGAAAAGCAAAAGAAATCAGAAGTCAGCTGAGGAACGCAGAAGAAATCAGAAGACAGCTGAAGAAAAGCAAAAGGAAATCAAGAGAGAGAACATGCAAAATAATATCAAAAAAATCTCTCTAAAGAGCTCATCTACAGAAGTGTCAGAACAGGACTGTCTGAACACTTATTTGCTTAAGGAGAAGCAACCGTTTGAGACATTACTACACAACGACTATATGAGCCACATCATCAATTATCTCAACGGTATTATGAATCATCTTCAAACGGCTATATTCCAACAGAACATATAAATAGCCTCAAGGAAGAATTTGAAGATGTTGAACTCATTCACTTGGTTCAATCAGTTGATCAAGATGTATCAGAAAAACCTTATTGGTTGTTGACTGTGCTTACTTGAATCAACCAAGTTGAGAAAGTTAAAAAAAAAGGAATCAACCATGCTGCTGATCTATTGATCAGTTAGTCAAAGTTGTAGTTGTTCAGTTGAACATCCAACCAGGCTGTGCTTAATCTCATATGAACCAAGAATGGTTTAAAGCCGCAAGTATGCCTTGGTTTTCCCAATGATACGGGTGAGAATGTAGCCTATGGAAACCAATGGCTGGAGAACAAGGGGGG
The DNA here is from genome assembly GCA_026901365.1 of Sesbania bispinosa. Taxonomy (NCBI): domain Eukaryota; kingdom Viridiplantae; phylum Streptophyta; class Magnoliopsida; order Fabales; family Fabaceae; genus Sesbania; species Sesbania bispinosa. The sequence goes on from QLOH01000477.1 coordinate 408,818, forward strand.
AGCTCAAAGCCAGTATCTACCTAGCCAATTCTCAGAGGATGGTATTCCTCACATCAGAGACAGGGATTGTACTTAAACTTATATACTTGTATCACTGTCTTAACCTTGTACTTAGAATTCATTTATTGTATCCTAAGTAGTACTCAGTTAACCTCTAGTACAAGAAAAGATTAAGTTTATGTTTCGTGGAAACTTAAACTTAGTTTAATTTGTAAACACTTTATGTGTCTGAGAGCCTGGAGAGGCTTGGTGGAAGAAAGAATACTCTACACTTGGATAAGTGTCTGAGAGCCTGGAGAGGCTTGGTGGAAAAAAGAATACTCTACACTTGGATAAGTGTCTGAGAGCCTGGAGAGGCTTGGTGGAAGAAAGAATACTCTACACTTGGATAAGTGTCTGAGAGCTTGGAGAGGCTTGGTGGAAGAAAGAATACTTGTTGATGTCTGGAGAGATTGAACTCGTGGTGTCTGGAGAGACTGTACTCGTGGTGTCTGGAGAGACTGTACTCTTGGATCCTGGAGAGGCTTGTCTGTAAAAGAATACTGCAAGAGTTGCCTGGAGAGGCAGTTGAAAACAAGAATACTTGTTGAGCCTGGAGAGGCTTGTCTGTAAAAGAATACTGCAATGAGTTGCCTGGAGAGGCAGTTGAAAACAAAGTAATACTTGTGTTGGCCTGAAGAGGCTGTGAATAATACTTGTATCTGTGGATTCAGATAGTGGAAAATCCAGTGGTGGTTTGCCTCTGGGACTGGATATAGCTCACGGGTTTGTGGGTGAACCAGGATAAATTTTGTGCCTAAGTTCTCTTTCCCTTAATCTTTTTATTTCCAGTTTTCATATTTATGTTGGGGATTGAAAAGTATTTTTCATAATAAACTTAACACAACTATTTCAATAAAATGATCTTTCATATGAACAAAACATGAGATGTCTCTCATATCATTTGAAGCATTACAGAGAATGTTCCTTGAAGAACTTCTGAAATAATTCTCTGAAGTAAGTCTGGAAAGAGATCAGTTCAGAAATCGGGAACAGACTTCAGACAACCTCTAGTCGTCTGAAGTATTTCAGAAACCGTTCTGAAAATACTCTTTGTAATAATCTTCAAAAGATACTTTGAGAAGCCTATGTTTAAAACAATCTTAAGCTTTAGAAGAAATTCTGTTTTTCTTATCTTCCGCACGTTTTAACTATCTCTGATCTTAATACTTGTTTTGAATGTTGCCCATCTTCATGATTTAAATTAAAGAATTCCAAAATCAATCAAAAAGCTTAAAACACTATTCAACCCCCCTTCTAGTGTTTCCTGTGGTTCTAACAAATTAGGCACTAAATTAGGGATACTTTGGAGAAGAAATCTGACCATGTCATTGCTTTCATCTGCAACTTGATGCATAATTTAAGGTTGTCTGGTATACCTGATTGAGAATTTAATATGCCTGTTCTTTCTATAAATAAGCTGCTTGAATTCTGAGCAAAATCTTTGAGACAAGAAAGATAATGATTTGGCAATTGGAAGTTTGCATTTATTATTGCCCAAGGATAATGTAATCATCGTTGTTTGCATTGTCTGAGACATTCAGTTATGCATGGAAAAAAATTAATGAGTTAGTCAACAAATTAAATAAGATAAGAGCTATGCACTGCAATGCTGAAATATGGTTGGACCATATAGAAGGTCTTTCACTTTCTCAATTTTTTGGTGTTAATAGATTTATTCTAGTGTCAATTCAGTTTTCATGTTTTGTTATATGTAACTTGAAAGGATAATCCTACCATGTCAATTGATGTGATCACCTAAAACACTTTCAATTCCAAAGCTTCATTGTGTATTATTTGGTGGTACCCTCTGATTGCTAGTTAATTTCATCAAAGTTTTTAAAACTTGAAGCGGAAAAGAAGATAGTGAAATGACATACCTTTCTTCTCTTGTTAACATAAAACACACTCTCTGCTGGCTACTCCAAATAAATCTAAGTTAACTTATTAAAGTTCCTTTTGGTGGCACATAAAGCACACTCTATGTCTGTTTTAAATATCTTACACTGTAAAAAGATGGTATTTAGTTTTCTATGTCTATTTTAAATATACATGTTTTCTATGTCTGTTTTAAATATACATGTAGCTATCACGTATATTTTTATGGGGTGATGCACTTTGATCTGTCCAGCTCTGCCAACACTCTGACAAACTTTATGGGTTCAACTTTCTTGCTCCCCCTTGTTGGTGGCTTCATCTCATATACATACGTGAACATTAACCACATGCTTGGTTTTTGGATCACTCAAAGTTTTGAAAGTGCTAATTGTTAAAGAATAATATATATTTTTTTAAAAGAACTCCAAACCCCAATGGTCTGCCCAATGACAAAGGTTAAGTTTGTTTCTGATTTGAACTCTTGTAGGCTTTGATAATGCTCACAGTTCAAGCTTCTTCAAACCATTTACACCTTGATGCATGTGGCAAGTCAAGTTGTGTCAAAGGAGATATAGCACTCATTGGCGTTGTGATCCTTGCTCTTGGTAAGCCATTTTACCGCATCAAAACACCTGGTGAAAGCCCCATCTTGAGAATTGATCAGGTCTGTAATAATCTCTCTAATTGTGTGACACCCTTCTACCCCATACTCTTATATATTTAAGAAATTACAGTTTAGAAAATGTAAAGTCCCACGTTAGGTAAAAAGGTTCACAATCACTTTTATAATAACTCATAGTTCGAAAATGACTTTATTAAAGAAGTTAAACTTCAAATATAAATTAATTATAAATAGCGGAAATCTCCATAGGAATAAAAACAATTAATAATCTACCGCCATACAAGGCATCCAGAAGTTCATAAAAAAATACTCCTAACTCAGGAACAGGGTAAAACCCCCAGTCACATCTACCAGAGCATACCCTTTTATTCATAATCGACACCAGTTTGTGTCCTCATCAACACCTGTAAAATATATCCACAGAATATGGTGAGGAAAGGAATAATACCTATTACATACACATAGAGAATACCCATCCTTCACCCACTAACACATCATTACATCATGCCATCAATACATTAACATCACCAATGCAATAACATTCATATAACTCAACCGCATCACTAGTTAATTCATCTGATCTCAACATATACATGTCATACCATGCAGTCTATTTCAATAACACATAAATGTATATCCTTATACAGTTCATCAAGCTAATTCATCATCATCATAACCTTCATTTCATATATCATCATATAGTTCTCATTACCATCATTTCACCCAATTAATCATATATTCTATTCTACACATCAATATACTCATCATCCATGTCAATATTCATAACATCATTTAATTAACACCATTTCTCATCATTATACAACACCAATCAGCTCCTCTCATCATCTACCCAAGATCATGACTTGGAACTCTACACAATGGGTGCACCTCGTCAATTACTCTAGTTAGTACCAAGATAGTCTACGGTTTTACCACACACTATCCGATAGGTTGTACCCCCTTTATGGGCCCGCACAACGACATTCGACCCTAGGTTGTACCCCCCTCTATGGGCCCGTACAATCACTCCTAGGTTGCACCCCCCTCTATGGGCCCGTGCATCGAACGCCCCATCTTGATCCCCTGAGTTGTACCCCCTTTTATGGGCCCGCACAACTCAGTTCACCTCCCGAATTGTACCCCCTCTATGGGCCCACACAACTCAGGTCTCATCACATATGCTCAAGGCATCTCTCCTAAGTTGTACCCCCTCTATGGGCCCGCACAACTTAGATAACATCATCATCAAAAGGTGATATACACCATCATCATAAATCATCATTATCCTGCATTAACATGCTCATCATCAAACATCATCATTATAAAGTGATATTCACTTATCATCATCATCATACATCAATATGCTCATCATTAAACATCATCATAATAAGGTGATATACACCGACATCATTATCATCATACATCAATATGCTCATCATTAAACATCATCATAATAAGGTGATATACACCGACATCATTATCATCATCACACTCATTATCAATTATCATCATAATACATCATCACACTCATCATCAAATATCATCATAATACATCATCACACTATCATCAAATATCATCATTATTCATCATCATAGCATCGCAATCCTCATCAAACATCATTAATCATCAACACAATACTCATTATAAAGTACTCTCAAACAATATCAGTCATCATCAACAGTTAGGATCTCAAAATCCACTATGGTAATCGATTACCAACCTCTAGTAATCGATTACCCGCAAACAAGGTCTCTGGTAATCGATTACAACCCCTTTGTAATCGATTACCCGCAAGCAAACTCTCTGGTAATCGATTACAGCACCCCTGTAATCGATTACCCGCAAGCAAACTCTCTGGTAATCGATTACAGCACCCCCGTAATCGATTACCAGCAAGCCAACAGTGCTTCTGGGTTGACCAGAACACTCTGGTAATCGATTACCACACCTGGTAATCAATTACCCGCGTCACAGATCGCAGAATTCACGATTTCAACCTCTCTAAACTCATCCAATCAATCCCTAATCAATCTTTTACGTCTAAACACTCATACATAATCATTATTACAACCCAAATACCTCGTAAATTCAACAATCAATTACAGATTATACCATCAATTCATCAAAACCCCCAAGTTCTCAATCCCTAATCACCCATTTTTCCATTATTCTCAATATCATCTTTAATCTCATCCAATACTCATCAATTTACATACAATCAATCATCAACCAACAGATTATATCTTCATTCTAAGTTATAAATTCATCAATTCAAATTATACTCTTAGATTACTACCCAAACATCCCCTACATGCATATACAGGCAATACTCTCTCCCCCACCGTACCTTAAGCGAAGCTTTGATCACAAGCAAGGAAGTCCTTTCTTGGATTCTTGGCGTTCACTCCACAGCAGCTCTCTCTTGAGGCTCCGCTTCTCCCCTCCTTAGCGTTTTGCTAACTGACGAATGATACGAATAAGGATTAGGATGCTCTGTTAACCCCTCCTTACTGAAATAACTAATTGGGCTTGGGCCCACTCTCACCCCCCATTATTCTATTTTCAATTAAAATTATCTTTACGAAATAAAACTAATAATGGCAATACTCCTATTATTTATTTCCCATTAAATTAATTATTTTCTTAATTAATCTATTTAACTTATTTAATATTTATCCTAATAAAATTTAGGATGTTACAAATTGCCTTTTCCTCATTGAATAAGGAATGTATAATAAGGCAGGAAATAATTTTTCATTTTTTGTTTGCTGCAGGTTATTGTTGTGGCTTTTAAAACCATAAAGCTACTACTGCCATGGTCTCATGAAGAACTTTATGAGGTCTATACAGAAGAAAAGATTGCACACACTAACCAGATGAGGTGACTCTCCATCTCCATTTTAAAAATTTATGTTTTAAGTACAACTTCCATAGCATAATGATTTACACCAATCAAAGTTAGTAATGTTAGATAAATAAGAAATACACTACATGGTCAAACCAGCAGATATGTGTGTTTAAGATTCTTTTCCCTCATGTACGACATAGTAGGTGTCAGCTTTGATTCACTTTGAAACATATGAAAATTTATTAGTTTTATTACAAAATCCTCTTTTCATATGGATTTGAGCAAGATTCAAGATATGAAATTAGTTTTATTAATTTTATTAGGTTTATTTGTATCATGGCTTTGGCATGTATACCTGTGATTTGTGCATGACCAATAATCTGGATGTGTGAGCCCCTTTTATTACAAACTATGAAATTAAGCTAAGATTAAGAAGCAAACATTGTGTTTTGGTGCCCAAATAATCCCACACGGAAAGTTTAGATGTTAAGTTGTTTGAGTCTATAATACCCAAACAATGTATGCAAGTTGATGTTGAGCTCCTAATATTTATGCAATGATGAAGTGATTATTTATTATGATAATTTATTCTTTTTTGTTGGTGTTTATATGCAATACTACTAAAAGAGGGACTATTTATTTTGGCAGAAGTAAAAGAACCAACGCAAACAGACCAGGCAATTTTTTGGATTCTGCAAATTAGCTCTGTTTTGTACGCAATGCTTGTATGTGTTCTCATTTGATGAGTGAGGGTTATTAGAGATAGTATACAATTTGGCTTTTTTTTCATTCGATTGATGTGGTGCTGCAAGTTGAAAAGAATTGGCAGATGACATTTGTGGTGTTGGTGAAGAGTGGAAGCAATGTTAGTGATGGACAGTGGGAGGAAGATGTGGCAAAAACCATTGCCTCAGCCTTATAAAACCATGGCATAAACATATGGCCACGGTTTTCAAACATGGCCTAAAACTAAAACATGTTTAGGCCACGATTTTTAAAGCATGGCCTAAGACTAAAACAAAAAATCGTTGTCTTAGACTGCTTAACAAAACCGTGGCCTTTTCTTCTATATTAGGCCACGGTTTTTCGTGAAAGTGTGGCCGTAGCAAAAAACCGTGGCCTTTTCGTATAGACCACGACTACTTAGACATGTCCAGGAAACCGTGGCAAAATCGTGGCCTTAAGTTTAGGTCACGGTTTTCTTACTTAAAGCCACAGTTTTTTATTGTTGCCTAAAACCTTAAATGTTGTAGTGCGCCTTCAATTGGGATAATTTTACCAATTAGCATATTATTAATACGATAATTATAAAAATGATAAGTAGTTGCTTCATGCATTTATAACTAAACCAATAATACCAATCCAACTCAACATATTAGAAACATTTATTTTATTACAAACAATTATACACACAACAGGATTGTCGGAAAAACCATAATATAAAAATTATAATTTATTAATGTAAGCGCAATATTTTTAATGGAAACCTGATCGGATATCAATTTGAATTTGATCATAATTTTCACGTACTTAATTTAAAAAAATATCAAGTTATATAAACGCACATAATTCTAATCCAATTAACAATAATGACTCAATTATTAATCAATTTAAAAAAAAATAAATTGAATGAGAATTCATAGCTATTATATATTATAATTACATAATTACGGTTCTCCTATAAAAATAAATTTGGAATTAAAGAGAATGAATGATAAACTTCCAACAGCAATTTGAAATTCTTGCGCGCATTTTCCAGTTTAGAAAGTTTATAGGACCAGCTAATAAATAAGCTAAACATCACCGTGTGACCACCTTAATCATTGATCGGTAACCAATCTTGTCCATTGAATTTAAAACACTTATATCCAACGACAACGGATACATGGAACACGGTGTTCCACCTATAAACATACTTCACCGTAGAAAGCACCGATGTCAAAATGTAACCGTGGAAAAGTCCATGCTCCACCTGTGGACTTCTCTGTTGCGCGCTGAGCAATTGGTTAAAACAGCGCCTAAGATACGAAACATGACCGTGGGAATTTCCATGCCTTACCCGTGGAACTCTCTGTTACGTGAAGTAAAAATGTTCAGCGTGTAATGATATGAAACACGGGTGTGGAAATTTCCATGATGTGCCTTGTGGAACTCTCTCTTATAGGAAGTGAAAAAAAAAACAATTTAAACCCTGCTTGTGGTCCATTCCACAACCTAGTTGTGGACTTCTGTTTCTTTTTTTTTTCTCTGCATCTGGTAATTCTTTCCTGAAATAAAATAGCTAAGATCTCATGAAGAATGTAAACATTTAAAAGAAAAAGAAGAAAAAAATTAAGAGATCAATAAATAAATCTACAAAAATTAAAATTGTAATAAAATAAAACTTGGGTTGCCTCTCAAGAAGCACTATGTTATAGTCCTAGTTAGACTTATTTCCACCTTCAGATGGTGGTACTAAACTAATGGTGGTCCTATTTCTTTCAAAATCACCCCTTAGATACAATTTTAATCTCTGACCATTAACCTTGAAGCTTCTTTTTGACTTGAGGTCAGAAATTAACAACAAAAGGACCTGACCATCGAGACTTCAACTTACCTGGAAACAGTTTGAGCCTGGGAATTATATAACAACACTTGTTGGCCTGGTTGCAAACTCCTTAACCACAATCCTCTTATCATGCCACTTTTTGGTTCGCTCTTTATAGATTCTAGCATTTTTCATATGCCTGCCAATCTAAACTCTTCTAAATCATTTAACTGCAAAGTGCTTTTTTTCACTTGCATTTTTCAAATCAAAATTCGGAGGATTCTTTGTTATCCCCTTTTATACTCTTCATGGATTAGGGAATCCATGACTTCAACTTTAAATAAATTCTCTCTATCCATTGGATGCTTCATTGCCTTAAACACAGAGGAAAGTTACATTTTCATCTGCTACTCGAAGCATGAGTTCTCCTAATTCCACGTCAATTAAAGCTCTCCCGGTGGCTAAGAATGGTCTTCCCAATATAATTGGGACCTTAGTATCTTCCCTCCATGTCAAGCACCACAAAATCAGCTGGGAAGATAAATTTATCTACCTTCACTAAGACATTCTCCACCAGCTCCATAAGGATAAGTAACTGAGCGGTCTGCAGTTGAAGAGATATCATAGTAGGCTTCACTTCTCCAATACCCAACCTCTTAAAAAATGGATAAAGGCATCAAATTGATGCTTGCTCCAAGGTCACACAATGCTTTTACCAACCATCCAAATTTCCAATCTCACCTGGGATTACAAAGCTTCCTGGGTCCTTCAACTTAGGAGGCAATTTTTGTTGAATTATTGCATTGCACTCCTCTGTTAGTATGATGGTTTCATCTTCTTGAAGCTTCCTTTTTTCTAGACAGCAAGTCCTTCATGAATTTGGCATAGCTTGGCATTTGCTCCAATGCTTCAGCAAAAGGAATATTGATGTGGAGCTTCTTAAAAACATCAAGGAACCTTGCAAATTGCTTCTCTTGCTCTTTTTTCTTCAACCTTTGAGGGAATGGAACATTCAGAGTAGGAATAAAAGCTTTCACTGTAGCTGCAGTTGCCTTACCAACAGCGCCCGCAGGCGCGGGGCGCACAAGGTTTCTCACAAGGTCCATTTTGCACACTAGTGGTTGTCTGCTTCTACCACCACTAGATCATTAATTTCTTTCTTTTTCTCTCCTTCCACTTCAACCATTTTTCTCACTCCTCAACACCTTTCCACTCCTCAATTGAAATTGCCTTGCAATGTTCCCTTGGATTGGGAATGGTGTCACTAAGAAAGGTACGAGGAGATCTCTCTGAAAGTTGTCTTGAAATTTGACCAATCTGATTTTCCAAATTTCTGATTGAAGCTTCCTGGTTCTTGAAATTTGCCCTAGTCTCATTTATGAAGTTGGAACTTTTGCTCCATAAAGGTAGAGGTATGTATGATAACTTCTCTAAAGTGCTCTCCAAAATAGACAACTTGCTCCCTTGATGCTAGATTGTGCTTGTATTGATAGGGAGGCCCTTGTTGATTAGATTGTCCTGGACCACCCCAAGGGTATATTTGGTGGGTTTCTCCAACCTGAGTTATAAGCATTAGACTATTGATTCTGTTGCTGCCCCACTACATTAACCTGCAGCTCTTGTTGATTGCCTTGACATTCACCATTTTGATGCACTCCTTCACAAAAGTCACACACCAAGAAAGGTGTATATTAACCGCTTTAGCCTGCATACTACCCAATGTTGAGTCAGATTAGTAATTTGTTGGGTCAAAAGCTTATTCTGAGCAAGAATAGCATCCAAAGTATTAACTTCCAATACTCCACCCTTCCTATTTTGACGGTCAAATTGCATATTCACTATATTGTTCGCCAATCAATTCAAGAGTCTCCATGGCTTCCTCTGGTGTTTTCAAATTAAATGACCCTCCACTTGCTGCATCCAGAATTGCCTTAAAAGAGGGTGAAAGGCCATTATAGAAAATTTGTACCTGTAGCCAATCTGGTAAAGCATGATGAGGACACTTCCTAAGTAGATCTTTGTACCTTTCCATGCCTTATATAAGGACTCAAGATTCTTGTTGCACAAAAGTGGTGATCTCATTCCTCATTCTTACTGACTTGGATGGAGGAAAGTATTTGTCCACAAACTTAGTAGCCAAATCATCCCATGTAGAAAATACTCCCTTGAGGTTGTGACTGAATCCAACTCTTAGCTTTATCCTGTAATGAGAAAGGAAAAAGCCTCAAGTGGACTGCATCATCAGTAGCGCCATTGATTTTCAAGGTATCACAAATTGCAAGAAAATTCTCCAGGTGAGAATTTTGGATCCTCTGAAGTTGCACCTCCAAACTGATTTTTGTTGGATGACTTGTAGGAGTGCAGGCTTAATTTCAAAGTTGTTGGCCTGAATGGGAGGCCTCACAATACTCCCCCTTGTAGCAATTAGGATCTGGCATAGAATAGTCCCGCAAGGGTCTTTCTCACAACAACAGCTTCTTCCGCCATTGGTATAAAATTCAAAAATAACTATAAATAAAAATAGAAAAGTGTTAACTATATAAAATCTACAACTCAAATCTCAAGTTTATTAGCTTACTAATATCAACAAAAATTTCAATCCCCCACTAGGGCAACGACGCCAAAAACTTGTTGTACGTTTGGCAAGTATACCAATCGTTACTGTAGTAATAAAAATATCGTCCTCAGGGATTGAAATTGTTGAGTACTAGTTCACTAATTTACGCTAAGTTTGAGAAATTATAAACTGAATTGGAATGTTAAATTGTAAAATAAACGAAGTATAAAGATAACTAAAATTATAAAGGAAATTCAATTACTAAAAAACGTTAGAGAATTGATTTCGTATCTTCCTTATAGGTTCTTCCCCCTTTTCAGTTGATGCAAGTATTCTAATTACCCAATCGAGTTATTTAAGAGTTGTTTACCCCTAATTCCTTAAGCAAGTAAATCTGTTCATTGAACCTTAATCCCCAATTCCTTAGGAAAATTATGAAATCCAATAGAACTATGAAGAACACATTATCATCTCATATGAAAACTAATTAAGCAAACCCAATTTCCCAATTGTGATAAAGCTTAACTTGTTCTACCTCTAATCGCAAACAATCCCCAATTTCCCAATTGTGAAATTGCTCATAGAATAACTATTCACCAATGGACAATAGAAACAGAGATAGAACACAAGGAAAATTAGAATTACTAAGCATCAACAAAATAGGTTTAGAACATATAGTTCAGAAAACTACATCAATCCTCTAACTAAGAAAATTAGCTATGCATAATGTAAAAGATAGAACCACATAGTTATTGAAGCAATTGGTTGCATGAGGGTAGCCTCCACCTCCCGGTCTTGGCTTTCTTCTCAACTGTCCTTTTGTCTTCTATCAAGTCTATCTATCTCCCCTGAATGAATGGAAAAACCCTTTCTTTTCATTTATAATGACTTGCCTTTAATCTGGGCCAAGCCCACTTTACAACTCAAAAATCACGTATTTAGTCGAACCACAGGCATTGAAAAATCCACAACCTGCCTGTGGTTTGTTCTGACTTCAATTTAACACTTCTGGTGCGTTTCCACAAGCATGGATCGATCCACAACCTGCTTGTGGAACTCTCTGACTTCAATTTTACAACTCTGCAGCATTTCCACAGGCATGGATCGATCCACAACCTGCCTATGGATTTTTATGACTTCAAAACTCCACTCTGAAATATTTCCACAAGCATGGATGATCCACAAGTGAGTTGTGGAATCTTCTTTCTTGCCTTTTCTCATTCCATTTGATTCTAACTTGACACTTGCCCTTCATCTTCTTTCCAAAACTTGATTTATGCACCTAAAACATTCATTTACAAAAAAAAAAACAAGAAAACCAAACGTATAATCTAAAACAAAAATAATGCATGATAAAATAAACCAACTAATGCTATAATGTATGCAAATGACCTAAATTAAAGCATAAATGCAAAGACAATTTACACACACATCACTTAACCATCTCTGCCTTCCTTTGGTGCATATCTACTATAGCCTTTACTTCTCCCATTGTTTCACTAGTCAGCTGCAAAATGGACAGGGGATGGAACAGAAAATTAGAACAAAAAAGATCAAGAAGTGAAGAGAGAAAGAGCAGTTAAGTAATAATGAGAATTCCAGGGTTGGTAATCTGATGCTTAACCAAGCTACTCAGACATTTGTAATTTATAACAAAATGGATTAATATCTAGAGGATTATACAATTAACCATTCCATAGGTCAGCAGGCCAATGAAGAAGAGGTAAACATTTTTCCTAGTTTTGCTACATCTTTTTCTCTGCTTACATCTTAACCTTTTCCACCTCTCTCCTTGACTTTTGCTTTATCAACAGATACCTTCTGACCTCGCGATGCTTAAAGAATAGCCCTTCATTTCGGTCCTCCTCCATTTGACCTTCAAACTCCAATTAATTTGTCTATTAGGCTATTCTCAAACAAGTGACTGTTCAGAGTCTCTAAATTTTTTTTCAGAAATGAGAGACTCTGGCATAAGGCCAGATATTGTTTCATTCATGGGTGTTATAATGATTGAGATATGCCACATCCCAAAACCGCTCCCAGGATCATAACCAAATCACTAAATCAGGAAAATTGGTAGTAAAAGATATTTAGAATAACTCATTAAATATCAGATTAGATATATAACTAACCATGGTTCTCTCAATCATCAGTACAGGTATCACCATAAAATCAATATTTATTGCACTGAATATCAAATTGTTCTTTCCAAATCACTAGATAAGGACAAATTGTTCTTTCATATGAATCATTTCAAATTGTTTTTATATCAGATTACTTGTTTTTAGTATCACCATTTTGTTTTTATCTTTTCCAAATCTGAACTACTTGCACTGAATATCAAATTGTTCTTTCCAAATGACTTTATTTGCATGTCATTGAATAATGTGGGATCAGTGGCCTTGCTTATGCTATTCATAAAATAGGCCATCTCCTTTCTCCTAATTATGATACAAATCAGTGGCTTCAAGATGATGCGTGTTCTTTTCCCAAACATTAGAATATAGAACAAAAAGAAATGAAAGAAAGGTCAATCACCTCATGTTATCAGAGTCCTGATACAGGGAAATAGAAATCCCAGCTTGTAAGGAGATCAACTCCATTTCCTTTCTCTAATACAAAGGACTAACCAAAATACTAGAACCAAAGGACACCCATGCCTAAAACCCCATCTCAAGCACAACAAATTATAATCAAATAACAAAACACTGTCAGTGGAGAGAATGAATCGAAGAACACAAGATGAAAGAGAGAGAAACCTTTGATTAAGAATAAGAGGTTGAAGGCGATGTCACTGGAGAGCGCTCCACGTGATTGGTGCGGAGGCTTCCGGCGTTGACAGGGGGTGGCCGAGTTGATGCGATGAAGAAGGAACCTTCGCGCACAGTGGAACGAGACGCAAGAAGTAGTGTGAAGATGGCCAGATTGCACAGCAAGTTCACAAAAGTTGAAACCCAAAAAAGTTCAGTTTAATTACAAAGATTGCATTAATGAAAATTACCTCTTCTCTGTGTCTTTCCAATTTTCAATTTTCAAAACTAAAACTAAAATCAGAAAACCAAAACAGGAGAAACCTGTTTTGCTTTTTTAGTTTTAAAAACTAAAAACAAGAAATTGTTTTTAAATTGAAAATTGTAAAACTAATAAACAAGCAAGTTTTTTAATTTTTTGACTTTTAATAACTGAAAAACTGTTTTTAAAAACAGTAATCAAACAGGCTCTTAAGTTTTAATTCTTTCTCATTTTGAATTCTTTTGGCAATTTTGACAAAAGCTTTAAAGGCATTGTTATTAGCAGATAAAAATGCAATCCAAGTAAACCTAAAGTAATCATCAACAATCACCAAAGCATACACACTGCCACCTATACTTATAGTCCGAGAAGGTCCAAAAAGATCCATATGCAAAAGCTCAAGGGGTCTAGAGGTAGAAAACGATTTTTATTGATTTAAAAGTTGCCCTAGACTGTTTTCCCTTTTGACATGCATCACATAAACCTTCCTTAGAGAACTTAAAATTGGGTAGCCCTTTAACTAAGTTCTTAGAAGAAAGCCTATTCAATTGTTCAAGGTGATATGTGCTACTCTCCTATGCCACAACCAAGATAAATCATCTCTTGAGGTTAAGCATGCAATTTTTGAGGTTCTATTTTCTATGTCAAGCAGCATATATATTATTCATCCTTTTACCAACAAACATTATATTTTTAGATGCATTACAAATTGTACAACACTCATCATCAAAGGAAATCTTATAATTTTTGTCACACATTTGACTAATGCTCAAAAGATTAAACTTTAGACCATCAACAAATAGCACATCATCGATAAGTATGGAAGAGTCGTTACCAATACTTCCAATGCCAAGTATGCGACCTTTTTGTTGTCACCATAGGTAACATAGCCTCCTTCTTTTGCTTGTAGTGAGACAACTTGCTTTGTCTCCTGTCATGTGCCTAGAGCATCCACTATCCAAGTACCATAGTGATTGCTTTGCCTTTAGGCACACCTACAAAACAGAAAGAATTTTATTTTGGTACCCAAATGGATTTGGGTCCATATGGATTAGTAACACCATATGTTCCTCCACTAGGAATTCCAAATTTCTTAATCATGCAATTATAAGATGTATGACCTTGATATAAACAATAATCTCAAGTAATGGATGGTGTATAAGAAGCTTTTCTAAATTTCACACAATGGTTATTTGACTTTTGTTTTTCAACACAATTATAACCCAATTCCAGCTTTATCTACTATGCATCTTTGTCTACCCAAAAGAGCATCAAGGTTGGCCCTTCCCATTGTAAAACTAGATAATGCTTTTGTAAGATAGGCAATTTTAGCTTCAAGCAATAAACAAGTTTTACAACTAGAAGTAGAAGCTACACTACAAGAGAAAGAGTTTTTCAAATTTTCATTTTTAATTTTCAAATTATCCAATTCCTTTTGTAGGTCCTTTTCTCTAGCTTCAAACCACTTGATTTCTTTTTGTAGACATTATTGAAAAAACTTGACTTTTTAGCTTCGTCATGCAATTCAATAAAAGCACCTTGTAATTGATCAAAATTTGTGTCTATTGAATAGTCAAAATCACTTACCTCACTTTCTGAATCAGTCTTAGTAATGAGGCAGATTAGATTTAGATTCTCTGGTTCAGAGGCTTCATTGTCAGTGCTCTCATCAGTACTTGACTGCTCCTTGATTTTTAGAGCCAATCCTTTGACCTTCTTATCTTTTTGCTCTTCTTTCCGTCATTCTTATCATGTCCATTTAATACTCTCTCAACTTTCCAAACAGTTCTGCAGTCATGACAGCCAAGTTTTTAGACTCGGTAATTGCTGTTACAGTTGACTGCCACTTCCTGTTAAGAGACTTAAGTATCTTCACATTAAGCTCCTCTTCATCAAATACTTTCCCAAGACCTTTTAGATGGTTAACTATGTGTGTTAGGCGTTTCTGCACAACCATGATGGTTTCTCCTTGAACCATTCTAAACATTTCGTACTCTTGAACAAGTGTATTCTTCCTTGCTTTCCTGACCTCAGGTGTTCCTTCATGAGCAACTTGGATGAGATCTCACGCCTCTTTGGCTGTAGTGCATGCTGAAATCCTGAAAAATTCATCACTATTTAAAGCAGAGTGAATGATATTTAAAGCCTTAGAATCATTTTCAGCACGTTTGATTTCATCTTTAGTCCACAAATCAAAAGGTTTAACACAATGGAATTATTAATGAGATGAGTAGGAACCTTGTAATCAGTTACCACAGCTTGCCAGATGCCTCTATTAACAGATTCCATAAAAATTTCATTCTAACTTTCCAAAAGGGATAGTTATCACCACAGAATAGAGGTGGTCTATTAATTGAGGCACCTTCAGCAAAAGGTAATTGATTCCCTGACATATTGCAAAAACTTTGCTAAAACCTTGAGTAATTCTCAAGATTCCAGCTCTGATGGCCAATTGTTGGTCCCTGAGGAATCTAGAAGAGGGGGTTGAATAGATTCATAAAATTTTTCGCTTTTAATAAACAATCACACAAAGTACCTTTTTACATTTTCCTTCTAAATTTTACCTTTTCAAAACTTTGTTAAAAACAAAATAGTAGTTTTTAAATCAGAGATAGAAATCAAATTTACAAGTAATTTGAGTTATGCAGCAGATTACAAAGTTTCTGTGGTAATGGATTACCAGTTAGTCAGTAATTGATTACCAGTTGCAAACAGTAATTAATTACCCAGTCAGTTACCGTATGTAATTGATTACTAATTGATTACTTAATTCCTTATAATTTCACAAACAACATACATATCAATATCATGAATTTTTAATCAATTTCCAGTAAATTCACAGTTCAAGAATCACATTCATATATTCAAGAATATATCAATTTCAAGAGATAGGGATAGAGAATTGTGACACGTTCGTTATACTGGTTCAGCCACAATAATGACGCCTACATCCAGTTGACTTAGCACACCGCTAAATCAGCTTTCACTATAGAATTGCAATTACAAACACCATGCACATTCAATCCTAAAGAAAGTCTTACTAACAAACAAAAGGTTTCTCTCTTGCAACCCCACAAGAGCATGTTCAACCGTGACACCCCACCGCCACTCAAAACAACAACATTACTTATGACACCCCGTCACAAGATTTCACAAGCAATCTCACAGAACACCCCGTTCTTGAGATATCACACAAAATCTCTATGAACACCCTATTCAATGAGATTTCACAAATCAAAACAAATATGAAAGGATTCAAGTTTGGAAAGAATGCACCTGATTGTGCATGTAAACTCTAATATTTAGCACAAAATTATCCTTCAAAAGTAGTTATCCATCATGCAATAAAGTTCTTGAGATGTGCAGAGAATTCTGGAAAAATGGCACCTTTCTTGGAGAGTATTTTTACAAATCTGATTCATTTTCTCTGGATTTTTCACTTCTAAAAGTCTCTGTATATACCGTTATGCTTTCTACCTATTTTAAATAGTTTTTCAACAATATTTAAACTCCAAGGTTGGTTAAGAGTTGGTTAAAACAGTTGGAAAAACGTCCAGAATTCTGCAGTTGCTAAGGTAATCGATTACTTACTTGGGTAATCGATTACTCCAGTGCGTAAGTTTCTCAGAATCTTTATTTTATATCAGGTAATCGATTACTGCCATCAGGTAATCGACTATTCCAGTCCTGATTGTGAATTCAGTCAGTTTTCAGCTTTGAGTCAGCTTGGGGTTCATTACCAACTGAAGTAATCGATTAAACCAGAGGCAAATCATTACTTAGTTGAGTAATTTAGTTACCAAGCTAATCAAACTTGAAAACATAAACATGATCTCATCTTTGCATGATTTAGCATTCAATCAATCAATCAAAGCAAGCATTATCAACAACTCACATTGCCTAAATCTAAAACAACCAATACAAGTGCCACATCTGTTTAAACTTGTTTGGCACCACAAAAAGCATTTGAAAGATAAAGCTCTTAATATCTACAACAAAACCAAAACACTTATAACTTGAGAGGTTTGATCTCCTTTAAAGTCCAACAAAATAAACAAATTCAATATTAACTGCTAAAACGATTGAAGAGCAAATATTATCTATTCAAAAGAAGTAAAAATAAATAAACAAACTCACCCTTTTTCCAAAAGGTTGGATAATAACCTACCATGAGGGTCTACCTCATGAGGTCTACTAGAGTTGGCACCCTGCAACCGAACAGGCTCCTCATCAGACTCGAGGTCAGCCTCCTGATCAATCGCAGCCTGAGCATCCTTAGTGTCTACCTCGGGCTCAGATATATGTGGAAGCTCCTGGTGCACCTCGAAAAGGATCTCATGATATCCCGGTGTAGGGATAAACCTCATTCCGTCGAATGGCTGATCAGATGCAAGAGCTTGGCCAGCAGGTGGAGGGGGGGAAAAAGAAGACTGGACGTATGTTGTCGGTGGCGCTGAAGCAGATGGCTGCTCCGCCACCTGATCAGGGTGAGGGAGGTTGGTCCTCTCCCGAGCTGCACGTAAGGGAGCTGCCTGTGCAACAAACTCGCCCGAAGGGATGAACCTGCCTCTAATAGGTGGGACATTCTGTCCACCTCTGCCACGCATACGAGACATATTTACCTAAATTTAGTAGTGTTACATTAAATATTAAACACAAACCTATAAATTACTAATTAATTACTACTAAATAACTACCTTTATAATTAAATACCTATATATAACAATTAAACTAATTATAACTAATCATGTATACAATTAAAACTAATTAAAACTAATTATAACTAATCATATAAACAATTAAAACTAATAAAAACTAATCATAAAAACAATTACAACTAATTAAAACTAAACATATAAAAAATTAAAACTAATTAAAACTAATCAGAAAAATAATTAAAACTAATCATATAAATATTAAAACTAATTATAACTAATCATAAAAACAATTAAAACTAATTATAACTAATCATATAACAATTAAATGTCATTATAACTAATTAAAACTGTAAAATTTAATTGTAGATGACAAAGAGAGGACGCCGGAGGAGGAAGAAGGAAGGAAGTGCACAGGGAGCTAGGGGAAACTATTTAGATTCTGATCAGTTCAAAATGAACCTATAAAGGAGGACTAGTGTTTAATCAGTGAGCTTTTGAAAATGAAAGAAAGAGAGGGACAGAAAGAGGGGTGCCCGGAGAGGAGGAAAGGAGAGGAAGGAGGATGAGGAAGAAGAAGAGGGGAGGGGGAAGGTTTTGTGCGTGTACGGTTTCAACGTAGAGATGGCCTAGCCGCCGCTAGTGTCGTCACTACGATAAAAATTTTGGCGCGTGAAGCCAAATAAAAACGTAGCGCTACGTTTTTTAAATTTTCAGAAAAAAAATAGTTTTTTTAGTGTAGCGACGGCCAGGCTGTCACAGAGTATTAATTGCACAGAGCTGCACATTTAATGTTATAGCGACGCCTATTGGTCGTTACTACCCTTTCGTGTTTAAATGCGCGCATTCTTGTAGTGTGTTATAAAGCAATCGATCGATACGTTGAACTCTATTTCTAGTATTACAACATATCGAGTATTTTCATTCAGATCATATTTCAAGAAGTATTTTCCAGTTAAATCTTAAAATCAAAATCAGGATACTATTGATAAGATAGAATCAAACAATAAGAGTAGAATGAAAATACCAATATTGAATATAAACGGAATTACTATATATATAAATCACTGGAATACATCCGAGTTCGAATCGACTACATTCAATCCCAAGAGAAAGTTTAGCCACTCATGGCAGCCATTACAACCATAAGATTCAGAGAAGAAATGAAGAAAATCTGCTTCCGGAGCTTTTCATTCTTTCCGTCCTCTATTCCAAGCTTTCTAAAATTGGAAAGAATGAAGTTACGATCCTCCAAATATGTTTCTGCCCCTGTAATTCTCGCTTGAGCGAGCAAATTCTCTCTCAAGAAAGAAGAATACTTCACGCTAAAGAAATGTGTTCTCGCTCAGGTGAGAGATACTCGCTTGAGAGAGAACAAAACAAAGGCAAAACTCATTTCTTTGGCAAGCAAGCACTTCCTCGCTTGAGCGCCAAGCTGAAGACTTGGATTTGTCTTCTATTTTGCTCCATTGTTCTTGTTCCTATCAACCTTCTTCCTTCTCCAGTCTTTAATCATTCTGAAAAACAAACAAAGTGGAATCAAATAGACTTCAATTGCAATCATATCCCGGAAGAAACAATAGGATTCAATAATTCTAAGTTAGGATAATTCAATCTAGAAACAAACATATTTCAAACAATAAGTGCTCAAATACATTATGGAATTTCACTTAAAATGAGCACTTATAAGTTACTAACACAAATTTACAACTTTATATATATCTTAATTTCTTATATTTTTATGTTATATTATTAATTAAAATGTTATATAATATTAAAAATATATATTTAATTAATACCGGTTCAACCATGATTGGAGCATGAACCATGAACCAGAACCTTCACCGGCTCAATTACTAGTTAGATTTTTTAAAAATTATTTTAATGATAAAACATTTTATTAAAAAAATTAATATAAATAGTGAAATAATTAAAATAAATAGTATAATATTAAAAAGATAAAAAATAGAATAATAATAATTTAAATAATTCACAAAATTTTTAAACTATTTATATTACTTGTAATATATATATATATATAATACGAGTGTTTATTTTAATTTGGTAGTTTAACAAATTAAACTAAATTTAGAAATGATACATAATTAAGTGATAATGTTGTATTTTTAATCTAGGAAGATAATGTTGTTAACATACTTCCCTTTGTGTGAAGTGTAATATGTTTCCATTTATTTTTTAAAAGTATAAAAATAAATTATGGATAAATAAAAAAAATATTAAAATATAAAAGAAAAAATGGAAAAAAAAAAATACAAGATAGCCTAAGTGGCTTTGTAGCTTATGAGGTAAAGCTACTAAAATAAGTTAGTTTATCAATTAGTTAAATCAATTAGAAGCTAACTTATTGACAATAACTACAGTATTTATTGATCATATCTCTCTTATGAATGTTAATTTGTTATATTTGAAAATTTATATTTATACTTTTTTTTAATATAGAGGTGAAAGAAAGAAAAAAAAATAGAAAGAAGAAAATAAAAAATTAAAAAGTGAGAGATTTTGATAGGGAAAATAACAGTGCTATGAAAATCGGACCAATCGGTTCAACATAAACCAGACCTGTGACCAATCCAGACATGCTAAAAAGTTGAGGCTTTTTCACCAAAATAAGATTTAAAAAAATTACTATTTATCAAAATAATAAAGAAATATACTATTTACCTGAGTGGATGGTTTTTACCACGTATGAAATGGGAGATCCACGATTGACTAAGGTGTTGCTAAGTGAGACACTGTGCTTAGGAAGCGCTAAAACCACTTAGCGCTACATGACATTTAATTGTGTGACTCTAAGTGAGTTATAGAGCCACGTGATAAAGACCATTTATTTGTCAATAATGTATGGTGATAAAGTAAAATGACGGGTTAAGTTTGATAATCAAGTTGAATCGGGTTTAATGAAGTGGAATCCGATTAATTTGGGTTGGATATTAGGTTTCTACATTTTCAACCTGAACAACTCTATCCAACTCAACCATATATATAAAATATAAAAAAATAAAAAACGTTGAAAATACTAAAATATCTAAATTTTCCCAACTCCACCTGACCCAAGTATATAGTTTATTTTGTTTCTTTTCATTTTTTCTATTTATTTTTATATCTTTTAATTTTTATGTAAACCCGCCTACCCAACTCAACCCAAACTTGGTAGGGTCGGGTTAGTTTCCAATTAAAAAATAAGAAAATCGACCCAACTCGAGCTACTTTAATATCTATTTGGGTCCAAAATACCCCTAAACCCGACTCGCACCCTTACTTTTAAGATTCTCAATGACAATCCATGGGGATCATCGACACGGATGGGGTTGGATTTCATAATTTCATATATGTCCTCCTTAAACTCGTCTTGAATCTTCCATCCAACTAAATTGTTTCTAGTTTAACTTGTGTATTTTTAATTTCCTAAAACCCACTTCCACCTTAGTCAAAATCGGGTCAGGGTTGTATTTTCCTTAAACCTTGTCAAAGCGGGTTTTCCTGTCAAAGTCGGGGCGGGTCAATACCCAAAGGGTTTTCCCCTCATGGCCCCCATAAATGTCAGGTTACATTCAAAGCGAGTTTAAGGAGGACTTATATGAAATTATGAATTAAATTCAACCCCATCCTCGTGCGCTCCCATGGAATGTCATTGAGAATCTTAAAAAATATGGGTGCATACGGGTCGAGTTTAGGGGTATTGACTCAAATTGATTAAAGTAGTTCGAGTTGGGTTTGGTCAATTTTCTTTTTTTAATTGGAAATCAACCGGACCCGACCCTACCATGTTTGGATTTTGTTGGGTAGTCGGGTTCATATAAAAATTTTAAGAGATGAAGATAAATAAAAAAAGAAAAGAAACACAACAAAATATAAAAGTTGGGTCGTGCGGGGTTGGGAAAATTTAAATATTTTAGTATTTCCACCGTTATAATTTTTTATTTTATATATATGGCAGGGTTTGGTCAAGTTGTTCGGGTTGAAAATGTTGAAACTCGATACCCAACCTGAATTAATCAGTGATTGGTTTTTCACCCTTAGTGCAACGTTGGAGTTAATTCTTGATAGACATAACATGTGAGCGAGAGGTGTTAGCAAACCGTGCTTATATTGCCATCCACAATGATCAAGCAACTTCATAGGAGGCAAAGGAGAGGCAATCACTTTCTGTCATGGCAGCAAGTAGAAGATTGATGATGAGTTGATCAATGGTGAACCATGAGGTGTATGTAGGATTGGAAATAGAGGCTCCACCCTGAACGATAGTAGAGTGTTGTGAGGGTGTTGTTCCATCAATATGGCCTATAATTAACTTGGATCGGATACCAAAGAGAAGTAGTGACTTGACGTTTCCAGGCACGAAAATTGGCGCGGGATAATTTCAAGGTGATGGAAGCGCTAAGAAGAAGAGTTGATTTGGAAGGGGAAGAGGAGGTGGTGTTTGCAGCAGCCATGAATTAGGTGTAAAGGGGATCGATTGCGATGAAGCTAAAGGCTAGCTAATACCATGTATAAACTGTATTTGTTTTCAATTTATTTGAATAGTAAGTATACACCAATATATAGGCATTTGGGTTGCATAGGCATTGATCCAATCACGACCAGAAAACAGGTTACATATCATTTAAATTTAGAACACAATAAATGAAAAGATACAACAGATTGAATGGCAAATTACAACAACATCACAATCCTTGATTCTAGCTAGGAGATAAACCAGAAATTTGTTCCAATTAGCCAACACACCTTATGTATTTATTATACGATTCTAACTCTCTTAGAGCCACACAATTAAATTCCAGCTCTGCATAGGCGTTAAGTGCTTCTTAAGGCTCTATCCCACTTAGTGCCACCTTCAATCCACCTTGGATCTCCATTTTCCTATATACGTGGTAAAAATCACCCCACTCAGGTATCTTAATTTGGTCAAAAAGCCACGGATCGAACGTGAATTAAATCGGTGTGATTTACGAATGGCAGGTGAGGGTTTGCTCGTAGAAAATCCAAAAGTTGCTCCAGATGAGTGTAGATCCTCTCCATTTCATGAAAAAATGGAGATTCCCAGTTTGTTGCTTCTGGTAATGACACATGCCCTAATAAATATCAACAATCAAGATTTACTTTTTTAATTTAATAGAAAATAAAACTGAAGAAGATATCACATCTCTCCCAGAAAACTCTCTTGTCCCCAACAACGAAAAGTCTCCCATGCTCTCCAACTCCAACCCGGAACAGTATACCCACCGCTTTTTCTGGCTTCCGTGTTGTCGTCGCTGTCATTCCCCGCCAATGTGTCGTTGTGGTTGTTCCTCACCAATGTGTTGCTTCCGCCCTTCCTAGAATTGTGCCCACCATCAAATTCCATAAGTTCCTTTTCTTCGGCAAACCAGTCCTATGTGTCTTTGTAAACAACAGATCCCAATTTATCAGTTCGAATGTTGTTTTCTATGTCTCCCTCTCGTAACCTCTAAATTCAACAATAGCCTTGTCTTCTTCTTACAACAGATCTGAAAAAGCTTGTTTCGGGTCTTAAAAAAACAATCAATTTAGTTTCATCAAGCTAGAGCCGGCAAAATGGCCGGACGCGACCGCAAAAGCTCGCAAATACGTAGGGCTTGGGCACCTAATTTAGAAGCCCAAATAACTCCTGGGCTTTTTAGCCCATCCCAATAAAGCCCGCTACCCACTAAAACCTGTAAAAAATAACAGGTAGCCCGTAAAAACCCGCAAAAATACCGAGCTACCCTCAAAAAGCCCGCTAAATTAGGGCTCGGGTACCTATTTTAGAAGCCTGAATTGACAGCTCTACGTCAAGCACCTCTCCATCGTCATTCTAATAGAACTCGATGCAAGTGGCCATGGCTTTTTTGGTCTGGTTTTCGATAATTGATGCAAGTGGCATTGGCTTTTATGGAGTAACCGAATTTCCTTATGCTTGTAGTGGGAATTTGAACGGAGCTCGTAAACTGTTTGACATAATGCTTCACAAAAAATAGTGTTGTTGCATTATTTGTGTTGTATGCCAACGGTTGGAATTGGTTTGTGCTTGTTATCCTCAAGAAATGTGAGATTTTCAAGCAGATCAGTGTCTTTATTCTTCCTAATGCCTGTTAGATATTTTTCTTTGTTTAAATTCAACCACACGTTTTGATGTCTAATTTAATATGAATTTATATAAAAATTATGTTTTTAATTTTACTTTTAAATGGTTGATCAAAGTTGGAAAGAGAAGGAGACAAGGCTTTGTCATACTATCAAAACTTATTTTTTATTTTAAAATGAGTTAATTAAGAAAATAAATCTCAACCGTTGGATTAGTTTTATTATGTGTTGACAGTAGAATTGATGAAATGGAGATCCCCACTTCTTAAGAACATGGAGAGGACCCGTGCGCATTCCATATGGGATTTGAACACGAGAAGCCTGCAACAGAAACGAAATATGCAGTACGCGCAACCACTAAGCCTCCTTATATATATATATATATATATATATATATATATATATATATATATATATACCTTTCTAACGCATAAGTACGTGTTTAAATTTTTGTTTTTTATAATATATATATTATTAATTATTAATATATTTTCATATTATTTGATAATATTATATATTAATTAAGTATACTAATTTATTATCTAGCCAATATATTATAAAAAATTTAAAAATGAATGTATTTATTCAAAAAATAACGAATTAATAAATTTATCCATTGAACTATTATTCTGGTATTAAAAATATGGGCTTAGCCTATTTTGTGATTTTTATTTTTTTAACTTTATATTTTAATATAAAAATTATAAATTTTATTATATAATAGTTTGTTCAATGACTTATTGGTTGAACCAGTAACTCATTGATCCGGTGTCTTAACCAAGTTTATCACTTGTCCAAATTTACAACATTGAAAACTAGTTAATCATTAAAATCATTAAAAATATGGGCTTAGCCTATTTTGTGGTTTTTATGTTTTCCTAAACTTTATACTTTTTAATATAAAAATTACAAATTACAATGAATGTCTTCACTGAGTTTATCATGATCTATCCAAATTTTATATTTCCTCCGATTTTTTTTATAAAACACTTCTTACAAGTTTTTACGGTCATTTTTATAAGGTATTTTTCAAGTTCAACGCAACATTTATTACTATTTTCCATATTTACTCTTGTTAACTTTAATGTCTTTCCAATTATTAAATGATGGTGGAATTAGTTTATTATATTAAACAAGGGTAAAATTAGAAAGTTAAACTATTTTTTAAAACTCCAGTAAAATTAACTAACTTTACCCACTTTAATTAATATATGTAATTCGATTAAGTGTGTCTTATAAAAAAACTAAAAGAACTAAAGAAAGTAGCATTGAAAACCAGTTTATCGTTAAAATAAGTTTAATTTATATATATTTTTTTGTGTACATGTGAGCAAATCGGTTGAAAAAGCGAAATAAATTTATTTTTTTATTTTGTGATGAAACAAATTAGTTGTTTTTGGTCGAAAAAAAATCTCCAAATTAGTTTAACACATTACAATGGAAAATATCCAAAAATGTCCTAAGGGGGAGTTTGTTTCAAGAGAAAAAAAAATATTCCTGAGAATGTTGGGGTGGGAATATAACATTACCATGTCTGATATAAGTTTTATAAATTTATTCTCGGGTATCTTTTTTTCCAGAAATGTTATATTCCCATGTTTATGGAATTTTTATTCCCATGGGAGTGGGTGGAAAAGTTTTATTCCCAGGAGGTGGGAATATATTTTGATAGGTGAATATCCTCTTGTACCCCACTACTTTTTCCACTGCACTATCTTCTCCTACCTACGTATTTTTCTCTCACCCACTTATTCTTTCCCTTTTAAATTTTTTCCCGTCTTCTTTCCTGCAACAATGTTGGATCCATTTTATATAGGAGCAGCCGATATATTTCCATATCATCATTCACACCACTGTTTGTTTGTTATCATTATTATAGAGCTAAACATTAATTATATGTCAAGAAAGACAATAAAAAAAAAAGGATAAAGAAGAAAATAAGGCTAATGAGTTAGTGGTCTAATTCATCAAAATGCATAAAAGCCTTAACCATTGTACGTATTGCCAAGGTAAAGTCAATTTATTTTAGGGTTTTGCTCCGGTACCCGACCTAAGTGAAGGGTTTTGGAACCCTTCCTATGTAAACCAATAGCAATACAGGATTAATGATGCACGTGATCTGATATATATTAGTCAATTTTTTCTTTTTAGCAAATTAATCATCTGTTTATTAATATGTTTGAAATGAATTTTAATTTGAAAAAATATTTTAAATTAAAAATACTAAATAAAAAATTTCAAGAGTTAAATTTTGGAGTTTTAAAATTTAATTTTAATAAACGAAACAGGGTTAGGGACCATCAAGACCAGGCAACCAAACAATGTTTTGAACATAAAATTGAAGAACAGAAAGTAAAATACACGGGTCACCATGGAAGCTTTGCAATGGAAAATAACTTTTAAAGCTCCACAAGATGTTAACATTTTAATTTTAGAGTTTTAGAGTTTAAAATTTTTTTAACTCAAAAAAATAATTATACACAAAATGCTTAAATATAACATTTAATGATGTAAGACTAAACTGTACTAAATAATATTGGACTACATCGTATAACGTGATTAATTAATTATGCATGAGTTATTATTAGTCCATGTTAGACGGGTTCCGAAACCCTTTGATTTGTTAGGGTACCGGAAAATTTTCCTTTATTTTATACATGGTTAGCATTTTATTGTTGTCATAAAGACACCATCATTTTAGCCGTGGCAAGCAATTTGAAAGAAAGAAAAATGAAAAAAAAATAGATTAATAGTCATTTAAAAATTAGGTATATCCCATTTAATATTCATTTATTTTTATATAAAGGATATTTTGATAATTATAATATCTATTCCTGGGAATAGACATTGTAAAATAAACATACTATTGAATTATTTTCAGGAATTTTAAAAAAGATTCTCAAGAATTTCAAAAGTTAACTAAATAATATTTTAATAAATACTTTAGAATAGGATTCCAACCTTTCTATTCCGGGGAAGGAATAAATTTATATATCTTGAAACAAACTTATCCTAAAATAATAACTAACCACGCCCCACAAGAAGGTGACAGTAAATGCAACCAACTAATTTGCCTCCTTGTTAGGTCCTTTTTTATTATCATGAACTATATCGACCGCTCATTTTCTCAATTAATCAAAAAAGACAAATACGGAATACCCATCATCAAAGCATATACCGATGAGGGGAAAATCACCATGTGCAAATGAGAAGAAATCATATTCCTACAATAATATTATACAACATCCCTATATAACTATGAGAGAGGTAAAAATAAAAGAAAAAAAAGTATGAGATGTGATAGGTGATATGATGGAGAGAAATAGAGATAAAATGTGTATTTATATAAAGATATTATATAAATTTATTGTATGAATTAATTATTTATGTGCAAATTATAGCAAAAGCAAAGTCACTTTCAATCGTCTTTACCTTTTGAATTCCTCTCTCCAAATTCATCTTGATAGCTGTCAAAATGCCCATATATATAATCCAATCATAGGTATAGTACACGTCCCTACATTTATTACAAAACTAATTAGACGTGCGAAAAATGATACAGAGGGAGAGGGAGAGGGGGAAAAAAATAAAAGATATGATAATAGGGAGAGGGAGAGGGAGAGGGGGAAAAATAAAAGATATGATAATTAATGGGATTATAATGAAAGATTGGAATTAATAGAATAAAAATAAAGTGTGAAAAAGAATATAAAAAAAATGAATGTGAAAATATCAAAATCTTACTTATGCACCAATTATAGGAATTGCGCAAAATCTCACCACATGCATCTAGGTTATTTTGGAGTAAGAAAACAATATTTTGATATTTTTTTACGTTAGAGTGTAAAGAAGAGAGAAATAAAAAAGAAAAAAGAGATATAAAAATGTAATAATTAATGTAATAAATAAAAGAAAAAAAATGTAAAGGCTAAAATATGTGTGAATGTAAAAAATTAGAATTATTTGCATGAACATTAAATTTCACATAGGAATTAATAAAAAATTATTCCAATTAATTAAGAGTGTGTTTGATAATTATAAAAAAATTAGGAATTAAGATGTAAAAAATAATTTCAATCATCTGAAATTTTAAAACTTTAAAGCAGCATTTCAAAAAATACCGGTAACAACTGAATTGAAATATGCTTTTAACAAGTCTTTTATTACTAACATATATAATTGTTACCAGAGACCCTTTTTCACTGATATTAACATATATATATATATATATATATAATTGTTACTCTTTAAATTTTGCAATATAATTTTGTAACCCAGTCCATTTTCACCATTATAATAGCCTTTACTTCTAAGTTTGTCACATCAAATCACCATCTAGAGCTATCTTTCACCTTTAAACAAACACACCCCTAAACTCCCACATGCAATTGGATATCAATTCATAATTCATAAAACTTATTAAATTTTTCACTTCAAAACACCCATTTTTCTCTCTACCGTTATGTGTGTGGTGTGGGGGGAATATATCAAGTGAAAAAAAGTGTGTGTGTGTGTGGTGTGTGTGTGGGGGGGGAATATATCAAGTGAAAAAAAGTGTGTGTGTGTGGGGGGAATATATCAAGTGAAAAAAGTGAAAAAAGTGTGAGGGTGAGAGGAGTAATTAATAACCATTAACTCAATGGTTCAAAATAAAATTTTACAAAACATGAAAATCTTTCAATTCATTCTTTCTCTCTCCCATTCACTGTCCACGTTTGGCTATGGTTGCTTACTGATGTTCTTTTCTGCGCACGAGTCACCATCGGAATTTATTTTGTTAACAAAACAAAGCTTCTTGGAATTTTAGTGCAGATTATGAAGATTTAAAAAATATTAGACTGATTTTGATTTATATAATTTGTAGATTAATAATCCTAAGAACCAAAGCTTTTGTCTTTTCAAATCACAAAGTGGAAATTGGAAAACTACGAGAAACCTTTTCATTGATTTTGGGCTACGAGTGCACTGCAATGCTTTGCCTATAAATCCATGATCTTTAATATGCTTACATTGAAACGATTATATTTCCCATACTTGCGTTCAAGAATCAGGATCTGGAAAAGAGGCAAGTGAAAATTTATTTCTTTCTTTTAATTTGAACTGTTGAATTAGATCTAATAGCTATTAATTACTCCTCTCACCTCTCACAATAAACCACTCATCTCACTTGATATATATATATATATATATATATATATATATATATATATATATATATATATATTACAAGATATATGATGATAAGGTTAGCTTCGACTATAACAAGATAAGAAAGATCACCATTTTCCTTTTGTAACATCCTAATTCCAGAAACCTAGGAATAATGCTGGTTGGAAGCACCTTCCTAAACTTCTTAAATTATTTTCGCGACATTACCGATATTGTAAACATACAAAGCTTAGGTAACTAACGTTTACTTAAGCGGAACTTCCCAAATAAACAACTATACAGTAATTGCTATTGAATGGCTACAATCCAACTAAGGCATGTAATTCAATTACTAACAATATTCGGATACAATGAACCTAATTAGTCTAATCCAAATAACTCTTAGGGGAATTATCCATCCTTAGACATCGAGTCTTCCTTTCCATGCTCTAGCTAGACATCCTGCATATCTAAAATGTTCCACAAAGCGTGTGGTGAGACTTACGTCCTAGTGAGTGTGATAGAGCATGCAGTGTAGGGAGTACAGGCAAATGAAAATGTAACAACTCAACCAATAGATTCTTAAATATATAATCATGTATGTACAACAAGTAAATCAATCAAAACCTCCCACAATGAGCAATCTAGTGTGTAACCCACACCAAGGTGTTTTTTCACTATTATGTCTTTTCAGCGCTTCGTATTATGACCAAGGACCGTCGTCCAGGGACACTTATATGATTAAGTCTTATTATCAAGCATAGATGCAATGCATATCATCAATTTGGTTGAGGATTCCCCATTTCCCTCTTAGCCGAGAGGTCCAAATGGTTACCTCGTTCCTCTTGTTATTAGGTGGTTCGAAGACCCATGAACATGAGGTCTGAAGTCCCAATTCTTCTCTTTTAAGCATGAGGTCCGAAGACTCAATTCGTTTCTATTAAACTTGAGGTCCAAAGACCCCAATCTCTTCTTTTAAACATGAGGTCCAAAGACCCAAACCTTCTTTTTAACATGAGGTCCTAAGACCCAAATCTTTTCTTAAACATGAATGGATTAAGGACATGAGAGATGACAATTGTGACACCCTTCTACCCCAAACTCTTATATATCAACAAAGCGGAAGACTTAGTAAAATAATGCACCACACTGGGTAAAAAAGGTTCACATTCCTCATCGTTTGAAACGTCAAATAATCTTAAAGTCAGCTTAATTAAAATAATAATAATATTCAACGGTTTTCGAAACAGCGGAATCTCAAATGACAATATTAAAATATCCTACTAGCCATGCAAGGTACTTAAACAGTTCACAAATCTCTCCCTAATTAAAAAAAAACATAAAATAAAAATCCCCATGATATGCCCTGATGTCACATTTATCAGAGCGACACTCCCTTTACTCAATACTCGATACCAGCTGTATCATCATCATCACCTGAAATTAACCACAGTAACAATGAGGAAAGGAACACCAACTCATACATGCACATAGGGGCTACCCCATCCTCACCACACATAGCACAACATCAAGTTCAATTACATAATCATTCATCATATTCTCATTACATCGTATTCATTAATAAATCATCATATAATAACTCATCAATATATTCATCATACTATATAACTCACACATCATATTTCACCAAGAAAGCACATCTCTACTCTCAACACATAATATTCACATCATCAATAATTCTCATATCATAACAATGTCAATTAATTCATCATTAATGCAATGCATGCTCATTTATCATGCACACCAAACTCATCAACACCTCCTAAGGTTCATGACTTGGAAATCCGCACAATGGGCGCACCTCATCAATCTCCCTAGTTGTTACCAATGATGTCTACCGTTAAACACCACACAGGCCAGTAGGTTGTACCCCCTCGTTGGGCCCGCACAATTCATTCGACCCTAGGTTGCACCCCCTCGTTGGGCCCGTGCATCGAATGTCCATCATGGTCACTACACCCCCTCAGTGTAGTACACGTGAGTTGTACCCCCTCGTTGGGCCCGCACAACTCAGTTATCAGGATACACCCCGTCGTTGGGCCCGTGCACCTGATGTACATGCTCAAGGCATGTACGACATCAAATCAATTCTCATATGCTCAATGCACGATCAACATCATATAGTTCATATACATCATCATCATCATCAATCGTCGTTAGTCATCATTAATTATCATAATATCATCAAACATCATCATAAATATTACAAGGCATCATCATTCATCATCATCATAGTCATCAAGTATATCATCAATCATTCATCAATCATCATCAAAATAAACATCTATCATCTAGGACACACTCATATCATCATAATCACACCAAAATCAATACCCTTTAAACTTTCCACTTAATATCATCAATTCCACAAAATAACATTTATATTAAATACATATCAATCTCAATTTCATGTGTTAAGGAAAACCATCCTCACTCCGAAAGGAGTTCATCAAAATCACATCAAAAACAGAATCTGCGAGCTGCGCTCCAACCTGCGCTGTAGCGCAACCTGCAGCGCAGATTCCAGAGAGTTCCCGCTTCAACCTGCGCTGTAGCGCAAGTTACGTAGAACGCGTCTGTTCTACGTTTTACCCCCTTTTCTCCCCTTCTTCAATCCCTACTCAATCCTCCTCGTTTATACTTCAATCATATTTGTTTATATCGATTAAACTCATAAAAAACAACAATCTTAACACAGATTATACAGTTATTCCATCAAAATCCCAAATCATCAAACCCTTATTTGCCCCTTTTCGCTATTCTCGCTACCCCCTCTTCAATTCAATCAAGATTCATAAAATCAATCATCACTCAACAGTTTTCATCATACCATACTCAACATACTCATATATCAAATCAAATTTAAAATGTCTTAGATGGTCTTATGGTTGCCCTCACTACCCAAACACACCCACATGCACATACAAGCAGCACCCCTTCCCCCCCGTTACCTTGGAGTGAAGGTCGAACTGCAACAATCTTTGATTCTTGGTTCTTGATTCTTGATCAATCTGCCGCAACCCTCTCTTAAGACGTAGTTTCTCCCCTCCTTGGCTCTTCGCTCTCTGATGATTTGAAAAATAAGGATTAGGGTGAACTGATAACCCTTCCTTACTAAAATGCCTATATGGGCTTGGGCCCATCCTCAACCCCCTTATCTTCTTTTTAAATTTGAACTAGCTTTATGGATAAAACTGCTCATAATATTAATTCTATTTTCATTTATTTATTTCCTCTACTTTATTAATTTAATTTAATTTTATTCTACTTAATAAAATTCAGGATGTTACAACTCTCCCCTCCTAAAAGAAAATTCGTCCTCGAATTTTACCTGAAGCGAATAACTCGGGATAGGACTCATTCATCTTCTCTTCAAGTTCCCAAGTAGTACTCTCGGGTGTAGGTCCTCCCCAGCTTACCTTAACTAAAGGAATTTATTTACCTTGAAGTTGTTTCACCCTCCGATCCTCAACTCTCACCGGCAGGTTTTCCTTATTCTTAAGGTGATCCGACTCAATCACATGTGAAGGATCATGAATGTATTTCCGGAGTTGAGAAGCATGGAATACATTATGAAGGTTTGACAAGTGTGGAGGTAAAGCAAGCTGATAGGCAACATTTCCGACTCTTCTGAGAATTTGGTAAGGACCAATGAATCGAGGTGTAAGCTTTCTAGACTTTAATGCCCTACCAACCCCAGTCCACGGAGTGACTTTCAGGAATACATGATCCCCTTCTTTGAATTCTAACTCCTTCCTCCTCTTATCAGCATAGCTCTTCTGCCTACTCTGAGCTGTCCACTCAATATCGTCACCCTCTAACCGTAATTCCTTCCATCTCAATCTAATTTCCTCATCTGATACCTCAGCCTTCTTCCTTACCTCACTACTTTGTTAGCCCCTCAACTTCAAGGTGTGACACCTACTATAGGTTAAAGCTAGAGTTGTATCGAACTTATTAATTACTTGGTTTCTTTTCTAGATTCACCTTAAAACTCATGGCTCTCACTAAATTCCCTATCTTTTCTCTTAATCTATACCATTAGACTCCTAGATCCTCCTTCTATGCCTAACTTCCTTCTCTTGGTGGGATTCACCACCTAAAGCTTCCACTAGGTACTAATTTTAGGATGTTACAGCTTTCATTTTTATAATTAATTTTATAGTTAAATTTAAAACTGATTTTAAAATTGAAAATAAATTATGTATATATATAATACACAAAAAAAAAATTGATTTCATTCAAAACTTAATTATCACTGTTTAACGTTATTCCAACCGTGCTAATAATATGTTGGTTTCAACCTCTAATATTAATATATATATATATATATATATATATATATATGCATCGTACAGAAGACAACTCTACTATATATTTGTTATGTTATATATTGGCATGTGATATTATGGTGTCTCTTGTAATTTGAGCATTTCCAGGGCTCTTACTACTAGATTTTGTTTATAAAAAAAATTTAGGGTCCTGTTAACGAGTGTCTTAAGGGCATTGATTAAGGATCTACATATAGAAGGTTTTTGTTGAAAATCACAGCATTGATTGCATTGGCAATATTTAATGCTACACATTCCAATAAAACATTTATATTTTTGATCTTATTAGCATTTTCCAAAAATTTATACACATTTGCATTCGTGTTATTCTTTTCTTTTTTTTTCATCTAATTTGCGGTAAGTATATTCTAGGAGAGGTTACTAGCTTGAGCAGTGAACATCCCATGGTTAGGTCTCCTAATGGAATTTTATTTATTGAATGTTAGGTCTCCTAACATTCAATAAATAAAATCAAGTATATATCACTTCAACCATATTATATTCATCTTATTTTACTTTTGCCCCAATTAATGCTCATTTTTTGCGTGTACATGCAAGTATATACATTATTATTCAACAACCACAAACATAAAATATCTTCTCATTCACTATGAAGAATTATCTATATAAGCATTTGAGAAAACCGCTAATTGCACAACTATCAAGCAGACCCCATATACACAACCTCAACTACCAAAAAATGGTTTTGTTCAAAATTTCTTAATCAACGCCATAGCAATTATACTCCTTTCTTTAATCTTCTTATGTTTATTCTTGTATCATCCATTCAAGTTGCTCAAGGCAAAATGGCTCCCACAGCCAAAGGTACATGGCCAATACTCGGTCACTTACCACTCTTTATCGGTGCACCAACACCCCATAAAACCTTGGGTACCAAGGCTGACAAGCATGGATCCTTATTCACCTTAAAGCTTGGTGGCACACGTGCTGTGGTACTTAGCAACTGGGAAATGGTCAAGGAATGCTTCACCATAAACGACATGGTCGTTTCCTCTCGCCCCCAACTTATTGCAAGTGAACACATGACCTACAACGGAGCTGCGTTTGGCCTTGCACCTTATGGTCCCTATTGGCGCCAACTACGTAAGATTGTGAATTTAGAGATCCTTACTAATAGCCGCGTCGAGCAATTTCGCCTTGCTCGTGTTTCAGAAGTTGACACTTCGATTAAAGAGCTCTTCAATGTTTGGTCCAACAAAAAGAACGAGTTTGGCTATGTGTTAGTGGAATTGAAGCAATGGTTTAGTCAATTGACGTTCAACATGATTCTAAGAATGGGCATTGGGAAGAGATATTTTGGTGCTACAAATGTGGTTGATGAGAAAGAAGCGCAGAGATGTATAAAAGCTTTAAAGGAGTTCATGCGTTTGATGGGTGTATTCACAGTGGCAGATGCTATTCCTTGTTTGAGATGGCTTGATTTTGGTGGCCATGAGAAGGCCATGAAAGAAACTGCCAAGGAATTGGATAAAATTTTAGATGAATGGTTAGAGGAGCACCGGCGTAACAGGGCTTTGGATGAAAAGGTTGAATGTGATCAAGACTTCATGGATGTGATGCTTTCATTACTTGAAGGAACAACTATTGATGGGTTTGATGCTGATACCATAATCAAAGCCACGATATTGGTATGTGTATCACCTGTCACTACAACATTTATTGCTTATTAATTACAACCTTTCTGAAAAATGTTGCCTAAAATGTCAATAGACAACATTTTTAACTCGTTTACGCAACACTTCTTTTGTAATAATTGTTCTTAATTTAACTTTAATTGGGAATAGTTTTGACTCGAAGATAAGCAACAAAAAACTAATTCACGTTAATTAAGAATGTTAGTTAATCCCATTTAATTTTCTTGATATTATCTAAGAATGAATTATATTCTCTAAAATACCCTTTATGAAAGACTTCAATCTTATTGAAACTTGTTCCAAGTGGATACACTCTCCATATATGGTTCATTAAATAAGGTCATTGGAAAATAAAATATGAATTTAAATAAAGGGTATTTTGGTACGAGATCATTAAATAAGGTAAAATTAGTTGAGATTTGCTTATATTTTAGACCACCAAAAATGAATCTTTTGTTGCTTTATATTCGAGTCCAAAGGAAATATTTTATTAATAAAAGGGTACAATTTTAAAACTGTTGCCTTTAGATTTTAATACTAGGGAACATTTTTAAATTGTAACATTGTTTTTTTTATGATAGCCTACAATGTTGTCTTTAAATTTTAACAACGGGGTACAATTGTATTCAACTAGGACAACAATTCAAAACTGTTGTGTAACATCCATGTTGTAGTTGTTGTCTATTCTCGTAACACAGGTAACCGTTTTAAGTAGTGTAGCCTAAAGGTTAAGAATATTGTACCCTAAAGCAATAGGTAAAGCTCGAATATGTAACCATTGAAAAGTGTTGTAAGTTTAGGGAACGGTTTTCTTAGATATGGGAACAATTTTCAACTGTTTCTAAAAATAAAAAATGTTGTGGTGTGTGTTATATATGAACTATAGTACTGATTTAATAATTAACTCATCCAATATTTATTTTGTTTTAGTAAAAAAAATTAGAATAAATTATTATTTGATATTTATTAGACAAAATATTTACAATAGAATTTTTATTATGTTGAAAGAATAATTCAAACTTAAAGACTTTTTTTAGAATTTATCTTTTATTCTTTTACTTTTATGACACAATCTAAAAAAATGATTTTTTTTTTCAATTTTTAATTCTATTCTAAAATTTTCAATCAAGACAAAGATTATTTTTTTATTTTTTACAGTTTTTATTTATTTTATTATTTATACTCTAATACTTAAATCCTAAAAAATAAAAACAAACCCAACTCAAATAATAAAGAAAAACTAAATAGAGAATAAAAGTAAAATAACAAACATGAACAATACAATTAAAATGATCCAAGTATATCATTGAATGTAAAGATATACACACGTATATAAGATAAGAACCAAATAACTTATAACTCATAAACTCAAGTGTATGTAAGGATAACATTATAATTTTCTATTCCTTCTCTTTCATCGAAATCATATTTGCACAAACCCCTATAAAGAGATTAAAATGATATGAAAATTTCAATAAAATCTTATTCATGGAAATTAAATAACATCTTGCTTTATTATATGATTAACAAAAATTGAATTGTATATTTTAGACCTGCACTTATGCACACTTTTCCGATGATATGAACATCCTTCTTAATTATGGAATTTGTACTTAATTTGCAGACACTAATGTCGGCAGGAACTAACACAACTGGCGTAACTCTTACATGGGCAATATGTTTGTTATTAAGAAATCCACTTATATTGGAAAAAGCAAAGGAAGAACTTGACACTCATGTTGGGAAAGAGAGATGCGTAAGCGAATCAGATATAAATAACTTGGTATATCTTCAAGCCATAGTCAAAGAAACACTAAGATTGTATCCACCAGGCCCTCTCTCAGGACCTCGTGAATTCACCAAGAATTGCACTTTAAGTGGCTACAATATTAAAAAGGGAACCCGATTAATTGTGAATCTTTGGAAAATTCACAGAGATCCTAGTGTTTGGACAGATCCATTGGAGTTCAAGCCAGAAAGGTTCCTTACCACTCATAAAAATACAGATGTTAGGGGTTGTCATTTTCAACTATTACCATTTGGATGTGGGAGGAGGATTTGTCCGGGAATATCCTTTGGCCTTCAAATGATTCATTTAACTCTGGCTAGTTTTTTGCATTCCTTTGAAATGTTAAACCCTTCACCTGAGCTTGTTGATATGACTGAAATTTTTGGATTAACCAATGCCAAAGCTACTTCGCTTGAGATTCTTCTTAAACCACGTTTGTCTCCCAATTGTTATTAAATCATGTGAACTTTAATTATGTTGTATTTGAGTGATCATTATAGTTGGTGTATTGTTTTTTTGGTTGCTAAATTATATATGTAATCCATGCAATCCATTTTGGTTAAATAAAGCTTGTACGTCCCCCACATTTTTACTAGGTATATTGTCTCTTTTCAGTTAGCTAACTATCATGAAGGTTGATAATGATTAAATATTGAAGATTTTTTGTGGATATATATATATATATATATATATATATATATATATATAAGTATTCATTTGAAATAAATAGAATTTGGGTTAACGCCTTAACGTTGAAATTGTTGATCATTCAACCCAAATTCATGTCCATACAATGATTTCCTTGATTATGATGAAGTTCCTTTCTTGTATGATAGGAAAGAATTCTAAGAGTGTGTTTGGCAAAACTAGCTGATAAGCTAGCTGGTAGCTGATAAGCTAGCTTCTAGCTGATAAGCTAGCTGCTAGCTGATAAGTTCTTAGCTTATAAGTTCCGAGCTGATAAGCTAGCTTATTGAATTAGAAGTGTTTGGTAAAACTAGCTGATAAGCTAGTTAGTAATGTAAAATGACATAAAAGGGCATAACTATATAAATTTTATTATATGAATTCTATTTGTGTTTTTTAGAAAAAAAATATATTATTATGCAATTATAATTTTATATTTTTAAAAAATAATTAATTCTTATTAAAATTTTTAGTAGTAAAATATTTAATTAAAAATTAAAATAAATAATATAATATAAAAATAATTTCATAAAATAGTGAAAAGAAAATAATAATCTAATTAATTCGTAATTTTTTAAATTACTTATTATATATAATAATAGGTAAAAAGAAATTGGAAGGTTTTTGTCACTAAAATTGAAAATATATAATAATAGGTAAAAAGAAATTAAGAAAAATAAGGGAAATGTATTAAAATATAAGGGGTAGTGATGGAAGAAAATTAAATAAGCTACAAGCTAGAAGCTAGGTGAGGTAGCTTGTAGCTTATAAGCTAGAAGCTCCTAAAATAAGCTACTTTGATGTACCTTACCGAATACTTTTGTGTTGGTCAAATTAGCTTATAAGCTAGTCAAATAAGCTAGTAGCTAACTTATAGGCCTTGCCAAACACACTCTAAAACTTGTTTTGATACATTGCGTACACCACATGTAAATAACATTAGTGGCATATAGTTTCATGATATTTAATAATATAAGTGTACTTTTATCATATAGATCTACATATATTTCTTATCGAAATGAAAAAAATATAGCACTAATAAAATTACCTTCGTAAAAATCAACAGAGGTTGGTTCAAGTGGTACGTGTTTGATTTCTCTTGAGTAAGGTCTCGAGTTCAAGTGTTTAGGGTTTTTTTGGATGAAAAAGATCTCCGTTGAGAGAGTTAGCTCTACCGTGATGTGGATGTTCACGGCCCGAGTAGAATTGTTTCTCGTAAAGTAAAGTGACATGTGATTTTAATTATACTAAAAAATTACATTCCTAAAACAAATGCAAACAATTTCAAAACTAAGAATAAATTGTTGGTTAACAAAGGATGAAGCTTTTGTTCCTTAAATTCAAGTGTGTATAGAATGTGGCAATCAATATGGAAGCTAATTAAAATATTAGATCTAGGACAGTGGAGGGAGGGAGGGAGATGGTGTTGGAAATGGGAGTGGGGACAAAATTTTTGACAGGGGAATTAATTTTTTCGATAAGTTGTTGTCAATAGCAAGTAGTGTGCAGGTAAATCAAAGAGACAAATGACAGTAGATTCATTAGGAAGATAAGTGGTTGGATATTCATAATGCAATGCGCCATAAATGTAAGGAACATTTTGCTCAATTCAAAGGACCACAGGATTTGAATATGAAAAACAGAGGTTTGGCAAATAATTTGGTTTACGACATTATGGTCAATTTAGCCAACGAAAAACCAAGTACACTCTTCACCTCAAAAGATTTTATCGCAGAGGATATTATAGTTAGTCCAAGTAAGATCATGGATTTGATTGAAAGTTAAAGTTCAAGGTTTTGATATTTATTCTTTCTCTAATTGATATCGTAATCTTGTTGATTGTATCAAAAGTTTTTTTTATGTAGAATATTGTATGAAAAGTTTGAATATTTGAATTACGTGTTGATTACTAGTAGGAAGTGACTATTAGTATGATAATGTTTCTCTAGATACAAGTAGTTTACGATATCAACATTTTCTATTTTCTGCTTTTTAGTTTTAATTATAAAAAATATTAGCTTGCTTTTTATTTTATTTCTTTTATTGTTTTTTTATTCTTTGTACAAAATTTTGAAAATAGAAAACGGAATAATGTTTTTATTATC
This sequence comes from Sesbania bispinosa, assembly GCA_026901365.1. Classification (NCBI taxonomy): domain Eukaryota; kingdom Viridiplantae; phylum Streptophyta; class Magnoliopsida; order Fabales; family Fabaceae; genus Sesbania; species Sesbania bispinosa. The sequence goes on from QLOH01000477.1 coordinate 448,795, forward strand.
AAAATTGAAAATAGTTTGATAATTAAAACTAAAAAACAGTAAATGGTAACAAAAAATGTTTTCTCAAAGTAAACGAGCACTACAAAAAATTCAGGAATTAGCGACGACTAATAAGGGGAAAACCATCGCTATAATGCAATTAGCGACGGCCACAGGGACATCGTTAAAATGTTTGTCGTTAATATCGTAGCGACGAACAAAAACAATCATCACTACATAGCGTCTGCTTGTTCGTCGCTATGCTGAAGGCCGTCGCAAAGTGATAAGATCAAATTAAAGGTCGTCGCTATCATTTATATTATTTTTTGAAAAAAATTATAACTAGTGACGACCATGGTCGTCGCTAATGATCATATTAATTTTTTTTAATTGAATTTAGGGTTTTTATATTTAGTTTTATTTTAATTTACGGATTTACGGTTGAATTATTATAAAAATTCAATTTTTTATTTATTTTATAATTTATATCATATTTGTTAACGATCTAAAATATAAAGAAAAATAATAAATACTATATGAAAACACCCATATATATATATATATATATATATATATATATATATAAACGGTATATATACAAAGTGTATAAAAACATGATACAATAAAAAAAATCATGGCTGACGACGACAACGTTGCTGTGGTCGTGGGCCACGATCCTCATCCTCATCCTCAGGCTGGTCATCCAGGTCGCCATCGTTGTGCGGGTGCGACTAAGCCTGACTGTAGCTAGTAGAACCACCTGCACTGCAGGCATCCAACACTAACTGCAACTGTTGTCGGAGTTGTGCAAAGTCCTCCTCCAACCGTGCGTACTGGGCCTGACAATGATCAACCCTCTCTTAAGCTTGGCTAGCCTGCAACTTTGCTTCAATGACTTCCTGGCGCAGCGCCTCGTCAAATGAATGTCGTGACCCGCCGCTCCCGCTGGTGTACATGGGCCCGAGACTCCTGAGTGAGGTTGGTCACACCTGGACGAATGTTGGTTGACAAGTCCTCGGTGCTATAACAGCGACATCAAGTCTTGCCACCAGCAACATCCTTCCATATTTGTAGCTTGGTGGACCCATCAGTGATGGAGTTGTCCCATATCTGTGACTCCACATCCCTCAGGCGGTCCTGGTAATTTGTCTGTTGAGTAGAGATAAACATATAATTAGTTAGTTATTCTATTGCAAATATATCTATTTATATAAAAAAAAAACTGGTACATTGACTTACATATGTGGACCGTGCTCGATCGTCTACCCAGCCACCGCCCTTTTTTGTGTAGGTGGCCACAAAAAACTCATTGGGATCTACATCCCGCCCAAGTTGTCGTCACAACACAGAAAAATGACACTAATTAATTATTTTAATTACAAATACAAAAATAATATAAAAGAGTAGGTTTTTACATACCATATCCAGCACGACCTCAATGTGGGCCTTGAGGCTCGTGGTGTGGACCGCCCCGTCCCGACGAGAAGCCCGATTGCTTTTGTTATGAGCGGACTTCTCCTTGAACTCATCATAGGCCTAGTAGGCCAAAAGACCCTCCTAGGCCTCCTCACCACACTATGTGGGCCTAGTCCCACTTGTCTAGCCTTGTTCAACATATCTCGAAGGCGTCGAGCAATCCTCTACTCGTATACCTTCTTAATCCGGGCCTCGTCGTCAGGGGCCCAAGTTACTCTTCTTTTACACCTTCTTCATGATCGGCACTGGAGATGGCACTCCGGTGCGGAGGCTGGTGTACATCAGGCTCGTCGTCAGCCTAGGGGTCTCCCTCACCCTCTTCATCAGAAATATGTGGCAGGTCATCCTCTTGCAGTTGATGACCTACCTTGGGGGAACCTCCTGATATCTCGGAGTAGGAATAAACCTCATCTGCTCCATGAAGGCTTAAGCTGATGCAGCAGGTTGGGCAACCTTTGCACGGGTGGGCACTACTTCCGGTGTAGAGGCAGGCGACGAAGGCTGCTCTGGCAGCTGCTCAAGGAGAGGGAGGTTAGTCCTATGAACTCGACGTAAGCGAGCTGCCTGTGCAGCAAGCTGGCTCAGAGGGATGGACCTCCCTCTAATAGGTGGGACCTTCTGCCCACCTCTATCACGCATATGCGACATATTTACCTAATTTTAAGAAGGTTATATAACTAATTATATAAATTATAAATAATTATTATAAACACCAATTATAATTAAATATTATACAAGTCTATATATAACTAATTAAATTATATAACTAATTAACATACATTACACTACTTAAATTATATAAATAATTATATAAACCCTAAATTATTAATATAAAAAGCAATTAAAAAAATAATACAACCTAACCTAGATGGTGCTTGGCTAGTGCAGGGGCGGCGATGACCGGAGCTGGACGGCGGCGACCGGAGGAAGGACGGTGTAACATCCCAAAAATCAGGACCTAGAGGCTACAGCGGAAGTCTTAGGCTGTGAATCCCAACGCAAGAAGGAAGTTAGAAGTAAAATAAGGACTTATAGGTTTGAGGGGAAAGTAAGACAGGGGTTAGGGGATTGGTTAAGAGTTGTGAGTTTTAAGAGAAATAAGAAGGGAAAAACCAAGTATCAAGTCCAGCATGACTGTAGAGTTAACTTAGGAGGAGTCCCACCTGGTGGTGGACAGGCTAGCATGATGAAAAGTGAGGAAGGAAGTAGAGACATTGGAACTAGGGAATTAAATTGAGACGGAAGGAACTAAGCTTAAACGAATTGGCGAGAAGGAAGGAGAGAGGCGTACACTCAAGGAACCGAGGTAGAAAGGTGATTTTATGGAAAGGAACAAGGGAGTAGAGGAGCATAGTCTCATGGACACTTAGAACCCTTAACCTTAGCCTTATTGAAGTGAATTGATGATTTACATCATGGTCCACGTGAGTGTGCCCCGTTGGGCTTCAACCAAGGTTGTTGCTTAATTTTGGGTTTTAAGCCTAATGACCTTGGTGCACTAATTCGATAATATCTAGAGTTGTAGGTGTCCAATTGAGGTGATTCCACTTCCATTAGAATGATAAGATCCGGGCTTCGGTTAGATATATAATACGATAATATTCCAATCTCTTTTGCACCTCCAAACATGCTTATTCTCACTCAAGATAGAAAGCTCTCGCTTGAGCGTGGAAACCAGCAGAAATCAGGGAATTTTTCTAGTTTTCTCGCTCAGAGATCTCCCGAGCGAGGAAAACAGAGAGGAATGATGAAAATTCCGCTCGGGGCTCGCTCGACCGAGCATAAGCGAGGGTACTCGAGCAGATCTCCATAAAAACACTGTTAGGGCTCATTTCTCTCACTTTCTTCCATCTCTTCACTTTTAGAGAGAGAACCCTAGAGAGACGGAAGAGCTTTTGGAGCCAAGAGGAAGAAGGAAGAGCCACTCCACAACCTCAAGGTCATCAAGGAAGCTTGGATCCACCCCTCCATCACCCCCATTTCTCCTACTCTTGAGGTGGGTGTGGTCACCCACTCACTTCCATTTTGATTGCCCTATTGTATGCTCCCTATTCTTCTCTCCCCTTGCTTATTTACCTTGTTTGTGAATGTTATTGGTTGATTCTTTTAATTATAGTGGTTGTTTGAATGGTATGTGTGGATATGCTTAAACCCTATAATATACCTAGGTCTTTAAGTTACCATCTGCATGGATTAGTTATTGTATCCATCATATCATTCATACTCATGAATATATTTTTAATACCTTCAAGCATTCATGGGCCAATGACCATCAAAGAATATGTCATAGAGTCTTCGGACTATCACAGGGTCTTCGGACCATCATAGGGTCTCCAGACCATCACAGGACTTTGGGCTTTTATCTATAAGAAGAACGAGGTAACCACATCAAACTCTCGGCCAAGAGGGAGATGGGGGTTCTCAAGATAAAAATGACAACATGCATCGTTATTCATTGATAATAAGACTTAATCATAGGTGGCCCTGGATGACGGTCCTTGGTCACATGGTCGAGTGCTCAATCACAGTCACAGGTAGAGAAAAGACCCCGGGTGTCGGGTAAAAACTCATCACATTCATGTTTGCATAATTTCATAGTAATTGTTCATATCTTGGAATTGCTGAGTATGTTGACTGTTGCATCTCATTTGTATGCTACCCAACACTGCATGCTTTATAACACTCACTGGGACGTAAGTCTCACCACACGTTTTATGGAACATTTTAGTTATGCATGAGGTCTAGCCAGAGCATGGAAAGGTAGACTTGAGCCTAGGGATGAATAATTTCCCCTAGAAGTTATATGAGCTAGAGTAGCTAGACTTTTGTATAAGAAGGAGGATAGTAATTGAGTTAACTAATCTTGTTGTATTGTGGCTAGTTAATGGCAATTATTTATAACTGTATGTTTGGAAAGTTCAAGTTAAGTAAACATTGGTTACCTAAGCTTTGCATATGTTGTATGATTAATATATCGGTAATGTCGCGAAAATAATTTCATAAATTTAGGAAGGTTTTTCCAATGGGCACTATTCCTAGACTTCCGGAATTAGGACTTTACAGATGGCAGCGACCGGGGGTAGGAGGCAGTTTGGGGATTGTTTGAAGGTTTCAATCGGTGGAAAAGACAGAAAAATGAAAGGGAGAAGGTTTGGGACAGTAGGGAAGGGAATTGGAGAAAGCGAGAAGGAGAATGAGGGAGAAACAGAAGGGGCCGGAGGGAGAGAGGGAGGAGGAAGGGTTTTGTAGTGCGTAAGTTTTAAACGTAGCGACGGCCTGGCCGTCGCTGCGTTAAAAAAATTCTCTGACGGACCAAATTTTAATTTTAATTAAAAACATAGCGTCGGCCAAGTCGTCGCTACGTTTATTTTTTAATTTTCAGAAAAAAAAAATGTTTTTTTAGCATAGCGACGGCCTAGTCGTCGCTACAATGCCAAACGTAGTGACAACCGAGCCCTCACAACATATTAATTACACAGCTGCACGTTGAGCTGCGCATTTAATGTTAAAGCGACGGTTAGGCCGTCGCTAAGTTTTCGCGTCTAATTCAGCGCATTCTTGTAGTGGGGGCCCATGTTTTTTAAGTTTTCAATTTCAGCAGGCTATTGTGTTGGGGACTTGGAGTGTATTACATTATAAGGTCGCACTCCAATACCATTTGGCGAGAGAGGATTATGGTACCCTTAGTTAACCAGTCAATTAATAAACATACTTATCTCTTACTTTTCTAAACTGTCCTATGAGGCTGCGTGACATACTTATCTCTTACTTTTCCTATCAGCACATGACATATTGGGGAACACAAAAGTAGAATATTCAAAATAATTTGATATTAATAAATGGGTTTTTTTTGTTGGACTCCTTAACAGTATATGACTTTTGTTCTATAGATAGTTAGGCCTATTTCAAAAACAACATTGTCATCACTGTTTTCATTATCATTTACATGTATGTTTGTAGTTAAAGTTTTAGGATTGATAATGTTTTGTTCGACATATAGTCGTTATAATTACAATCGCCACTCGTATACTAGACGACGATTTAGTAATGTTTCTAGATCATATAGTCGTCATACAGGGACTTTTTCTAACAAAAAAGTATGTACATGTAAAAAGCAGACAAAGAAAAAATATTTTCCAAATAAGAGTGTTTTAGACGAGTGCTTGTCGTCACAAATCCTATCCCTCCTGGTAATGCCTTTTTTGAATACACTACCATGCCCTCACTTGGACAAGGTAATGGGAGTTGTACAAGCAATGCAATTAATTTGTGGTCTATTCACCTTAATGGGTTTGCTAGGTTCATGTTAAACCCGGGCAATGAAATGTATTCTTCTAAGGGTGGACATGGTATGTTTGAGCTTTTGGTTTTGTTGGATAGATCTCCATCGATAAATGACAAGCCCAAAATTATTGATATAATGGGCCCAGAGAATGTCAATAGTGCTGCTTGTATAGATGGGTTTGTTCGGCCCACATATGCCTCACAATTTAAGGTCCTTATTCGTTAGAAGGAGATTGTTCGTTGTGAGTCCAAAAACTGTTTGATAAATATTAAACTCTATATGACGTTTTCAGATTGTAACAGGATACAAGTGACATTCAGGGATGATTCTGTCCGGGATGGTTCTTACAATAATATTAAGTCTGGAGCTATTTATGTATATGCTGTATGAGATTATACTCAGCAAATGGAGATTCAAGTTGAGATAAATAGCTGAATATTGTACTATCATTGAGGATGATTCCTTCTTGTAAATGATAAAGGTCAAATTAAATGCAATTTGGTTATATTTAATGAAAGAATCAGTATATTTTCTTTGGTGCAATCATTGCTTGAGTTATGATCCTAAGGTTGTAATGACTTTTAATTTTTGGCAATGTCATCTATAAATTGTATCATAATTGTTATCTTAAAATCCCATAGATCAATGTTTGATGAATCTATTATATCAACATTATAATAATTTAAATAACAAAGTTGTTTTCAGATTAATTATCACATTTCATACAACCGCTTGTGGAAATAACACAGTTCATACAAACAATATCAATCACATTAAGCCACTAACAATCAATCTATTTTTATTTAATAATTGGACGCGCAGAAGATGGTTACAATGTTTTGAGAAATTGGCATTATCTCTTCCTGTTATTGGTTGAGAATGAGCTATTAAGGGTACTACCTTCAATCACAAAGTCAAGCCAGCAAAGGGCGCTAGACCCAGGAAGCCCATCCATAAGGAGTTGGCTTCCCTTGCATGGGTCAACATTGACCTTCCCACTTAAGGCTCAAGGCATCAAGACTCATATTTGATAATTTCCTTACTTAGAGTTTAATTCTTAATTTTCCTAAAAGGCCATGACCATCCCACTTAAGGCTCAAGGCATCAAGACTCATATTTGATAATTTCCTTACTTAGAGTTTAATTCTTAATTTTCCTAAAAGGCCACATGGTCATGGCATAAGTTCTTTAGTTTAATAGTTTGTATTTTATTTGAGTTGAATTTTTCCTCCTTGTTTTCCTTTTGAGTTGTGGGGACGAGAACAAACTGACTATAAATCTACATAATCCACTACCCGCTCCTGCTTCTGGTCAACCAGAGGTATCCTCCACGGGAGGCAATGATCTGCTCAAGCCGGGAACATCCATATCATGGTGGGGTTAGCAGGGGATTTTTTCCATCCACAAGACTCGAACTCGAGACATTACTTAAGAGGAATCAAGCATGCACCACTTGAACCAACCTAAGTTGGTAAATTTTTTCTTCTTTTAATTTATATTTTATATAAGCATTTCTTATATATTCTAAACATTTTAATTAAGTTCATTATATGATTTTTAGAAAAATAATTTAATTTTAATTTTCATATTTGGTCGCTCGAGAAAAAGGGGTTAGCTCCGCCCCTGGCTTATAATCAAGAATCCCTTTGAAACAATGGACCTTTGTGAAAAATGTAAAACCTCAATCTAGCTTTCATAAATACATCTACACATTTGAATTTCAACCTCGTTGTGCTCTCAAATCTTTTTAGTTTAAATTTTATGTTATTAAAAAACATGAAAAAAAATTAATTTTAAAATTAAAGATTAAATATATTTTTGGTACATACTTGAAATATAACTGATATTTATTTTTAGTCCCTATAATTCAAAATAAGTGGTTTTGATCCCTTGAAAATTAAAGCTGCAGCAATTTAGTCCTTATTAATTGTATAGTTTTCCTATAGATTTTCCTTCGAATTTTTATCGATAAATTTTTCACTTTTTGATAAAAAAATCGCAGGAAAATCCGCATGAAAAAATACATGAAAACTATACAATAAAGACTAAATTGTTGTATTTTCAATATTTGAGGGACCAAAATCCCAGATTTAAAATTATAGGGACTAAAAACAAATATCAACTATATTTAAGAGACAAAAAAACATATTTAACCGTAAAATTAATATATAATTTGGGATTAAAGTCTCATACTTGAAATATAACTGATATTTATTTTTAGTCCCTATAATTCAAAATAAGTGGTTTTGATCCCTTGAAAATTAAAGCTGCAGCAATTTAGTCCTTATTAATTGTATAGTTTTCCTATAGATTTTCCTTCGAATTTTTATCGATAAATTTTTCACTTTTTGATAAAAAAATCGCAGGAAAATCCGCATGAAAAAATACATGAAAACTATACAATAAAGACTAAATTGTTGTATTTTCAATATTTGAGGGACCAAAATCCCAGATTTAAAATTATAGGGACTAAAACAAATATCAACTATATTTAAAGTATATAATTTGGGATTAAAGTCTCGTGTGTGTGTGTGTGTGTGTTAATTTTAGAGTAAACATTTACTTATATTTTAAAAAGTATATTGCACGTTCAATTGAAATGATTTGATGAAATATCAAATGGTTTTTAAATTTTATGAAATTTTGTAGGCTTAATCTATTTAATGAAAACTGTTAATATGACGGTTGGATTGATTAAATTCACTTTCTATAAGAAGTTATTAAGTGGAGTAACTTTACCCAGAGTTACTCCTGGAGTAAGTTGATCCCCACCCTATATATATATATATATGGAGCATAGATGAGAGGATTAAATCATAACCCTTAAATTAAATAGGATTAAATTAAATGACTGAGATTAATTTAAGTAATTAAATTAAAATCATCATGTGCCCTATTTCTATTATTAACTCTGTTTCGTTGTGCCCTGTTTACAAAGGGCTGGGATCCTCTCCCGTAAACTGAAAACGGGACGAGATCCCGACCGTTTATTTAAATAAAATAAATAAAAAGCTACTGAAAAAAAAATCACAACCCTTGGATTGTAAACAGGACACTCTCAAGTTTAACTGGAGAGGATCCCGGCCCTTTTACAAACATAGTGCTGTTCCAATGGCACAACTGCACAGCCATTCCAATCACACACATCACATATGTTCTTGAGATAAGTTTTTCATACAATAAAAAATATATAATTCATATAACACATTTTTTCTCTCTATCTCTCTCTATCATATCATCCATCACATCCCACATATTTTCTATTTTCTCTCTCTTCTCTTTGTTGTCTCTCTATGTTGTACATGTACAATATGTACCAACATCATTTCTCTATGTTCTTTATTTGATTCTTGATACCAAGTTAATGATTGGTTTAGAATGGGAATGATGGTCCGGCTTTGCAATAAATTAAGATCGTGAATGATGGTGCCTGGTCTGCAAGTGATCTGAGTGAGCCATAAAGGGAAAAGCAATGTTCAGGAAGAGAAAGAGGAGCCACGGGAGAAGATGAGGCTGGATATAATAGGTGAAGAAAGAAATGGATGTGATGTGAGCATGCGATACTTTTTATTAACAAATTAATCCTAACCATTAATTTTAATGTAAGGGTTAAGAACACCTGTTACTTGATATGCTCCCTATATATATATATATATCAATCACGTGAGGACTTCTATTTTTAAATATTATATTTATTTATATTTAACTATCTACTATTAAACAAAAAAACACATATACAAATTAAAAAAAATGCAACTATATTACTCTTGCTTTCATAAAAATAAATTTTAAAATTTTTATTCTACCTTTTATCTCTTAGCATTTACTCAATTTTATAAAGTTTTTAATATTGGGTCATTTATTATTACATCAAAATTAATATAAAAGTAAAATGAAAAAAAAAGTGTAACTATTAATGCATTAAACTTGTAAGTGAATAGTTATATAGGAACAAGTTTTTCCTCTAAAAATTGACAATTAAATAGATATTGAGGTACGTGGTACTTCTAACAAAGGTTGGATGGAAGTTCTTCCTACAATAAATTATAGTTTACCATACACAATTTAAAACACATAAGTTTGTAACAATTAATAGCCAACTAGATAGATTCATATATCGTGTATATATATCATGCATGTGAGGATTTTTATTATTAAATAATTTTTTTGGTCTTAATTATAAGAATCTTTTGGAGAATTATCATGATTCTTTTTTATAATAATGTTTTAAAATTATCTCTTGCATTAATTTTTTTTATATAAATACTTTCATTAGTAAAGATAGATAAGTAATTAATTAGTAGAGAGAATGAGACAATTGAATAGTTAAATATGGAAAAAGAAAAGTAATAGATTTAAATAAATTCAAGAATAATTGTGGAAAAATGATATACTTTTTTAATATATTTATTGTAACTAAGCAAATTAACTAATTTTCTTAATATATCCTCATAAATGATTAAAAAGGTTCTTATAATTACAACTAAATAATTATAATTAAAGGGAGTACTAACTTAATTAACAGACGTTGTTGGGTCTTACTACAATAAATTATAGTTTATCATACACAACTAAAGCACATAAGTTTGTAGCAATTAATAGCTATCTATATTTTTTATAGATTGCACAGCTAACTATAGCACATAAGTATCGTGCATATATATCACGTGAGGATTTCTAATGTTAAAATATATTCTTTCAAGACTCAAATATAAGTAAAAAAACACCTACATATATGTCAGCACCTGATTTTGTCCGGAAGTTTTATTTCATTTCGTTCTTCCTATTTCCATGCACATATATATTTAATCATTTCTTTAGAAATCTAAAAAAATTAAAATATGGAAAAATAAAAAATAGATTAATTAATTAGTCAATTAATTAATTATTGAATAATCAATTAATTGAATGATTAATTAAACATTTTTAATAAAAGATTTTTTCAGATTATTTTTCTTTTAAAATTGCATTTGGGCCAACTTGAACCATTGTTTGTGAAGCTTGAGTTTTTCTCCTTCTTTCCAAAAATCTTTTGGGCTTGATTTTTTTTCCAGGCTAGGCCATCAGCAAGCCCACTTTGCTTGATTAATTACCACAAAAGAGAACAAAAGATAAAATATAAAAATTATAAAAAACAAATAGGAGGTAGAGTGTTAATTGAAATTCAGCACAACAGGCCTGCCAATTTCAGAGCAGGGCAAGTTGCAAGCACACAGCAGAGCAACTTGACTCTGTGAACACCTCCTGCCAAGGCAAGGGCACAACAGATTATGGCTGCAACATGGGTATTGATTGAACACAATGCAACTTGCACTGATGAAAGTGAGGCGGTTTTCTTTCCATTATATATACATTATGCAGAAAGAAAGGGGGAGAGGGGGGGGGGGGGGGGGGGGGGGGGGGGGGGAGAATACAGAAAAAGAATTAAGGGGAGAAATTTAATCAAACAGTCATACAAAGGAGAAATCAGGGGTCTACAGAAAAATTCGCGCAGAAACAAAAACACAGGTTAATTGTGACCATCAAGATTACCAGTGCAATTTCAGAATCAAAGAAAGAAGGCTAGCAAAGAAGATATCAAACTAAGGGAGAGGACAAATACAAAACTAAAATTACAGAGTGTGATACTGTCATCCAACATTCAAGTAAGTAGGACTCTCAGCTTTATACATTTCATCTTCTAATTTGTTGTTGCTTGACTGTGTTTCACAACCTTTACTTTCCTCAATCCAAGTCAGTAAACCCATACACAGCCCCTGCACTGTTCCATACCATTCATCCAATCCAAGGACCTGAGAAAACCAAAGTGAAAGGGGAGGATTCAGGGACTAAAAAAAGAAAATTAAAGAGAGAAATTAGAATAGAAATAAAAATCTAAAAACCGGAGAGAAGAGAGGAGAGGTGGGGCATCGCGCACCACCACCATCACCTCTGCCATGCCTCTGACCGAAGCCCAGCCGCGAGCCGCTGCTCGCTGCCACCACAGCCGCGTGCGCCGCCCGCCACCCCGCAAGCCTCCGCGCGACCGCCTTCGCCGCTCCTGTTAGTCACGCACCACCGTGTGTGCTCCCCCTGCAAGGTCTCCGTCACCTCCTCACCGCCGCGGCAGCCCCTTCGTCGTCTCCGCGGCCGAGGATGGCTGCTGCACCATCGCGCCGTCGCGCGCCTCACCGCCACACAGAGGCGGCCTGTTTCACCGCACAGAGGCAACCCCTCGCGTTCCAGTGGCCATGGCTACCGCGCCATCCAGCCACCGTCATCACTCTCCCGTTCATGTGCCCTGTTGTTGTTGCGACCATGCAAGGCCACCACCCCCTTTGCTTCCCCTTTTCAGTTTCCTAAGTAAACCTTAGCAGAGAATTATGAGATTAAAATTGAGTTTATATTATTCCTTTCTTTAAAAAAGGGGGGCATCTGATTCAATTTTGTGCTCCTCTCTCCACTTGTTTTTTTTGTTGGTTAAAAGATGAATTGGGCCTAAGAACCTACCGAGGCCCAATCCGGTTCTTTTTTCGTTTTTTTTTCTCCCATTTCTCTATTTTGTGTTGGGCCAATTATGATCTGCTGAGGCCCAACCCATTTTTCTTCTCTTTTAATCTGATTTTGGTTATCTTGTTTACTTTCATTTTTATTTTCTTAATGTGTATTATCTGTTTTAAATATGTTTTGTTTCTTTTATTGTTAGTAATCTTTCTTGTAAATTAATTAGATCCACCATCTTGAATTTCTTTTATGTGAATATTTATAATTATTTGTCTTCCAATTGTGAATGTAAATGTTTGTTTAACTTCCCGCCCTTGTAAATAATCTGTGATTTTTACTTATGTGTCCATGTAAATATTAGTTAATTTAATTTATCCCTTTCTTTTTCTTTGACGTTAAAAGAATAACATTTCTATCTTTAACGTCTAAAAAATAGCTGTGAAGTATAGCCATTTGCTAACAACATAGTTTGCTCGTAAATGCAAAATGAAACGTTGTTTCCAAAAATAAATCCATGCAATAATCAATCACGTTAATAGAATAACATTTCTATCTTTTAACGTATTTTTAAAATCAAAAGAAAATATTGAGTATAGTCATTTACTAACTCAATAGTGCGCGTGATTTCAAATCTTTTCCTAAAGTAATTTTCTAAAAAATAAACGACTTTAATCGAGGAGCTTTTCTATCGATAATGTCAAAAAGAAATTATTGAGTATAGTCACTTACTAACTCAATAATGCGCGTAAAAATCAAATCTCTTTCAAAAATAATTTTCTCAAAAATACGTTGATTGAATAGCATTTCTATCAATAACGTAAAAGGAAAATATTGAGTATAGTCATTTTCTAACTCAATAATGCCTGTAAAGTCAAATCTCTTTCAAAATAAATATTTTCAAAATAAGTGACGTTAATTGAATAGCATTTCTATTAATAACGTTAAAGGAAAATATTGAGAATAGTCATTTGCTAACTCGATAATGCACATAAATTTTGAATTTCTTTCAAAAATAAATTTTTTTCCAAAATAAACGACAATAATTGAATAGCATTTCTATCAATAATGTCATCTAGATTGCAAAAAGGATTCGCCGTATAGCCACTTGTTAACTCGATTCCCATTGTGTTTTCAAATAAATCCTTTTTTTTCAAAATTAATCTCTTTTAAAGATTAAAAAACATTTTATTTCTCTCCTTTTTCCAAAATCAAAATTCATCTTTTTCAAAACACAAACAATTGTCATTTTGTTCAGTTTTAGAATTACGTGGCTTTGATTTCTCCATTGCACCTGGGGATACGTAGGAGCGGGAACCGGACCCGTCAAGCCAAAATAAACAAAAATTGATTTTTCTCTTTTAATCCAAATTCAATTCTTTCATAACTTAGGTTTTTATTATAAAAATACAAAAAAATAAAGATAGCAAAAACAATAAAAATAATTTTCATTTTCATAAAAAGGGGTAAAATGAATATTTTCAAAGTTAACAAATTTTTGCACAATTAATTAGAGGTAACCGTTTTTTAAACGGATGTTGTAGGGTGCTAACACCTTCCCTACACATAAATGACTCCAGAACCCGAATCTAGTTTTGAAGACCATTTTTCTTTTTTAAAGGGTTTTTCCAAATGTTTTCCCTTAAAATAAACTTTGGTTGCGACTCCATTGAAACTCAATTTTTTCCAATATGTTTCGCCGACCCGTCGTGATCCTGGTTTCGACAATATGGTGGATTAAAATTAAAATATAAGTAAAACTTAACTAATTTCAACCTATTTAATATAATGACATCATCCCAAATTTTACCATGTATATAATTTATATTTTATTTTCCAACCACTCTATTCAGTGAATCGTGTCAATAGAAAGAAAGTATGTCCACTTGAAACAAGTTTCAATAAAATTGAATGTAGGGTAATTCAGACAATACAATTATTTTTTAGATGATATAAAAAAAATAAATTCAATTAACTTTCTTAATAAATGTAAATTTAATTGTTTTTACTTATATTTGAGTGAGGGAATATTCGAGTACTTAACAAACATTGTTTGATGGAAGGTACAATAAATTAGTGAAGTTGTTCACCATATAAAAACCACATTTGTTGGTTGCAATTAATAGCCAACTAGATTTACTATAGATACATGGCTAATTGGTAGCCAACTACTCACTCCATTAATATTTTTAAACTCTTGTTATTTAAGGTTATATACACATATTAAGAAAAGTTTAAATGTGTCTAAATTTATGAATTGTTTACTGAAATACCCTCATTTATATTCCACCTTTTTTTATTGAAAAACATTGAAAGCATAAGGAAAGAGAGAAAGACTAAATGTACTATCTTAAGAGATAAGGTAATACTCTCTCTGAATTTGAATACAAGCAAAAAAAATTAAATTCACGCTAATTAAGAAAGTTGGTTAATCCCATTTAATTTTCTTGTTGTCATCTAAAAAATTAATTACATTCCCTAAATTACTCTTCATCGAATACTTCAATTTTTTTTTTTTAATTTGTTTTAAGTGGTCATATTCTCTTTCTATTGGCACATGGTTCATTAAAAAATAAAATATGAATTAGATAACAATTTTGATAAAATTAGCCCTAAGAGCGGAGGATAATACTTTCAAGAATGAAATTTTTTAATTAAAATAGAAAGTATTAATTACATCAGAAGCATACATGAAAAATAATTAAATTCTAATTTTATCAAAACTATTAAACAAAAAATATTATAAGATAATCTTATTAATATGGTTAAATTAGTTAAGATTTGATTATATTTTAGTCCATCCTATGTGGATCTTTTTTGCTTATATTGAAGTATGGATGGAGTATACTATAATTGTAGTTGTTAGTGGAAGTATAAATAAGGATATAGTTGAAAAAAAAAAAGAATTAATTAGAGTTTGTCTGATTACTGTTTTTAAAAACAATTTTTAGTGTTATAGATTTTAAATTTTTAAAAAAATGTTTGATTAACAGTTTTTAAAAACTATTTTTAAAACTATTTCAAAATTTTTTTTATAAAAAACTAATAAAGGAAAACATGTATGGGGTGTTTTGCTTTTCAGTATTTGTTTTTAGTTTTAAAAATTGGAAAAGCGCAGACAACTAATGATTTTCAGTAGTGGCTGTAACATCCTAATTCCTAAAACATTAGATTTATACACATTGGAGACATAAGTCCTAAATTTAGGGAACAAATTTTCACGATATTAACGATATTGGTAAACATGATATTGATTTGCTTAAATAATCCAACGGCTACTTAAACATAATCAAAGTAAACTAAATACATAAAGTGGCATGAATGTTACAATACATGTGTCCTAAACAAAATAGAAACGCCCCATCATGGGTAACATATGTAATAAATATATCCATCAAAAGAATACAATATCAATGTACTAAATATCTCAAAATAATAGTGTACTAAATACATCAAAACAATATAAAGTCCCCATGCTCCAGCTCCCTCATCGTCTGACCTGAGGGGTACCCTGTGCATCTAAAAGGATAGCCACAAATGTGCGGTGAGACTAGTGTCTCAGTGAGCATAACTATGCATGCAGGCAATGTAGGGAAGACAAGTGTATGTTATGCAACAGTTAAAACGTAAGGAAACAAGAGAGAGAGAATTTTAAGGATTTATGCAGTTCAAAAATTATGTCGATATTGTTGAGTTCATCATCAAAGTCTGAACATTACCTTACTTGGACTTTCTATCTCATTTATGGCAAAATTAAGGAGACATTGGCAATACAATTGGAGGAACGTTATACTAAAAGTTCTCTGCCACTTACCTCATTAGCTCCAAATTTTGGGCAGAAGAATCGACTGTAGAAGTCAAATCCCAACCCTGGAGGAGCACTCCCTGAAACAATTATCCCCCTTCCTGGACATTTAATGATTGCATCCATTTGTGGCTTTACTTCTATGATGTTTTCTCCATATGAAACTTCAACCTAGGAGAAATGGTAAGCTCTATAATGTTCCATGTGCACAAATTGCTCAAAACACATAACTGCAATTTTGTAGGTGAGAGTAAAGTAGCATAAGATATATACTATATATTCCTTCTCCAATAATCTAGCTAACAGATATGGGTGATGCACCCAAATAGAAAAAATAAAAATATGGTCATCACTAGATACTGGTATTATAAGGATTTGTTTTATAACAATTAATGCAATAAATATATATTTTACAAAGTCAGAGATAAGCTAGCAGTTGCATAATAAAATGCATCCTCACAAGTAGTCACCAGCAGAGATAGATATAGTAACTAACTCACCTAGTGGTGTACCATGCATAATCAGTTTTGTCCTTAATCAAGCTGTAAAGCTCAGCAGGAATCCACTGGTTTGTTGGACGTTTCTTGGTAGATGGAATTGCCTCATTAAACACCTCCCACTTGTGATTGTTTGCAACGCCTGACTTCACATAGTTCCTTGAATTGTGTTGTGAAACAATCTGTTTTAGCCAATGCAAAATAAATGGTTAGTTAATTAATTAATTAATTAAAGGATTCATCCACATGAATTTGCTAGTTGCTAATTAATTAATTAATTAAAGCTTCGTAATTACACAAGGAAGTAGATACACTGAAGTGTCCACAACAATAGCAGGGAAGGAAAAATGGAAAGAAGCAATTCTATTGCACTTGAAAAAACTATTCAGAAGATAATAGGACCACAAACATATGGGAATTAAAACAATAACTGCAAGAGCGAATTAAAACTTCAATGTCCAATACCTTCCTCTCACAAAAGTTGATAATTTAAATGAAAATTACCTTGCTATGAGGTCTGACAGATGTAATCATGTCAATCCAAATCCAAAAGAAGATAACTGTAACAAAATGAAACATGATTATTACAACAAAATCATGAAATGTGTTACATAAACTAGAGAAACATGCTGCACATTGATACCACGAGCCTCTCTCTCCACATTGACATAAAATCTTTGACAAACAAAAGCTTGGTTGTTTAATTCCTGTTGGATGTTAGGGAGGAAGCTAAGTTCTGTAGTAACTAGTTACCAAGAACCACGAGGAAAAGAAAGTATCATTACAGTTCAACAATTGTTGAGCACAAAACCAAAACTCAAAGTACGAAAAACGGAGATTGGAAAAGTAGAACTTCACTTGTAAGTCTTCGTTTGCTAAGATCCAAAAGCTGGTCAAGTATGCTAGTTTCTGTAGCACTCTCATTTGAAGTAGAAGCTACAACAAGCGCTAATTCCCATCCCATTATTCCATTTGCTAGCTGCTGTAGCACTTTCATTTGATTCTCATCCACAAACAAATAATAGCAACTGATTTAATCCCAAAAATCCCAAATTACAAACCCTAAATTAAAATTTAATTTGAAACCAACAAATTACAAAGTTTCTCCCACAGTTTACAGGAAAATCAAATGGAAAAGAGATAAGTAAATGCAGAGAAGCTTACAAATCAAAAGAGTTCGTGATCAATGGAGCTTCGGGAGGCGACAATGAACACAGAGGCTGCTGGCGGATGAGCTCTGGGAGGAAACCATGACGAACGTAGAGACCACTGTCAGCGTAGGATGCGTAGCTTTGGGAAACGACGAAGAAGAACACGGAGGCGCCAAGAGAGCTCTGAACTTCACGGTGACAATGGTGGTTGCGAAGAGAAAGACGAGAGACTGGGAAAGGAATAGAAACCGCGATGACAGTGGGCAAATTATTATTTCCATTCCTATTTCCTTTTATTTTAATTTTAATACTTTAAAACTAAGAAAAACATTATTATTATAGATACTATGAAAACCCCGAGCAAACAGGAGAAACCGTGGGCAAATTGACCTATTTACCATGGTTTAACTCACGCTTTACAACCCACGTTAAATATCTGACACCATTGCATATCACCTTAATTTATCGGGGGTCAGAACAACCTCAACAATAAAACTGCCGGTAAAATTCATTTTCCTTGTAGTGGAAAACCGCCTTGCTTCCTATGAAGGTGTGTCAGAAGCTTGAAAGTATGGCGCGTAACTTCATTTAGGGTCACCAAAGTGATGCTAGGAAAATGCATTCTCTAAGGTGGGATTATTTTTGTTAGCCTAAAACTACTTGAGGCATGGGTCTAAAAAATCTCCAATCTGTTAATAAGGCCTTTATTATGAAACTTGGAGGTGAAGGTTTTGAGACATAAATATTGTGTTGGGGATGATATTATGCATGTTATTAATTAGGGAAAAAAATCTATGGTTTAGAGGGGTATTGTTCAGACTTGGAAGTATGTTTCGCAGGGTCATAGATGGAGAATTGGAAATGGTGAAAGAGTCCAATTTTGGAATGATAACTGGATCAAATCAGGAACCATTCTTAAAGATGTTATCTTACAGCCTATTCCTTCTAGCCTACCTAATGGCACCATAGCTTCAGTTTATAACAATAGATGGGATTGGAGATTTGATATCTTTCATCACTTCCTTCCACAACCTTTGATCAGGGAAATCAGTGGGTGTATGGGGGGCACTGTGACATTGGTCCAGATACTCTTGTTTTGGGGGGAAAACCTAGGATGGAGCCTCTACCACCAAGTTTGCTTATGAGTTGATTGAGGCCTCACCTTCCAGTCGTTATTCGTATATTTGGAGCTATATCTGGCATTAGTTTGGCCCCTACAGAATCAAAGTTTTTCTTTGGTTAACCATCAATGGTGGCCTCAAAACTAAGACTTATCTTGCGAAAAGAGATCTTAATATTATATTTCAAAAATGTGTCCTGCTTGTAACAGTGCTCCTGAGACTGCTAGTAATTTGTTAAGAGACTGTACTTGTGTGCAAGCTCTCTGGAATCTTCTTCTCCGAAATCTCCCCCATCAACACTTTTCTCCATGAACTGGGATCTCTGGATGAGGCATAATTTAAAGCCTAGAAGAGCTTACTGGAAGGAATCTGATTGGTGTATAGTCTTTGGGTTAGCCCTTTGGATCCTCTAGAATGATAGGAATGATATGGTCTTTAACAATCATGCTAACTTAGTTGTGGACCTATTTCAAAAGCTTACTTGCAATCTTCATGAATTTAATCATGCTGACTCTCTAATTCCAGAGCTAGCTGCTAAACCTTCCCATTATGATTGGCAGCTTTGTGGTTGGAACTTGTTGGAAATCCCTCCTTAATTAATTAATACATTCATGCATGGGAATAAACAATGGATTTATCCAAGGTCTTAATTCAATGACTCTTGAAGAAATGCACATTCATCTTTGGAAAGGTGAAAAGAATTTAATACCCATTATCTCTTCTTGATGGAAGCCTCACCCCCCTTCACTGTAAATAGGGGAATTGAGAGAAGCTTGGATCATCAATCCAACTAGAGAGTTGAGAATCAAGAGTAAGAAGTGAGAGTTTTGTAATCCTCTTTGAGAGAGAGTTTGAGTGATTCCACCACACTTGGTGAGATAGATTGATTTGTATTCCATACTAGAAGGGTGATGAGGTTGAGTGTTATCCTCTTGTATTGAGAGAGAATCATTGTAATCCTACTTTGATAGTGGAGATCTTTACTGGCTAGTGCCCGTGGTTTTTTCTTCTCACATTGAGGAGATTTTCCACGTTAAAATTCTCGGTGTCATTCTTCTACTTCTGCTCTATTTTTCTTTGTCTACTTATTGCTTCCGCAAGTGCCCATTTTGCGTCTACACAGAGGAGGGAGAATTGGTACTGTTTATCCCAACAGTGGTATCAGAGCTCCCAGGTTCATCCGGGGAGCATAGCCTGTGTGATACAAGATGGAAGGAGCTATTTCTGATGGAGGCATGTTCAAGTTGACAGCAGATAATTATTCCTATTGGAAGCCTATGATGGAGGATCACTTATACTGCAAGGATATGCACGAGCCCATTTCTTGCAAAGAGAAACCAGAAGGTAAGAGTGACAAGGATTGGGAACTTTCGAATCGAAAAGCTGTTGCAATAATTTGAAAGTATGTTGATAGAAGTTTATTTGAGCATGTGTCCACGTACACAAATGCTTATGAATTATGGTCAAAACTTGAATCTATGATTCAAAAGAAACTCCAAGAAATAAAGCATCCCTTGTACGAAGGCTGGTGAAACTTGACTACAAGGATGGACAAAGTATGATGGAGCACTTGAATACATTCAAGGGCCTTGTCAACCAATTGACAAAGATAGATATGAAGATTGATGATGAATTGCAAGCACTTCTGCTACTCAGTTCGTTGCCTGAAAGCTAGGACATGTGACACCCTTCTACCCTCAAACTCTTACACATTAAATAATTCGAGATTTAGAAAGATAACGTCCCACAACGGGTAAAAATGTTCACATTTCTCATCATTCAAAACGTCATTTATTCCAAAAGTAAACTCACATAAGATAAAATAGAAGTAATAGTTCCCAAAATACTTAAGCAGCGGAATTAACATCAAAATAACCTACTGGCCATGTACGACACTTAAGCAGTTTATAAAATCCTTTCCTAAAATAGAGAACACAAAATAAAAATCCCCAACAGTATACCCTGATGTCACATATATCAGAGCGACTCTCCCTTCAATTAATACTCGACACCAGTTGTGTCATCATCATCACCTGTAAAATTAACCACAGTATAACGGTGAGGAAAAGAATACCACTCATACATACACATAGGAGGCTACCCTATCCTCACCCACATATAATCCTCATTATCATCAAGTAATCACATACTCAGAACATCTTACACCTTTATTATCAAACATCTTATTTTAACACAATTATACGAATCACACTTTATAAATCATTAAGCACATTCCCAACACATAATACTCATCTTATCAATAATTCTCATAACATCATAATATAATTCAACATCATCATCAAATACAATACATATTCATCTATCATCATGCACACCAAAACATCATCAACATCATCACAATCATCATAATCATCATACTCATCATAATCATCGTAATCATCATAATTATCATAATCATCATAATCATCGTAATCATCATAATCATCATAATCATCATACTCATCATAATCATCATAATCATCATAATCATCATACTCATCATAATCATCATAATCATCGTAATCATCATAATCATCATAATCATCATACTCATCATACTCATCATAATCATCATCCCAAGGATCATGATTTGGAACTCCACACAATGGATGCACCTCATGAATCTCCCTAGTTGTTACCAATGATGGCCTCACCGTTAAACACCACACAGGCCGGTAAGTTGTACATCACCCCACTCTAGGCTTGTACAGAGAATATCTCCCACCATGGTCTCTTCCCTGAGATGCACTCCACCCTTCTCTAGGCTTGTGCAATCTCAAGTACAATCACCTTCCTGAGTTACACTCGTCTCTCACTAGGCTTGTGCACCCCAAGTACAATCACCTCCCTGAGTTACACTCGCCTCTCACTAGGCTTGTGCACCTTAATTACAATCACCTCCCTGAGTTACACTCGCCTCTCACTAGGCTTGTGTACCTCAAGTACAACATCATATATACTCAAAGCATCATCATCATCATAAGATTAATTACATCATCATCATTATTATCATCATAACATCATCATTAATCATCCTCATCATAAGCATCATTATTCATCACCATCATAAAACATCATAAGCATCATTAATCATCATCAATCACCCCCCATAAGGTTATACACAACATCATCATCATCATAATAAACATCCATTCATCAAAGGTATAATCATATCATCGAAGTCACACCAAAATCAAGTATAACAATCATCATCAAACACTAGGATCTGAAAATCCACACTGGTAATCAATTACCAACCTCCAGTAATCGATTACCTGCAAGCAAAGCCTTTGGTAATCGATTACAATCCCTCTGTAATCGATTACAGCATTCCTGTAATCGGCTGTAATCGATTACCTGCGAACAAACAGCACTCTCAGGCTGCCCAGAAACCCTCGTAATCGATTACAGACCTCTGTAATCGATTACCCGTTCTCACGATTTTTATCACCTCTAAACCTCTCTAATCAATCCTCTTTGTTAAACAATCATTCATATGCGTTTATATCCATAAAACTCAGTAAAAAACACCAATCGTTTCACAGATTATACAGTTAATCCATCAAAACCCCAAATCATCAAACCCTTAATTACCCCTTTTCATTATTCTCAATATCCTCTTCAATTTTACCCAAGAATTCATCAAGATTCATCAAATCAATCATCAATCAACAGTTTTCATCATACATTCTCAATATAACATATATTAATACGAATTTAAAGTCTTAAGTTATTACCCAAGCACCCCCACATGCACATACAAGCAGCACCCTCTCCCCCACCGTACCTTGAAGTGAAGATCGAATAGCAAGGAAGACTCTTTCTTGATTCTTGATGATCACTCTGCAGCAACCTCCTCTTGAGACTTGGTTTCTCCCCTCCTTAGCATTTCCCTCTTTGATGATTTGAAGAATAAGGATTAGGGTGAACTGATAACCCCCTCCTTACTAAAATGCCTATATGGGATTGGGTCCATCCTCAACCCCCTTATCTTCTTTTTAAATTTGAACTAGCTTTATGGATAAAATTACTCATAATATTAATTCTATTATTTATCCTTTATTTCATCTACTTTATTAATTAAATTTAATTTTATTTTACTTAATAAAATTCAGGATGTTACAACTCTCCCCTCCTAAAAGAAAATTCATCCTCGAATTTTACCTGAAGCAAATAACTCTGGATAGGACTCCTTCATCTTCTCTTCAAGTTCCCAAGTAGCACTCTCGGGTGTAGGTCCTCCCCAGATTACCTTAACTAAAGTAATTTCTTTACCTCGAAGTTGTTTCACCCTCCGATCCTCAACTCTCACCGGCATGGTTTCCACCGTCAGGTTTTCCTTAATCTCAAGGTCATCCGACTCAATCACATGCGAAGGATCATGAATGTATTTCTGGAGTTGAGAAACATGGAAAACATTATGAAGGTTTGACAAGTGTGGAGGTAAAGCAATCTGATAGACAACATTACCGACTCTTCTGAGAATTTGGTAAGGACCAATGAATCGAGGTGTAAGCTTTCTAGACTTTAATGCCCTACCAACCCCAGTCCACAGAGTGACTTTCAGGAATACATGATCTCCTTCTTTGAATTCCAATTCCTTCCTCCTCTTATCAGCATTGCTCTTCTGCCTACTCTGAGCTGTCCTCATCCTCTCCTGAATTACCCTAACCTTATCAGTGGTTTGTTG
Source organism: Sesbania bispinosa (assembly GCA_026901365.1). Lineage (NCBI taxonomy): Eukaryota > Viridiplantae > Streptophyta > Magnoliopsida > Fabales > Fabaceae > Sesbania > Sesbania bispinosa. The sequence goes on from QLOH01000477.1 coordinate 472,279, forward strand.
CTCTATCTCTAGTCCTAAAGCAAGGCCCTCTCCCGGCTCACACCAACACAAGGGTGTTCTACACCTCCTACCATACAATGCCTCATAAGGCGCCATACCTATGCTAGAGCGAAAACTATTATTATAAGTTAACTCTATCAAAGGTAAGAAGCTATCACAACTACCCCCTTGGTCTAACACGCAAGCTCTAAGCAAATCTTCTAAGGATTGAATGGTTCTCTCGGTCTGACCATCAGTTTGAGGGTGATAAGCTGAACTAAGCCTAAGTTGGGTCCCCAAGGCTTGCTGCAAACTCTCCCAAAATCTAGAGGTAAACCTGGGATCTCTATCAGAAACTATACTAGATGGTATGCCATGCAATCTCACAATCTCACTGATGTAAATCTGAACTAGTTTCTCTAAGGAGTACTTAATATTAATGGGAAGAAAATGCGCACTCTTAGTTAACCTATCCACAATGACCCAAATAGAGTCATGCCCCCTTACAGTCTTAGGAAAAGCAACTACAAAGTCCATGGAAATGCTATTCCACTTCCACTCAGGTATACTTAAGGGTTGAAGCAATCCTGAAGGCTTTTGATGTTCTACCTTAGACTTTTGGCACACTAAACAAGCACTCACAAACTCTTTTATGTCTCTCTTCATCCTAGGCCACCAAAACACTTTCTTCAAGTCTTGATACATCTTAGTCGATCCTGGGTGAAAACTAAGCTTACTTCTATGCCCCTCTTCAAGCAGTAAACGCTTAATGGTAGGTTCACCAGGCACACACACCCGGTCTCCAAATCCCACTACCCCCGTCAGTACCTGTCACAAACTCTCCACCATCACCTCCTTCTATAGCCTCTCGTCTAAGCACCAAAAACGGATCTTCCAATTGAGCCTTACTAATATCCTTTAACAGATCATTGCTTACTTTAATCATCCCTAACCTCATACTATCAGAAGTCACCTCACAAGCTAAACTCAAATCCCTAAACTGAGTCAAAAGATCCATTTCCTTAATCATCAGGGAACTAACATGAATTGATTTCCTACTTAAAGCATCAGCCACTACATTAGCCTTTCCGGGATGATAACTCAACTCAAAATCATAGTCCTTAAGAAACTCTAACCACCTCCTCTGCCTCATGTTCAGCTCTTTCTGATCAAACAAATATCTAAGGCTCTTATGTTCACTAAAAACCTCAAATCTAGAACCATACAAGTAATGCCTCCACATCTTCAATACAAACACTACAGCCACTAACTCCAGGTCATGGGTTGTTGAGTCTCAAAAAATATCATAAGGAAGACTATGATGATTTAAGACAGCTCAATCCCTAAGTTTTAATGTTTATCAAATTTGGTTAAAAGATTTATCATAGATACATATATGTTTTAATGATCTATCTATGATTTCAGCAAGCCACTATAAGCTTATATAAAGACTATGTGAAGTGCTTTCAACCTGTCTAAAGAGTTAAGCCTTCTGAATGTTCAACCCGTCTGAAGTGTTGAAGCCGTCTGAAGTGCACAACTCGTCTGAAGTGTTGAAGCCGTCTGAAGTCTCATTAATGACGTGGCACCCTTTGCTGAAGTTTGTGGAGACTTTTCTGAACCTCTGCTGCACATACCTTTTCAAACACGTTTATAGCAAGGAACACAGAGACCTTTCCTTGTGTTTTTTAATTTCATACATCACTGAGGAAATCTCTGCAACGCAGCCTCTGCAGCAACGTTTGTAGCAGCTTTATGGCAGGAGCAACCTTGTACCGTGTCAGAAATATCAGAGCTCTCAGAAGCATGTCTCACAACGGATTAAATAGCATTTAATGCTATCTCTAAACGGTGGTATTTCAACGGATTGAAGATTGGGTATAAATACCCCTCCATGAAGACCATCAAGAGTCAGAAAATCAATATACAAGAAAGCCAAGAGAAACATCACGCTGCAAGTTTTTACTCTGTAAAAACTCTTTGATAAAATTTGTTGTACACATTTGTATACCCTGAGCATACCTCAGTTTTTATTGTACATTGTCTCTGTTTAAGCTTCAAACTGGTATAGTTTAAAAGCTTAGACTTATTTCTTTGTAATCTTTGTTTAGAGCCTGGAGAGGCTTGACTGTAAAAGAATACTTGGTTGTAGAGCCTGGAGAGGCTTGACTGTAAAAGAATACTTGGTTGTAGAGCCTGAAGAGGCTTGACTGTAAAAGAATACTTATAATCTTGGTGAAGATTAAGAGAAAATCCAAGTGCTAGTTGGCATTGGGACTGGACATAGCTCACAGTGGTAGTGAGTGAACCAGGATAAATTCCTTGGCTAAGCACCATTGCATTATCAACAACAGAAGCAGAATACATCTCAGCAGCCAGTTGTTGTTCACAACTGCTATGGGTGAAGTATCAGCTTTAGGATTTTAATATTCCTATTTCTGCTATACCTGTTCTTTGTAATAATACAAGTGCAATTAATTTGTCTAAAAATCCTATCCAACATTCTAGGGCTAAGCATATAGAAATTAAGCATCATTTTATTATAGACTATGTTCAGAAAGGTGTTTTTGATATTCAGTTCATTGAAACAGAGCATCAATGGGCAGATATATTCACAAAACCCCTGACTGAAGATAGATTTAAGTTCATACGCAATAATTTGAACATACATGCATTTTCTAATAATTGATTGTGTATGATACTGTCTGATATGTTAAGAGCGTCTGAAATTCCAGGGTGTCTGAAATTGTGACATGTCTGAAATTTTAGGGTTTCTGAAATTTTATATGTGTGTCTGAAATTTCTCACTTGTCTAAAATGACTTGCTGACGTGGCTATCTAAGACGGTTGAATTCCATTTATTTTGTCTCTTCCACTTCGCACGTTACCCAATGTCTATGCAGCCAGTACTAGCCATCATTGCATCGTGGATCTATAAATGCAGGAGTAAGTGTGTCGAGGAAGCCTTACACTTTCTCTCAGCATACTGTTTGAACTTCTCCTCTCAGGCAACCGTTTCCTCTCAAGTTTCTCTGCAACTTATCAATGGCACCAAAGAAGTCTTCCAGTTCCGGTGGAAATGTGGTCAGATCAAAAGGTGTGGACCTTGAGGAGCTTCGAAATCTTGGTATGGATTTGGTTGAGGAATTTGATGCTGCTGGATGGACTCCTTTCTTCGACTACATTTACTGTTCATGGCATGAGCAGAGTGTGATAGATTTCTGGTCTTCAACTCGAGGAATACCTAACTCCAAGGGAGTGTATGAAAGCATCAAGGCTACTGTTCTAGGAGTCCCTATTTTTGTTGATGAAGGGATTCTCTCCACCATCACCAAGGTCAAGGCTGAAGGAGAAATCTTCACTCCAGGGTGGGAGTTGAGAAATGGTGGGCAAAAGAAGTACACCAAGATGCTATATGGGACTGAAGAACCCAAGAACCCTGATGCTAAGTACATGCTGTACAAAGTCAGAGTTCTACACTCCATCTTAGGATGCTCAATAATTCCTAAGAGTGGAAGCAGGAATCACATCTCTGAACTGGAGAGATTCTGCTTGATTCACCTACTGCAGAAGAAGAAGATGAATCTTCCAAGCATCTTAATGTTCCACATGCAAAAGAAGATCAGAGATTCTGGTGCAAATCTTCCTCACAACACCCTCATAACAAAGGTACTCTTGCACTTTAAAGTACCTATTGAAAGACTGTTTGATCACAAGTCACCTGCTTTCTTTGGTGAGTCAAATCTGAAGAGCATGAATATGAAGAACCCTCTCACTCCAAGACCTCCATCTCCTACTCTAAAGGAGAGTGTTCTCATGGAGAAGGCCTCAAGAAGAGGAAGCACAATAGAGATTCTTGAACAAGAGCTTCAAGGGGACATCAGAAAAGGAGAGTTCAAGGCCTCTAAACCATCCCCTCAACCTAAACTGAAGAAGCTCCCTGTGAGGAGTGCAGCAAAGGTATCTTCAGCAGCTTCTACTTTGCACACTCAGGCATCTGAACCTGTTCAGAAGGCTTTGCAAAAGCCGTCTGAAATAGTGGGTCAGGGTTCTGAAGGTGTAAAACCTCTTAAGCCTACTTCTGACATAGAAGGAAAGGCTCATGAGGAAGAGATTGCTAACCTTGCTGATCCTGAAGCTGTAGCAGCTCCACCTCTGGCAGCTTGCCCCTCTGATCCAGAGTTGATTCAAGTAGCAGTCATAGCTACTGCCTTAGAGCAAGAAGAATTGGATAAGAAGGCTGAGCAAGAGAAGACAGACTATGCTATTGCTGTGGCCTCTCAGCTAGCCTTGGTTGAAGATGAAAGGCAAGCTACCTTGGCTCAAGGTAATAAGAAGAGAAAGAGGTCTAGTGCTCAGCAAAGGAGGAGAACCAAGAGCAAGATTCTTGAGACAGCTCCTGAACCTACTACTAGGGTTACAAGGAGCATTGCTAGCCAAATGGAAGCTATGGATGAAGCTAGCAAGTACCAGAACTTTGTAAAGGCCAATCTCTATTTCAAGTAGAGAAGAGAAGAAAAACAAGCTGAAAGGGAGAAGGTGTCTGAACCTGAGAAGGTCAAACCCCCTGTGAAAAGACCAAGGGTGAGGTTTGACAATGTGACTCCATCACCTTCTTCCTCACCAGAAAAGAAAGAAGAAAAAGAGAAGGAAGTTGTTCAGCAACCTATGGAGACAGAAGAAGAACCAGCACCACCATCTTCTTCATTATCATCATCATTTTCAGAGTCAACCCAATCTGAAGAACCTTTTGTAGAGATTCAGCAAGGAGGGAGCTCAAAGGTGTGGAAAGGGAATATGCTGCCTGAACACATTAGGCTAGGACCTAAAAGTAGGGATTTCTTCACAAAACCCACTTTTGATCCTTATGCATTTCCTTTCACTTAGCATCAGTATGATGAGGAAGCTGAAGTGCCTCATAAGAGGTATGAAGGACCTTTCTTTGAAAGGGAAAGGGTTCCCAAGTTCCCAAACCTCTATGAAGAACTGCAATATTTCAGAGATGCACCCCCTATCTCTCTGCACCATGGGCTAGTCAAGCATACTTCAGATGCTGAAAGAGAGAAGTATCAAGGAAGCTTAGACCAGATGTACTCAGGGCAACTTGAGAAGATCAGAAAGGGTGTGGTATCACCTGCTCACAAGTGGGCTCCACTTAACCCTTTCTCTGATAAAGATTGTCTGAAGTTGTCCAATGAAGATTGGTGTTTTGCAATGCATCTATACACAGAAGGAGAACTGGTAGAGTGGGACTACATCAAGTCTGTTGGCATGAGAGGATACAGGCCCCCTAGAACATTTTCCATCAGGCTAACCACCAAGATTCTAGTGCAACCTGATAGAATTGTTCCTAGGTACCCTCTGAAGGAAGGCCCTGCTGATAAGTTCAAGGAACCTAAGGCCTATCATGTTCCCTTCAAGCCTCTGACTCCAAGAGAATGGAAGGAGCTACCAGCAAAGGTCAAGAGACAAGGTGGAGGCATGGATCACAGTTTCAGAGACAGAGTTTGGTCATCTTACTAGAAAATCAGAGAGGATGCTGGATCCTCTTCTGGGTCAACTGGACCAAATGCTGATTCTATCATAGGGCATGGGGAATTCATGAATGTGAAGTATCATTACATCAGAGGCCATTTCCCACCTCTGTCTGAACCATTTCATGAAGACTGGGAGATTATGTGTCCCATTGGAACATTCTTCTTTCCAGTGTATCATCCACAGGAGTATGGTTTGCTTCCAGGTTTTGATGTGCTGAGAATTGTGTGCAGACACATCCAGATTATTCTTTATGAAGCACCACCTGATCCTGAAGAAGAGAACAGAAAGCTCAGGCTGAAGATAGAGAAGCTAGAGAAGAAGAATGCTTATCTCATTGCTAAACAAGATAAGATTCTTCAAGAGCAACAGCAGATTAGAAGTGGCCAAGAAGACATGAAGACTGCTCTCATCTCTCAGATTGACAAGGCAAAGGATGAGCTGATTTCCTTCATGAAAGAAGCTTTGCTGAAGAAGGATGGGTAGTCAATGATGTGTAGCCATGTCTCATGTTTATTTCTGCTAAGTGATTTCTTTTTTGAACAGTTTGATTAATACTATCAGTGTTTCACATCATGTTGTGTTTGTGCTGAGTTTGCTGTTTTCTTTCATACTTCATGATTTTGCTATGATTGCTGTTGTTGTTGTGCTATTGATGACAAAAGGGAGTATAAAAAACTAACAAAATTTGAATCTGAAGTGATCACAGGACTCAGGGGGAGTAAATAAGAAACTGATAAGTATTTTTGATCAAATCAGTTTAAGAGATCACCATCTGAGGGGGAGCTATTTATTCTTTTATCTTTAAAACTCCTTTCAGATTTATGTATTTTAAACAAATTTGTCATCATTAAAAAGGGGGAGAATGTTGAGTCTCAAAAATATCATAAGGAAGACTATGATGATTTAAGACAGCTTAATCCCTAAGTTTTAATGTTTAACAAATTTGGTTAAAAGATTTATCATAGATACATATATGTTTTAATGATCTATCTATGATTTCAGCAAGCCACTATAAGCTTATATAAAGACTATGTGAAGTGCTTTCAACCTGTCTGAAGAGTTAAGCCTTCTGAATGTTCAACCCGTCTGAAGTGTTGAGGCCTTCTGAAGTGCACAACCCGTCTGAAGTGTTGAAGCCATATGAAGTCTCATTAATGACGTGGCACCCTTTGCTGAAGTTTGTGGAGACTTTTCTGAACCTCTGCTGCAAGTACCTTTTCAAACACGTTTATAGCAAGGAACACAGAGACCTTTCCTGGTGTTTTTGAATTTCATACACCACTGAGGAAATCTCTACAATGCAGCATCTGCAGCAACATTTGTAGCAGTTTTATGGCAGGAGCAACCTTGTACCGTGTCAGAATTATCAGAGCTCTCAGAAGCATGTCTCACAACGGATATTAAATTGCATTTAATGCTATCTCTAAACGGTGATATTTCAACGGATTGAAGATTGGGTATAAATACCCCTCCATGAAGACCATCAAGAGTCAGAAAATCAATATACAAGAAAGCCAAGAGAAACATCACGCTGCAAGTTTTTACTCTGTAAAAACTCTCTGATAAAATTCGTTGTACACATTTGTATATCCTGAGCATACCTCAGTTTTTATTGTACATTGTCTCTGTTTAAGCTTCAAACTGGTATAGTTTAAAAGCTTAGACTTATTTCTTTGTAATCTTTGTTTAGAGCCTGGAGAGGCTTGACTGTAAAAGAATGCTTGGTTGTAGAGCCTGGAGAGGCTGGACTGTAAAAGAATACTTGGTTGTAGAGCTTGGAGAGGCTTGACTGTAAAAGAATACTTGGTTGTAGAGCCTGGAGAGGCTTGACTGTAAAAGAATACTTGGTTTGTAGAGCCTGGAGAGGCTTGACTGTAAAAGAATACTTGGTTGTAGAGCCTGAAGAGGCTTGACTATAAAAGAATACTTGTAATCTTGGTGAAGATTAAGAGAAAATCCAAGTGCTAGTTGGCATTGGGACTGGACGTAGCTCACAGTGGTAGTGAGTGAACCAGGATAAATTCCTTGGCTAAGTTTTCTTACCCTTATCTCTTGTCAATTTATTTATACTAATCAAAGGGTGTTGAAAAGCAATTCTGATATTTTAAAAGCAAGAAAACCTTTTAAAATACATTTTCAGAAGCCGTCTTAAGGAACTTCAGACAGTCTTTCAAAAACCTGTCTGAAATCGTTTTAAACTTGTTGTTTACAAAATGCTTTCATAAAATATTAAGAAACACTATCCAACCCCCCCTCTAGTGTTTTCCTGTGTTTCTACATGGGTAGGGTAGTTTCTCTCATGGATCTTTAATTGCCTAGAGACATACACTACTACTTTACCCTCTTGCATTAACACCCCACCTAAACCCATATTAGAGACATCGTAGTACACTACAAAGGATTTGCTAAGATCAGGCAACTCTAACACTGATGCACTAGTCAACTTTTCCTTAAGAGTTTGGAAACTAGATTCGCACTTACTGTTCCACACAAAGACAACTCCCTTCCTAGTCAACTCAGTCAAAGTTAAAGCTAACTTAGAAAACCCCTCTATGAATCTTCTATAGTACCCAGCCAACCCAAGGAAACTTCTAATCTCACTCACTGACTTAGGAGCCTCCCACTTAAGCACTGCCTCTACCTTAGAAGGATCTACACCTATACCTCCCCTAGAAATCACATGACCTAAGAAACTTACTTCTTCTACACTGTACCCTCACTGACACCTCTAAACTTGGAGCCTCCCGTTGCACGAGAATACGGTTTGCCCTTGTTAGTTGATTGGAACTTGTTCTGATTCCTCATAGGCCCTCCACTCTTGTAATGTGCCGCTTTAGCCCTGTTGTCTTCATCATAAATTCTACACTTGTTCACCAACTCGTGAAAGCGCGTCATCCCTTGGTAGTTGAACATTTGCTTGATCTCTAGACGAAGACCGCTGAGAAACTTTACACACTTGGACTCTTCATTGGCAGCTCCCTCATATGTAAGGCAGAATCGTACTAGCGCTTCAAACTTGGATACGTAGTCTGCTACGGTGCCATCCCCTTGCTTTAACTCAAGGAACTCGATCTATTTCTTGTTACGAACATCATGGGGAAAGTACTTCTCGAAGAACGCCCTCTTGAAGTTATCCCAGCTCAACGTGGTGCCCTCATCGATCATCCTCTGATAAGTGCTCTGCCACCAGAACCCGGCATCCCCTGATAGCATGAATGCGGCTAACGTCACCTTTTGTATCGTCGGGCAGTCCATCGCTCTAAAGATCTTCTCGATCTCGAATATCTAGTCAGCAGCACCGTCGGGATCGTAACCCCCACGGAAAGCAGGTGGATGGTTCCTTTGGAACCGTGCAAGCCAATCCACCTCATGATGTTGGTTTAGGTTGCCAACAGCCTGTGCCATAGCCAATAAGGCGTCGGCCATCGCTCAATCATTCCCACCCCCAGCCATTACTCTTCTGGTTCACAGAAAAGTAAATAAGCCACACAATTAATTCAATCAAGTCAAACAGCACAATTCAATCAATCAATCAATCAATCATCAAAATAACACCACAGAAGCATGGTAAACTCATAACTCAAGGCCGGTGAACCGACCTGCTCTGATACCAACTAATGTGACACCCTTCTACCCCCAAACTCTTACACATTAAATAATTCGAGATTTAGAAAGATAACGTCCCACAACGGGTAAAAAGGTTCACATTTCTCATCATTCAAAACGTCATTTGTTCCAAAAGTAAACTCACATAAGATAAAATAGAAGTAACAGTTCCCAAAATACTTAAGCAGCGGAATTAACATCAAAATAATCTACTGGCCATGTAAGGCACTTAAGCAATTTATAAAATCCTTTCCTAAAATAGAGAACACAAAATAAAAATCCCCAACAGTATACCCTGATGTCACATATATCAGAGCGACTCTCCCTTCAATTAATACTCGACACCAGTTGTGTCATCATCATCACCTGTAAAATTAACTACAGTATAACGGTGAGGAAAAGAATACCACTCATACATACACATAGGAGGCCACCCTATCCTCACCCACATATAATCCTCATTATCATCAAATAATCACATACTCAGAACATCTTACACCTTTATTATCAAACATCTTATTTCAACACAATTATACGAATCACACTTTATAAATCATCAAGCACATTCCCAACACATAATACTCATCTCATCAATAATTCTCATAACATCATAATATAATTCAACATCATCATCAAATACAATACATATTCATCTATCATCATGCACACCAAAACATCATCACAATCATCATACTCATCATAATCATCATAATCATCGTAATCATCATAATCATGATAATCATCATAATCATTATACTCATCATAATCATCATAATCATAATCATCGTAATCATCATAATCATCATACTCATCATAATCATTGTAATCATCATACTCATCATAATCATCATAATCATCATCCCAAGGATCATGATTTGGAACTCCGCACAATGGGCGCACCTCATCAATCTCCCTAGTTGTTACCAATGATGGCCTTACCGTTAAACACCACACAGGCCGGTAAGTTGTACATCACCCCACTCTAGGATTGTACAGAGAATATCTCCCACCATGGTCTCCTCCCTGAGTTGCACTCCACCCCTCTCTAGGCTTGTGCAATCTCAAGTACAATCACCTCCCTGAGCTACACTCGCCTCTCACTAGGCTTGTGCATCCCAAGTACAATCACCTCCCTGAGTTACACTCGCCTCTCACTAGGCTTGTGCACCTCAAGTACAATCACCTTCCTGAGTTACACTCGCCTCTCACTAGGCTTGTGCACCTAAAGTACAATCACCTCCCTGAGTTACACTCGCCTTTCACTAGGCTTGTGCACCTCAAGTACAATCACCTCCCTGAGTTACACTCGCCTCTCACTAGGCTTGTGTACCTCAAGTACAACATCATATATACTCAAAGCATCATCATCATCATAAGATTAATTATATCATCATCATCATCATCATGATTATTATCATCATAACATCATCATTAATCATCCTCATCATAAACATCATTATTCATCATCATCATAAAACATCATAAGCATCATTAATCATCATCATTCACCCCCCATAAGGTTATACACAACATCATCATCATCATCATAATAAACATCCATTCATTAAAGGTATAATCATATTATCAAAGTCACACCAAAATCAAGTATAACAATCATCATCAAACACTAGGATCTCAAAATCCACACTGGTAATCGATTACCAACCTCCAGTAATTGATTACCTGCAAGTAAAGCATCTAGTAATCGATTACAATCCCTCTGTAATCGATTACCTGCAAGCAAACACACTGGTAATCGATTACAACATCCTTGTAATCGATTACCTGCAAGCAATCTCTCTGGTAATCGATTACAACATTCCTGTAATCGATTACCTGCGAACATACAACACTCCCAGGCTGCCCAGAAACCCTGGTAATCGATTACAGACCTCTGTAATTGATTACCCGCGACGCAGATCGCAGTTCTCACGATTTTTATCACCTCTAAACCTCTCTATTCAATCTCTAATCAATCCTATTTGTTAAACAATCATTCATATGCGTTTATATCCACAAAACTCAGTAAAAAACACCAATCGTTTCACAGATTATATAGTTAATCCATCAAAACCCCAAATCATCAAACCCCTAATTACCCTTTTTCATTATTCTCAATATCCTCTTCAATTTTACCCAAGAATTCATCAAGATTCATCAAATCAATCATCAATCAACAATTTTCATCATCCATTCTCAATATAACATATATTAATACGAATTTAAAGTCTTAAATTACTACCCAAGCACCCCCACATGCACATACAAGCAGTACCCTTTCCCCCACCGTACCTTGAAGTGAAGATCGAACAACAAGAAAGACTCTTTCTTGATTCTTGATGATCACTCTGCAGCAACCTCCTATTGAGACTTGGTTTCTCCCCTCCTTAGCGTTTCGCTCTCTGACGATTTGAAGAATAAGGATTAGGGTGAACTGATAACCCCCTCCTTACTAAAATGCCTATATGGGCTTGGGTCCATCCTTAACCCCCTTATCTTCTTTTTAAATTTGAACTAGCTTTATGGATAAAATTACTCATAATATTAATTCAATTATTTACTCTTTATTTCATCTACTTTATTAATTAAATTTTAATTTTATTTTACTTAATAAAATTCAGGATGTTACAGGACACATTGGTGGTCACACTTAGCAACTCAGTTCCAGATGGGAAGATCACAATGGACACTATTTCAGACAGTTTGATGAATGAAGAATCCAGAAGGAAAGAAAGAACTACAAATTTTCAATCTGAAGCGAATGTTATAGAGAAGCGAGGAAGAAGTGAAACCCGTGGGAGGAATGAATCCCATGGAAGAAGCAAAAGCAAAGCCAAAGGTCGTTCTCAATCTCGCACAAGAACAATAATATGTTACTATTGTAGCAAAGAAGGTCATAAGAGATCAGAATGCAGATTTCTGAAAAGAGACCAGAAAGCTGGAGCTGTCCATCCAGACTTAGTTGATCCAAAGAAGAAGGATTGTACTCCAACCACAGCCGTCGCTATAGACGATGATGTTTTCCTCATTGGAGAAGACAATTACCTAAATGTTGCATATGGTGATTGCTCTTGGATCGTTGACTCTGGTGCCTCTTTCCATGTAAGTCCACATGAAGGTTCCTTTTCAAATTATAAGAAAGGTGATTATGGCACTGTGAAAATGGGGAACCATGTCACAAGCAAGATTGTTGGCATAGGAGATGTGGTCTTGACAACAGACATAGGGAGCAAGCTCGTGTTGAAGGAGGTAAGACATGTGCCTGACATGCGTCTAAACCTCATCTCAGTTGGGAAGTTAGACGATGTTGGACTTGTGAGCCACTTTGGCGCAGGAAAGTGGAAGTTGGCAAAAGGAAGCATGGTGGTTGTCAAAGGTTCAAAGGAAGGATCTCTGTATATCATTCAGGGAAGAATCTGTAGTGGAGAAGCAAACGTGCTAGACGACTCCAAAGATCTTTGGCACAGACGATTAGGCCACATGAGTGAGAAAGGATTGCAGATCATTGCCAAAGATCATCTCCCTAGCATAAATGGAGAACTTCTGGAATCATGTACTGATTGTTTGGCTGGGAAGTAGTGTAGGGCCAGTTTCATAGATCAGACGATCTCTCAAGGAGGATGAAGGCACTTGAACTTGTGCACTCAGACGTTTGCACACCGTCTGAAAGATCCCTTGGAGGTGCGTACTATTTTGTAACCTTTATTGATGACTACTCTAGAAGAGTATGGGTATATTTGTTGAAAACTAAAGACCAGGTTCTTCAAGCTTTTAAGGAATTCCATGCTTTGGTAGAGCGTGAGACTGGGAAGAAGTTGAAATGCCTAAGAGCAAACAATGGTGGAGAATACCGTGGTCCATTCGAGGCTTATTGTCGGACTCATGGTATCAGATTAGAAAAGACCCCACCAAAGACTCCTCATCTGAATGGAGTGGCTGAAAGGATGAATCGGACGATTGAAGAAAAAGTCAGGTGTATGCTAAATCATGCAAACATCCCCAAGTCATTTTGGGGTGAAGCCGTGAAGACCGCAATAGCATTGATAAATCTCTCACCATCACCACCTTTGAAGGGAAAGATTCCAGAGGAAGTATGGTATGGGAAGAAAACATCATACAATCACCTGAAGGTTTTTGGATGCAGAGCATTCGTCCATGTACCCAAAGATGAAAGAATGAAGCTTGATGCTAAGACCAAGGAGTGCATATACCTTGGATCTCCAAAGGATGAATTCAGATATAGACTATGGGATCCTGTAAACAAGAAGATTGTTAGAAGCAGAGATGTGGTGTTCTTTGAAGACCAGACCATCAAGGATTTTCAGCAGAAAATACAAGCAAAGTCCAAGGTGAGCAGTGATGATATGATAACCCATCCAACAACCAATAGTTCAGGAGGAGAAAACTCGCAAAGGCAGACTATTGTTGATCAGATAAATCCTGAGCAAATGCAACCTCAGGAGGTAGATGATCAAATGATGCCAGATGCTCAGATGAATCCAGAACCCCAAACAATGGAAGAAGATCATACGCAGCCTGAGCCAAGACGGTCAACAAGAGTAAAAATGCCTTCTACCAAGTACCCACCAGACCAATATGTTACACTCACAAGTGAAGGTGAACCTCAAAGCTTTTCAGAAGCTATGGAGACGGAGGAGAAAGAAGAATGGATCAAAGCCATGAATGAGGAGGTGGCCTCTTTGCATGAGAACTAGACATATGATTTGGTAGAGCTGCCCAAAGGAAGAAAAGCCTTGAAAAACAAATGGGTGTACATGCTTAAAACTGAAGAAGAAAGCTCAAGACCAAGGTACAAAGCTCGGATTGTCGTGAAAGGATGCCATCAGAAGAAAGGAGTTGATTTTGATGAGATATTCTCACCAGTGGTGAAGTATTCCTCCATAAGAGTTGCATTGGGTCTAACAGCTAGCCTAGACTTGGAAGTTGAACAACTTGATGTCAAAACAACTTTCCTTCATGGAGACATCAAAGAAGAAATCTATATGGAACAGCCAGAAGGCTTTGAAGAACCAGGCAAGGAACACTTAGTGTGTCGTTTGAAGAAGAGTTTGTACGGTTTGAAGCAGGCACCAAGACAGTGGTACAAGAAGTTTGAATCCTTCATGACCAAGCACAATTTCAAGAAGACAACTGGTGACCATTGTGTGTTCATCAAGAGGTATGAAGATGGAAGCTTTATTATCCTACTTTTATATGTCGATGATATGTTGATCATTGGACGAGATAAAACCAAAATTGCTGGTTTGAAGAATGCTTTAAGCAAGTCTTTTGCCATGAAAGACTTAGGTCCTGCAAAGCAAATCCTTGGGATGCAGGTGATCAGAGATCGTTCCAAGAAGTTAATATGGCTATCACAAGAGAAGTACATTGAGAAAGTTCTTAAGAGATTCAACATGGATAAGGCAAAACCTGTTAGTGTTCCACTTGCTGGACATTTCAAGCTAAGCATAATGCAATGCCCAACCAATGAAGAAGAAATTAAAGAAATGAGCAGAGTGCCTTATTCTTTTGTGGTAGGAAGCCTAATGTATGCCATGATTTGCACAAGACCAGATATTGCCCATGCAGTTGGTGTTGTGAGTCGGTTCTTGTCCAATCCTGGCACAGAGCACTGGAATGCAGTGAAGTGAATATTGAGATATCTGAAGGGAACTACCAAAAGATGTTTATGTTTTGGTAATGATGATCCTGTGCTGGTAGGATACACAGATGCAAACATGGCTGGAGATGTAGATTCCAAAAAATCCACATAAGGTTTTATAACTACTTTTGCAGGGGCAGCTGTGTCATGGCAATCAAAACTACAGAAGTGTGTTGCCCTATCAAACACTGAAGCAGAGTACATCGCAACAACTGAAGCCTTCAAGGAGACTCTATGGATGAAAACTTTATGTGTGAGTTGGGTCACAAGCAAGAAAAATATGTTGTGCATTGTGACAATCAAAGTGCAATTCATCTGGCTAAGAATCAAACTTTTCATTCCCGTTCGAAGCATATCGATGTTCGCTATCACTGGATAAGGGAAGCTTTGGATGATGGCTTGTTTTAGCTAGAGAAAGTTCACACAGATGATAACTGGTCTGATATGATGACCAAGACAATTCCAGTCAAGAAGCTCTCAGATTGTTGCAAGGGAGTAGGACTGATGATGCCCCTCAATTAAGTCGGGAAGGGGGAGATTGTTGGAAATCCCTCCTTAATTAATACATTCATGTATGGGAAGAAACAATGGATTTATCCAAGGTCTTAATTCAATGACTCTTGATGAAATGCACATTCATCTTTGGAAAGGTGAAAAGCATTTAATACCCACTATCTCTTCTTGATGGAAGCCTCACCCCCCTTCACTATAAATATGGTATTTGAGAGAAGTTTGGATCATCAATCCAACTAGAGAGTTGAGAATCAAGAGTGAGAAGTGAGAGTTTTGTAATCCTCTTTGAGAGAGAGTTTGAGTGATTCCACCACACTTGGTGAGATAGATTGATTTGTATTCCATTCTAGAAGGGTGATGAGGTTGAGTGTTGTCCTCTTGTATTGAGAGAGAATCATTGTAATCCTACTTTGATAGTGGAGATCTTTACTGGCTAGTGCCCGTGGTTTTTTCTTCTCACATTGAGGAGATTTTCCATGTTAAAATTCTCGGTGTCATTCTTCTACTTCTGCTCTATTTTTCTTTGTCTACTTATTACTTCCGCAAGTGCCCATTTTGCGTCTACACAGAGGAGGGAGAATTGGTACTGTTTATCCCAACAGAACTTCCCTCCTATTGGGTGGACAAAATGTGTGGATCTGTGAAATTCAATGGTACTAAGGCTTCTTGTGGGGGAATTTTCCGGGACTCTGCTGGTAATTGGATCATTGGATTCTCTAGACTTCTTGGTAATTGCTCTATCACTTTAGCTGAGCTCACAACAAATCTATACCACTTATTTGGATTAAATCAGACTCCAAGGTTGCAATCTCTCATATGTCACTAAGGAATGTTCCCCTCTTCATCCCTGCTATCAAATGGTTACAGCCATTAAAGAGCTCTGCAAACCACTTGCCAATGTGTTCTTCAGTCATTCATATCGGGAAACTAACAGAGTTGCTGACTTCTTGGCCTCTTCATTTATAATTTTAGTTTACGTTTGCATTTGTTTGATGTCCCTCCACTTGGCTGTGGTGACTTAGCTATACAAGATATCACAGGTGTCTCCTTCCATGGGAAAGTTCTTGTTTAATTTTTGGGCTTAGCCCTCCCTTGTACTGGACAAAAAAAAAAACCCTTGACCAAAATCCTATCATTTCTACTTCTCTAGCCTGTACTTTTATTAACTATGTTTATTTATCGTTAATTATTTTTGGTAACGTCAGCAAATGTTTAACCTTTGAGGTCCAAATGACTCCATAAAAAAATCTCGCAGGTAGGGACAACGTGGAATAATATAGTCACATGGCTGTACGAACCATGAGAAGCGACCACCAATACTGTCCCTCCACATACGCGGGAAGGTCGCCATCACAACACGACCTCACACAACTCATCATCGGATCCTGAGACAGACACGTGGCAGCCCACGATGGCGTTGTCGGTTGTAGGTCGTTGATGCATCTCAGTTTTATGTAACAGAAGATACCTCGTTTCTGTTCCTCACAACGCAACCGTCCCTCGTTGTCCCTCCCCTCTTTGCCGAGGAAAGAAAGCTTCGTATGTTAGTTAGTTGCTCTCTCCGCCACTTCTCTTGTTGTTACCACTTGTTTTCTGTTTTCTGTTTTTTAACCCCCTTTCCTTTTTCTGGTGTTCTCTTTTCTTTATAAATTGCTCGATCTGATTCTGATTCTTAATTCAATATCATTTTTTTAAAAAATAAATAATTCATTCACATTCTTATTTAATAACTTTTGTGGTGCGTTGAATTAGCATTCTGAACTCGTGGGGAGTGTGTTTCACCTACCGCGACGGAAGATGGAGGAGTTGAAATTTTCTCGTCGTAAGGAGTGGTGGCAGAACATGATGTACCCTGTTCGAAGGGTTTGGTTCGGCATCGCCACTCGCCTCGGCATTCGCAAAACTGGTAAAGTTTCCTCACACGCTGCTTTTTGAAATGTTTCCATTATTATTATAGTTTATAAATCATAATTTGTTTTCACTTCCAATTAAGCTATGGTTTCGAGACACAGGTTATATCATTTTTTATGTAATAATTACAATTGTAGTGTAGGACTTGAATGTGTTATTTATGTTATAATTGTTTCATGAGAAAATGGTCTCTGTCTTTGTTCTTTATTAATTTGATGTAAGGAGTATGAGTTTTGTTGGATGAATTGGGAATTTGATAGGGAGAAGAAACGGAGTGTATCTATTAACTCTGGAGATTATTTTTATTTAGTTTAGTTTTAAGATCGGGGAAACAGGGTTGGAGTGAAAAAAATTAAGAGTGTACACAAGTGATTTTGGTTGTTCTGTTTAATGGTTCCTTATGTTGTGAAACTGCAACAAGTTGCTGAAATTAGAGTTTGTGTGCAGGATTGCTGAAGCTACGGCATGATGTGAAGTCTTGTGAATATGAGGATATTCGTGTGATGTGGGAGATGCTGAACAGATACGAATCAGATTTTGGTCAATCTCCTAGAAAAAGCAAGAAAAGACATTACTGGAAGTTGTTCAGGTGGGCAAGGTGTGCTCCATATTTTGCCGCTCCTGAATCCTGATCATGCTGCTGTGTGAATCTTTTTAAATTTTCTCCTCACAGAAAAAAAAACCCAATCTGCTGTGTTGGTTTTTGGCTTCAATCAGGAATAAAAGGGGAGTAGAGAGAGGGTTATAGGTAGGTCATGCTCCTCTCCCCTGAATGAACTCAACCATCTGTAAATATCAACCGCATCCACCAATTCCATGTAGGCAGGCATTATCCCTTACTTTTTGTGCTTAGTATGGTATTAAAATAATAAGTGTAGTTTGTTATGTGTTTTATTATCTTGGTGTGTTCAACCAGATCTCCATGTTTGGAGATCTATGAACCATGTCTCAGTTTTACCCTGTAAGTATTCTTTGATTTTCTTTGATTTTTGTATCACAAACTATCTGCATTATGCAGAAGGTATAAATATATATATATATGTGTAACTATTATAAATACCTGCAATGAGTTTTAGTCATTATTGTTAATTTTATGTCATGAATGATTAACACAATCTTAATTAATTACTAGCTCCTCTATGACTGCATTTCAGAAAGAAACAAGTAATCTAGAAAATAATCAAGTAGGACTTCATTTGGAGAAATTACGCTACGCGTGATTGTTACATAATTAAGATTGAACTTTCTTCGAAGTTACATGAAGAAAATAAAAGTAATTTTAGTGTCGGCAATGAAAGCTGGCTCTTGCTAGCTATCCAGGGAAATTTTGGGGTCTTCCTTTCCTATTAAATGATTCAGGCTTTTGCTTTTTGGCAAGCCACGAATATATTGTTCTACTTTAACCAAACGGGTAAAAGAATAGAATATTTATAACCAACGGGGTTGTTCAAGTGGTACTGGTATATGCTTGATTTTCCTTAATTAAGGTTTCTTGTGGATGGAAAAAGTCCTCATTGGGAGAGCTCGCCCTACCATGATATGGATGTTCTCGGGTCAAACAGGATTGTCTCCCGTGAAGGCCGTGAAGGATACATGTGGTTAAACAAAAAAAAAAAGAATAGAATATCCATTGATGAGAAAACCGGACCGGACCGGCCGGTCGGACCGGTTCAACCATGAACCGGACCTGTAGCCGGTCCGGTCAAGAGCAAGGACCGCACATGCAGATAAACCGGTGTCAGACCGGATAAACCGCAAGAACCGGTTGCAAACCGTTGAACCGGTCCGGACGGTTGAAGCTTGCGCCCAGGGAGTTGCTATTAAAAATGAGAAATAGCCCTCCAGCCAGATCGAAACTGCAACCAAATACACGCGCGGACCAAGCAAGGAATCACTGGATCATAATTGCTATTTGACAATAGTATGCTAACTAGGGGTGGAAACAGGCCAGGCCAGGCTTTGGCAGGCCTGAGCCTGGCCTGACTCATAATTCTTAAGCCTGAGTCTGACCTGTTACCTGTTACAGGCCTTTTTGTAAGGCCTGGCCTGACCTGTAAGCCTGTTTAGAAGCCTGTTTTATAACAAGGCCTATAAGCCTATGCAGGTCAGCAGGCCTTTTAAGCTGACTTTTTTATATAATTAATTTAATATATTCTAATTTTTTACTATATTATAAATTTTTTAATTATATTTATAGTTATTTATATAATTAATTTAATATATTATATATTATTATATTAAACAGGCTAGCCTGTTAAGCCTAATAGGCTTTTTCATAGGCCTGAAGTCTGGCCTATTTAACTAAACAGGCCTTTTAAGAAGCCTTGGCCTGACCTTTTTAATAAACGAGTCAGGCCAGGCCAGGCCATAAACAGGCCAGGCCGCAGGCCCCTGACAGGCCGGCTGGCCTATTCCCACCCCTAATGCTAACTAATATATATATTATAATCTTGCTTTATTTCAATTAGAATTTTCTTTATTATGATTAAAAAACATTAAAACATGAAAGTTGAATAATTTTATATAATATAAAATAAAAATATTTAAATTTTGTAACTATATATAGTTTTATTTATGGTATTTGCTTTTTTATTGATATATTATATTTATGATATTATGTTTTTTTTGTTAAATATTATTTAATATATCATATTTTTTTTTAAAAAAAATATTATTTAATTTTACCGGTTCAACCATGGTTCAACCACGGTTGGATCATTGAACCTTGAACCAATACCTTGACCGGTTCAATAACCGGTCCGGTTTTAAAAACATTGAGAATATCTATGAAATTAACGATGCTTGGACAAAATATTTCCTTATGCATTACTTTTTAATTTAGGTAAAATAACTTTTTAGTCCATATAAAATATTTGAGTTTTTATTTTCATTTCTGAAAAATTTTTCTTTTTTATTTCATCCTTATAAATTTTTAAGCTATTTTTTTAGTCCCTGATATTGATTCTACTGTTAATTGTAGTTGTGTTGAACATCTGTAATAGTGACCAATACTTGAGAAGTACCTTGACACATTATATAAGAGTGTTACACATACACTCTTTAAACTCATTCAGAGAGTCAAATTTCATGTTCAACTTGAACTGAAATTTTTTGTACATTTTCTCCTTCCTATAGATCATAAACAATCTCTGAATGAGTTTACAGATACTAGCAATGTTGTATAATGTGTCAGGGTGCTGCACATATGATTATTGACTATGATGGGTATTAGACACATCCGCATTTAAAAGTAAAATCAACAACAGAGACTAAAAATTTAACTTAAATATTTTATAAGGATAAAATAAAAAAGAAAATTTTTTCAGGGACGAAAATCAAAACTCGGATATTTTAAAGGGACTAAAAAGTTATTTTTACTTTTAATTTATGTTTGGTTATTATATTCTATTTTTAATATCCATCAAATAAAACCCGTATATTATGTTTTATTCTATTATAATTAATGTATAATCTTCTTACCAAATATTGTTATAAGGTTGAAAGTGAATCAAAGGATTTACTATCCTACCATGGTTTATTATCAGTTTATAATGAGTTAAAAATATTGACTTGTTTATAAATGAGTAAAGGTTGAATATGTATATATTCAATTTATGATGAGTTGGTTTGATATATAAATATATAGATATTTTCTACTAATAATAAAAACAATACTTTAATTTAATATATATTAGGTTTCCTTATATTTTTAATTGAATATAACACTTACTTACAAACTTGAGCTTAAATGTTTATGTTACGGTCTAAACCTAAGACCCAATAGCCAATATGGCCCGCGTACTATATTATTGTCATATCCTTAAATATATAATAATATTTGTACATAATATAACCATATCTGTAATTATATTTGTGATCTCTCACAATATATTAAATATTGTATCTATGATTATATGATTATACCTGCATATTCACTCCTTTTATACAAAGGCCCACTTGCCATATTTATACAGGGAAAACCCCTATATATACGGGTAACTGACAGATCATCAGGTACACACAATCTTATCCAGTCCATCACTTTGACTGTTATTATCCCTTTCTGACTTGGGCGTCGGAGTCCCTTTGCAGGTACACCCCCCCGGGTTCAAATCAGATCCCGCACCGTCAACCTGGACCCAGATCCGACTTTAACCTGCTGACTCAGATCCAGGTTCGTGTTTCATACCAGAACATTTGGCGCTAGAAGGAGGGCCTCCCCCTATCCAGCATGACAGTCACCACCCGTCATCAGCAAACTCGGCCCCATCCTCAACCAACACCCGAAGGCTGGGTGGAAGACCTCGGAGGCGGAAACGATTTAGCTGAACAAGAAGGAACTTCACACCCACAGGTTGAAGTCGAACAGCATGGAAAGACTAACCAATCTGATCCCCGAGACGAAGTGATTCGGCGGCTAGAGGCTCAGATCAGAGAACTTCAGGAACAACACCAACGCCATTCCCATGAGTCACATCCGAAACCAGCCGGAGATCCGGCTGTGAATCATATTGAGGAGCGCCTCAGACACCTGGAGCGCAGTATAAACCCTCAACCACAACCCACCATCCAGTCTCAGCTCGCATCAGAAAGAGACAATCAGGAAGTCCAACAACCAAGGGCTACTGGCCAGCTAGCTCCCTTCAGGCACCCTTTCTCTGAAAGGTTAGTCCAGGTCGAGATACCTGAGCAGTACAGGAGGGCACTCCCCATTGAATCCTTTAATGGTACCACAGACCCGGTCAAACATCTGGACGCCTTCAGCAACGAGATGCTTTTCGTTAGTGCCCCAGAAGCCATCATCTGTCGTTCTTTCCCCAGAACGCTAAAAGGAGAAGCTTTAGCATGGTTCAAAACTTTCCCCCTGGGTTCCATCGATACCTGGGACGACATGCGGCATACCTTCTTGGGACGATTCACAATCTCCACTGAGATCCCTAGAGATCAATTCACGCTAGCAAAAGTCAAGCAAACAAAAGACGAGCCACTCAGAAGTTTCCTAGCCCGATTCTACAAGGAGTGTGCTCTAATCCCGGACCTAGCCGAAAACATTCAACTCGTATGCGCCGTGTCGGCTCTTTCACCGGGCTCCCCCTTGGCCGTCTCCTTATCAGAAGAACTGGTCCGATCCATGGAACAATTTGGCAACCATCACACAAGTACGTGGGACGGGAGGCTCACTTGGCCGTCGCCGCCAAACAAGACTCTCACCAAGGATCAGGCCGAGACTCTTACCAGGACCGGCATAAAGGGAGAGACAAGGGACACCCTTAACAGGACCAACATCGGCACCCTAAAGGTCGATACAATAACTATGTGTCCCTGAACACCAACTCAGGAAAGATCCTTAAGGAGGTGATGCACACTGAGTTTGCAGATATACCAAAGCCCCCACCTCTCAAAGCCTCAGCTCAGAAGGACAAAACTAAGTACTGCTCATTCCATGAGGGATATGGACACAACACTGATGAGTGCATATAGTTACGTGACCTCATTGAACAGCTAATTCGAGACGGCCGACTCGGCCGTTATGTGAAGAAAAACCGGTCCCAGGGAGGATACAAAAAGAATGATGAAAGGAAGAGATCACCCAACCCTGATGGGGGGAAAAGACAAGAAACGGAAACGTTCCACATCCCCCACGAAGCATGACAACAAAGAAGACAAACCCGGCTCTAGCACTCAGACTACGCCTAGGGTAAGGATAAACATGATTTCAGGAGGTTTCGCTGGAGGAGGACTATCGAACAACTCCAGAAAAAGGCACATGCATGAAGTCTATAATGTCGAACAGTCCGATTTGAAGACGGTGACTCAAAGACCCCCCAACCCGGTCATCACCTTCTCAGATGAAGACTTCTTCGATGACGTGGTTGATCATGATGACCCGTTCGTGATATGTTCCTTGATAGGTGATGGAGATGTCGGACGCGTGTTCGTTGACCAAGGCAGCTCGACCGATATCCTTTTTTACAGGACCTACACCCAACTGCTCTTACCACCAGAATCACTATTACCCTACTCAGAAGATCTGGTGGGCTTCTCAGGAGAAAGAATCCAAGCCAAAGGTTACCTTCAGACCACACTCAGAATTGGCTTCAAAGTCGAAAACAAAGCCGTCTCAGCTAAGTTTCTAATAGTTGATTGCCCCAGCTTATACAATGTCATTCTTGGGCGCCCATCCCTGAATGCCCTGGGAGCAATTATTTCTACCAAGCACCTAGTGATGAAGTTCCCCGGCCGAGACGAGAAGGTGATCACTGTCCAAGGAGACAGAAAAGAAGCAAGGAAATGTTACAACGCTGCTCTCACCACTGCACCCACATCTCAACCAGAAAAGGCAGTCTCCAGAGATCAAGTCCACATGATCGATCTCGACCCCAAAGCCGAGATGAATCCCAAAGGACGAGAAAGAATTAAGCCGGCTGCGAAGATCAAACCTTTTCAGATTGGTATTTCAGTAGAGCAGACGACCAAAATCGGCTGCGATATGGACCCCACCATGGAAGAAAGATTGAAATCTCTACTTTCAAAGAACTCAGACCTATTCGCATGGACATCGGCTGACATGCCGGGTATCGACCCCAATTTCTGCTGTCATAAACTATCAGTTGACCCCAATGCTAAGCTGGTTGCCCAGAAAAAAAGGAAAATTAGCCTTGAAAGGCAACAGGCTGCTAATCAGCAGGTAGAAGAACTCCTCAAGGCCAAGTTCATCCGGGAATGTAAGTACGCCACTTGGCTATCTAATGTCGTCCTAGTAAAGAAGTCAAATGGCAAATGGAGAATGTGCGTAGATTACACAGACCTGAACAAAGCGTGTCCTAAAGACCCTTTCCCTCTTCCCAACATTGATCAGCTAGTTGACAATTCATCAGGGTATCGTTGGTTATCCTTCATGGATGCCTACTTAGGCTACAACCAAATACCCATGGACCGGGATGATGAAGAAAAGACGGCCTTCATTACTGACAAGGGGATCTACTGTTACACCATGATGCCTTTTGGTTTGAAGAATGCCGGTGCCACATACCAGAGGATGATGACCAAGGTCTTCGGTGATGTGATGGGAAGTATAGTTGAAGTCTACATAGATGATATCATAGCAAAGACGGCCGAGACAGAAGACCACATAGCCGACTTGGAATTGGTCTTTAACCGCCTCAGAAAGCACAATATGAGACTTAACCCCCTCAAGTGCTCTTTTGGAGTACCCTCAGGCCATTTCCTGGGATTCCTCATCACCAGTAGAGGAATGGAAGCAAACCCAGAAAAATGCAAAGCCGTGTTGGATATCAAAAGCCCAACTTGCATCAAGGAGATACAACAGCTCAATGGAAGAATCACAGCACTCAGTCGATTCATCCCCAAGTCGGCCACAACCTCCCTTCCTTTCTTCGAACTTCTTCGCAAAGTGAAGTCCTTCACTTGGACTGCTGAGTGCGAAATCGCCTTTCAGCAGCTGAAGCAAACGCTGGCAAATCAACCAATCCTAGTGAAACCGGCCTAAGGAGAACAAGTGTACCTCTACATTTCCGTGACCAATCAAGCCGTAAGTTCGGTTTTGGTTAAAGAAGATAGGCGCACCCAACTTCCCATTTACTTTGTCAGCAAGGCTCTACAGGGTGCCGAGTTGAGATATCAAAAGTTAGAGAAAGCTGCCCTAGCCGTGTTAACTACCGCCAGAAGATTGAGACACTACTTCCAAGGACACAGAGTCACAGTCCGAACCGACTTACCCCTCAGACGCGTCCTCCACAAGCCATACCTCTCTGGACGTATGACCGCTTGGGCCTTGGAGTTATCAGAATGTGACATACACTTTGAGGGGCGCACTGCTCACAAGAGTCAAATTCTAGCTGATTTCGTCGCTGAAATGACACCCCCTGAAGACTCACCTAATGTTGAATGGACCGTCTTCGTCGACGGCTCTTCCAACAAAAAAGGTGTCGGAGCCGGGATAGTCCTGGAAGGACCCAATGGAGTTTGCATTGAGAAATCTCTAAAGTTCGAGTTCCACACCTCGAATAATCAAGCCGAGTATGAAGCATGTATTGTCGGTCTCCTGATGGCGAAGAAAGTAGGTGCCAAAAAAGTCCTCGTCTGCAGTGACTCACTACTGATGATATCCCAGATCAAAGGGGAATATCAAGCAAATGAACCATTACTACAAAGGTATCTGGAGAAAGTAAAGGTCTCGAGCGACGGTTTTGAAGAGATTATCTTCCAACATGTCCCTAGAGCCGACAATACCAGAGCCGACATCCTATCCAGATTAGCGAGCACCAAAAAGCTTGATATTAACAAGTCAGTCCTTCAAGAAGTCGTCTCGACCCCAAGAATATCTGAGGCATCCATGATGCTGATAGAAGAATCCACTTCATGGATGACACCCCTTAAGACTTACATCCTGAAGAGGAAAAAGAAGCCAGAAAGCTGAGACGATTGGCTTCCCATTTCATAGTCATCCAAGACAGATTATACAAGAAAGGATTCTCTATCCCTCTCCTCAAATGCGTTGATGACAAAGAAGCCAAGTATGTGTTGGCCGAGTTACATGAAGGCAGTTGTGGAAATAACCAAGGAGGTAGAACACTTGCAAGAAAGGCCCTTAGAGTCGGGTATTACTGGCCGACTCTGGCCCAAGACTCCATGGACTACGCTAAAAAGTGTGAAACGTGCCAGAAGAATGCTTCCATCCACCACCAACCTTCATCTGAGTTAACAACCATCACGGCCCCCTGGCCTTTCCACCAGTGGGGAATTGACATACTCGGCCCTTTCCCCCCAGCTCCAGGACAGGTCAAATTCCCAGTGATAGCAGTGGATTAGTTCACCAAGTGGATAGAAGCAAAACCTCTTGCCACTATCACCTCAGCCAAAGTGCAGAAGTTCTTTTATAAGAACATTGTCTCAAGGTTCGGGATACCCCATTCTGTGATCACGGACAACTGGACACAATTCACTGATAAAAGCTTCAGAGAGCTACTGTCTGACCTAAAGATCAAGCATCACTTCACTGCAGTAGAACACCCACAAACCAATGGCCAAGCCGAGTCTGCAAACAAGGTGATCCTCAAAGCCCTTAAGCGCAGGTTAGACAACGCCAAAGGCAACTGGGTGGAGCAACTAGACCATGTACTTTGGGCATATCGCACCACTCCACAGTCTTCTACCAATGAAACCCCATTCCGGCTCACATACGGAACCAAAGCACTGATCCCGGTCGAGATTGGGGAGCCGAGTTGGAGAGTCCAGAACTTCACCCAAGGATCGAACGATAAAGCAATCTTGGAAGAGTTAGACTTCTTGGATGAAACCCGGGCCATAGCTCATATCCGGGAATTAATTCTGAAGGAACGCCTCACAACACGACGCAACACTAAAGTCATAGCTAGAAGTTTTCAATCTGGAGATCTCATCCTACGCAGAGCCGACATCGGCAACAAAAATGCAACCCAAGGAAAGTTGGCAGCAAACTGGGAAGGTCCCTACAGAATCGTTGAGGCAACTGGGAATGGAGCCTACAAGATAGAAACTCTTGAGGGAAAGCCTATACCCAGGTTTTGGAACGCAGATAAACTCAAGACCTACTATTCCTAAGTTATTTTCTTGTAGTTTGCTTAAACCGGATGTGAAAAGCATCTCGGTTCAGTATTGATTAAGTCGGATACAAAGAGTATCCCGACCCAGTATTCTTCTTTATCATTATTTTGTTTCAACCGGATGCGAAGAGCATCTCGGCTTAGTATTATTAAAGTCGGATACGAAGAGTATCTCGACCCATTATCAATAAAACGCAGTTGCGATAAACTGTTTTCTATTATTTTTTCATTCCTTTTCACACAAGTCTAAGGAACAAGTGTTACAAGCATATTAATGTTAAAAGCGCAAGTTACGAAAAGTAACGAAATGATTCGAGATGGCAAGTGCAAATCCGAGACTAAAACACACAAAGTGAAATTAGTGCCGAATAAACAAATACTTAACTGAAATAGATGCAACAACTTGCCATTACAAAATACGTTCATTACAAACGAAGAAAAATTACAAACAATTACAAGTTAAAAAAGAAGAAGGTCACTCAATATACGGGCCGACTTCCTCACCAGAAGCGACATCAACATAAACCTTCTTCTCCATGTCGACCCGACAAATTTTCCCCTCAAAGACCTCATACTCGGGTGACGTCTCTTCGACCTTCAAGTCGTGATTGAGCACCCCCAACTGCGCCACAACATTCCCGAACGATGCATTGCTGATCTCTTGAGAAAGCTTTACAAGGCTAGCCCTTTCTTCATTGAATTTGGCTTGAGCCTTCTGCAAGTTTTTCTTCACAAGTTCAGCAACAGCCTCATCGGTCATCCTGGACGTAGGTGGAGCCAACTGCAGCTTCTCCAAGTCGGCCTTCAACCTATCTACCTCAGCTTCCAGGGTCTTGTTCTTATCTTTCGCAGACTTATAAAGACCTTTGTATTTTTTGCTTTCCTTCTTCTCAAGGTTGAGGGCCTCTTGGGAAGTTTTCACATCTTCTAAGGCCTTATCCCTCTCGGCCGTACGAATCTCAAGGTCTGAAGAAACCCGCTCGGAGTCCGGGATCACATCAAGCCTTAGATGCCTTATGTACGCAGCATGCTGAAGGCATTGGCGCTCAATGTCCAATAAACCCTCAACTTTCGGAACACTTTCGTGAACTGATTTCATGAAGGTGTTGTACAGAATATGGTCCAACTCAGGGGTGTCCAAATCAACCTCCGAGTCGTACAGGTTCAACCCGGACTTCTCTGAAGATTCTTCCACCCTAGCCCTTTTATTTTTCTTTTTCTTCAAATTCTTCTTCCTCTGCGCTTGAGGCTGCCCATCGTCATACCCAGACGGGACAGGATCAACATTGATGACCGGTCGGGAAACTGAACCATCTCCGCCATCGATCCGGGTAAAATCCAAGTCGACCCGAACATCATCGGTATTAACTTGGGTGTTCTGTAGGGCCCTCAACTGCCTCAACGCCCCGGATGCCATTGAAGCTACAAAAACAAACACGAACGATTAGCCGGGACGAAAATAACAGAAAGTAACAGGCAAATAGAATAAATCTCACCAATTCTGGATCCAACGTTACGAGTCGGACCATCTAATATTTTCTTAGAGGAAAACAACCCACATTCCTCAACAGACTCCTTTAGCAAATCCCTTACTACCAGATCCTGAGGGGACAAAGCCGACTCAGAGACTTCACAGTCAGATGGCTTCATGTCATAATGTTTGTCATTCCAGTAAATAAAAAAACGTGGTGTGTTAGAAGACCTTTCCTCCCAAAACGGCTTCACACCTTCGGCCGCATGTACTTGGAAGAACTCCTGTTTGAAAGTGATGCTCCCCCTCTTAGCCGACTCACAGAACGGGGTTATCAATTTTAGATCTTTAATCCCCCTAAAAGAGATCCAACTTTTCAGAGTCTCCTTCTTATTCCCTGGGGGGTGCTTCCTTAACACTATGAAATAACAAAAGAACAACTTTACAGAAGGCGTGAAGCCGAACTCGGTCAAGATCAACTCGAAGCACCTGATGAAGGCCCACGAGTTGGGGTGCAGTTGTGAAGGAGCACACCGCAAAAAAATAAGCATCCGTTCTTGAAATTCGGTGAACGGAAACCTCAATCTCACTTTTGAATGAAAAAAGTCGTAAGTGTATAAAAAAGGCGTATTGGTCTCGGATAGATGGCATACTCGGCCTCCTCGAGGTGGAAGCACCACATTGTACAATTCTTTCATCTCGGCTGAGCCAAACACCTCCAGATCGAATAAGCGTTCCTGGAAATGCTCAGGATAGCCGGGTCTATACACAGAACAGGTACCAAGAACCTCCGGATCCACCCACTGATACCTATCAGCCTATAGGGGCACGGAGTACTCCTCATCACGGGGCTCAGCCATTTCAACACCTGCAGAGGTGATTGTGTAACAACTACCCTCATCAGAACCGGGACGACTAGCACTCGACTCATCAAAGACACTATCATATGAATCCGTTTCGGATTTATATAATTTGTTATCATTTTCAACTCGAACTCCCCCCCCAGAGGCCATATTCCTCCGCCTCAACACCTCGACCAACTCAGAACTTAAATCCTCATTATCCCCACAGGATGACCGGCTCCGGGACACCCAGGACTTAGGTTTCCCAGACAAAACTTCCAAAGAACTACTCTCACTCATTTGCGCAAAAAAAAGAAGAGGGGGAGAGAAGAGTAATACCTGATAGTCGGATCCTGAATTCGATTTGGAAGCAGAGAGCCGGATCAAGATTCGGGAATGCGATTGCACAAAGAGAGAAGCTGGAAACAAATGAAGTAAGTGGCAGAAGAAAACTTCTCCACCCCCTATTTATAAGGCCGAAAAGACCCATAACCGCTACGGCCCAGGAAGTCGAACCGTCGCGACTTTATAGCAGAGCGACACGTCACCTGGAACACGAAACGTCACCAGCAATTGAAACAATTCAAAGAAAATGAAACGTCGCGACGTTTCATCAGGATACGAACTCGTCCCGAACCAGCTAATACAGATACAGATTCGTTTCAAACCCAAAAACGTGAAGTAAAATAGCATCCCAAACCAAGGTAGAAGCGGCTCACAACTTGTCACACCCAACTGGGATAAATCAAAAACCTCAAAACCGTCTCGAACATAATCTTCGAGGCCGTCTCGAGTTGAACCTTCAAAGACGTCTCGAACTCTGAATGTCGTCTCGGCTACGTCCAAAGCATTTAAGCTCAAAGCCAACTAAATAAGTTGACAAGAGCTGGGGGGGCTTCTGTTACGGTCTAAACCTAAGGCCCAATAGCCAATATGGCCCGCGTACTATATTATTGTCATATCCTTAAATATATAATAATATTTGTACATAATATAACCATATCTGCAATTATATCTGTGATCTCCCACAATATATTAAATATTGTATCTATGATTATATGATTATACCTGCATATTCACTCCTTTTATACAAAGGCCCACTAGCCATATTTATACAGGGAAAACCCCTATATATACGGGTAACTGACAGATCATCAGGTACACACAATCTTATCCATTCAATCACTTTGACTGTTATTATCCCTTTCTGACTTGGGCGTCGGAGTCCCTTTGCAGGCACACCCCCCGGGTTCAAATCGGATCTCGCACCGTCAACCTGGACCCAAATCCGACTTTAACCTACTGACTCAGATCCAGGTTCGTGTTTCATACCAGAACAGTTTAATACGTTCAACCTAAAATATTCAATTAATATAAGACTGGGGTGGTATCGGCTTAATAAAAATTCTCAGAAGCATATTTGTTTTCCTGTTGGGTGCCCACTATATAAACATTGTTTCTCACAAAATATACCTATGAAATTCGTGCCCACCATTTTCAAACACCAAATTGATTTAATACCTTATTACACGTACCTTAAAAAAAATACCTAAAATGATTTAAGAAACAGAAATAGTTTAAAGATATATGGCAGATTCTACGGTGGTGTGATAAATTTCTAGGTACCGGTACATTGTTGTGATGGACAAATGTAGATATGAGTTATGACAAGTGGCTTTTTGTATTTTATTATTATTTTATTATGTAATCACACACTTCTTTATGCTATTTGTTTTTTTCACCCATAAACTTTTAGATTTGTACTTTATCCCCTGATTATTGAAATTTATCTTTTTTTTTTTATTTTATTTTCCCTCGTGTAAATTTCATTTCCCATTTAACATACTGTGTTCTGGGTTATGGGTGATTTCAAACTTCAACATTTCCTCGCAGTGTTTGAATGGCAATTTCTTGATCACCTTTTGAAAATATATAGCAGATTTCGACCAAAAAAACAATTATATAGCAGATGTTTTTGTCCTGCTTATTCCTTTGCAAAGCTCATTGCCCCCATTCCATTTTCCTAATCGACTACTGAAATTAGCTGATGGTTTAAGATTTTATTGCCCGGCTTACTCATTTGCAAAGCTGTGCACACCTGTATTTCTACTTTTGTACAACATGTTGACCCATGCAATGCAATGGATTTACCAAAAAAAATAATCAAATAAAAATAATGAAAATTTATATTATGATATTAGATTTCATGAATAATTTATATTATGATATTAGATTTCATGAACAAGTTATATTTTTATATTTATTTGAATATGATCTAGGTTACTTTTAATTAAAATTCAGCACCTTAAACATAGAGATTAATTCAAAGTAACAAATTAAATACGTTTAAATTTTATTTTTTTAACTTCCGAAACCCAATCATAATAAATCCTATTTTGAAGTTGATAGTTTAGTGAAGAATTTGACTTTATTAATAAAAAAATCAATGAATTACAGTATATATATATATATATAATATATATATATAATTTGTTTTTTTATCAACGGTAAGAAATATCTTTTTTTAGAAAAAAAAACTCATTTTTGGAGAGACATATTATTCAATGAAATAAGCTTTGAAAAATGTACAAAGCTAGCTTATTGAAAGTATATTAAAAGTTATTTTTAATTTAATTTAAAGTGTATTATGATTTTATTTCATTAAAATATTAGAGTTAATATATCTCTATTTATTAATTTTAATTTAGAGATTTATATTGTAAAGGAGCTATTTTTTCAAGAGTCGCCCGACAATAAGGCTATTCAGTGCTAGTTTGTTTTCATATTGTAATGCATAATGTGGTTTCAAATAATTAAAATAAAATCATATGTATCATAATTCGTGTATAATTTATTTTCAGTTATTAATTTTAATATTAATTTTATTTAATTGTAGATTAAACAGATAAAACAATGCCTTTAGACCTCCATTTCATATGTAAGGTATCAATTTTTATTTAAATGTTATGCTTAAGCATAAGAATAAATTGTTTTCTCCTGAACCTATTTAAAACACTTTTCCTATCCTATCTTTAGTATTTAAAACTTATTTTGAAAAGACTTTTTAAATTTGTTATATATATATTTGTTTTATTTACTACAAAAAAATGACATTAATGAATGTACCAAATAACATTATTGTCATCACCTCTTTTGGATTTCAAAAACCAAAACTAAAAATTAGACTAGTTCTGTTTTCTAATTTTTAAAATTGTTGATTTTTTAAATACTTTGTAAGAAAATAGCTACCAAAACAAGTTTTTTTTTTTAGTTTTTGTGATTTTAAAAATTAAAAATAATTTTCAAAAACAAAAATCCAATAGTCTCTCTATCTCCATTCTACAATACTCACGTTCATTCTCAGGCCAATCGACCATATGTGTTAATCCACATATTTTTTTATTTTATTTTTAAAATTATAAAAAGTTAGAGAAAATTTGAATTTCTTTTTATTCAACACTATCAACATGCATCTATTCTTATTACAAAAAAAAATGTATCTATTTTTATTCTTTAGAGCATTGCGGGGCCCGGAATAAAATATTCTATTAAGTCTTTTTTACAAGTTTTTTTTAAGATTTTATTTATTTATTTATTTTTCTAAGACATTTTACAAATTTTTAGATGTATTTACTATCTTTTTTCATCTTCACTCCTCATAATTATAGAACATTTATAATTTTTAGGTTAGTTAATGTGGGGAATACAATAGAGTTTGACTTACAAAAATGGTATAAAAAAAACTTACAATAAGGGTAAATTTGGAAGTTGCATGAGTTTTTTAAAAACTAAAATATTAAAACATCTTTTTTTATATTTTACTATCTAATCCTAAAAGTAAAATTCAAATTAAATCAAAGAAAATTCTTTTTTATTCTTGTAAGATTTTTATTTTTTATCATGCGGTTCTAAAATCATATTCAAATAAAACACAATTTTCTTTAATTTTGAATGAAACCTTATTATCTCTAAATAGGGGAAATAATTAATATAAAAAAGGAAATAAGAAAATTTTAAAATAAGTAGTGAAAGAATTATAAAGAGGTAATATTGCAAAATTTGTAAAATATTTTGGGGGCCAGATTAATAGTTAATAAAATATTTTATGTGAGATCTATATAATTGGTAAAAGGATTGAAAAATTTTTGGGGGGGGGGGGGTCGTGGCCCTGCCAGCCCCCTTGGCTACGCCCATACTTTAGAGCGTGTTTGAGAGTTTAGGGAAAGGAGAAAATAAATGAAAAGGAAATAGTTAGCAATGGAAGGTTGGGGAGGAAAGAGACTAGAGCTTTATAAGCCATGGGAGAAAGAACAACACTGACAAATATAAAGTGGAGAAGCGCTTCGTATAAACCTTTCAGTACTCTCCACTCTTCTTTTTGATTCTACTTTCAAACATACTCTTATGTTGTGTTTGTTAGCAATGAGTTACCGAAGAGAGAGTTGGCCAATAGAGAGTTGCTCGAGAGGTGCATGTACCATCCCGTTTGGAATATAAATGCAAGGAAAGAGAGAGTTAATTTGAGCATATTTTTAAGATCGGGTCCCACGGATAGCAACTCTCTTCATAGCATAAGAGAAATTAATGGGTGAGGGGTAGATTTGTGAATTGTCTATTTTACCCCTGTGTATATTTATAACTGTTGGAAAACTTGAAGGGTAGTTTAGTCTTTTTAACTTTTTACACACCTCTCTTTCATTTCTCCACATCCAAACAACTATAAAAATTAATTTCTCTTCTATTTCTCTCCTATTTCTCAAATACCAAACAACCTCTAATTCTAATTCATTACTCTATTCCTTATCTCTCTTCCTTATTTCTCTATTTTCCATCTCTCTATATAAACCAAACAGACCGTTAGATTATTTTATTTAAAATTTAAAATATAATAAGTAAAAATCACATTGATAATTTTTATTTGGTGGTCTCATTATCCATTAAATATTTTTATTTAAAATTTAAAATATATCATCTTTTATATTTGGTTTTTTAATTTAATTATATTAGAACCATCAACAAAATAAAATTGTTATCTTATACATTGTAAATGTGGTTAAAATACTAATTTACTATAACTTCCTCTTCTAAAATATAGATCCATGTCACTTATCTTATTTTAATTGATTTAAAAAGATGTCATTTAAAATTCATTTTAAATCTACACATACATTGGGTTTTTTTTTTCTTCACAAATAGTTACCATTTTCCCACCATATAGCAAAAAGCTTGCTTTCATTTTCAAGTTTGTCACATCATCTTTAATTTGAAACACGTCCAGTAATTACTTCACGTGCACTTGTTTCAGTCGTTACATCCTCTTTCAAACATGTCTAATTATTTCTTCATGAGCACATGTTTGAGTTGTTACGGACCAATTAATAGTTATTAAACAACATCGCCCTACAACAGAAAATCACCTATATGATAATGTTGTTGACATTGTGGCACTCACAGATATGAAGAATCAATATCTAAGTATTCATTCGTTGACAGTCACGTCCATTTGATTTGAGGGAATGGACCATTTTCATTTCCATGTTTAATTAGGTTTTGTTTCTATTCAAAGTTTGATTAGGTTATTAGAACAGAAATTAATTAGCATTCCCCCCAACAAATAAATAGTTTTAGGCAATGCCCAGTTTGGGCTAGTCCATATTGTTTTAGGTCCAGAAAGATTAACAAGAATGATGGGGGCCCAGCCTACTTCAAAATTTTGGAAGGGCCCAAATCAGTCTAAGCTAAGTTATTTAACTTAAAAATCATAAAATTAATTTGTAATTTTATTCCATCAACTTCTTTCTTTCCACGTTTAATTTCTATCAGGTTAATTTATGTCAATTTATTTTCTGGCACAATTTTCATGCAAAGCAAACTTTCCGTTAAAACCTATTTATAAGACTATCATAGAAACTTGAGAATCCACATAATTGTGAAAATTGGACACATTGCAATTTGAATTTTTTCAATTTTCTAGTCCAAGATCTCCTTCTTATGTAACTAGGGGGCAAAGATTTCGTTAAACCTTAATTACAAGCCGTGTGTATAGCAACTGGTGGATCAGAGAAGGAGCCATTTACAATGCGTCTAGAAAGCCACCGATTTGCTGCTTCAGAGTAGTGAACCCCGTCCCAGCTAATGTACTTCGATGGATGTTTGCATTTGTAGTACTTTTCTTTTCCATCTTTAGTTCTCTTTTTTCCACAATCAACATGAACAACATTGGTTGTGCCACAACAGAATTTCTTTGGATTAACAAAACCTGCCACAATACATGCATATAACTCAAGTTTATAAACTATTCATCACTAGTATCACATCGTAAGTTTATAGAATATTAGATCATTCTTCAACACTTTTTTTTTTTTTTCAAAATACTCTTCCTAACAAATAAAAAATAGAACTCGAATGATTTAATAGAACCTACATGAATTTCATTAGAGCGTGTTAAACAAAAGTGTACTAATTACTGAAGAATATGTTATTAACATTCATAACAGAAGCAAGTAAGGACTAAGGCCTAGTTTGGATACAGAATAACTTCTAGAAAGAAAAAAATAAAAAATTTAAATGAATTTAACTTTTTCATAATTAAGTTGAAATTGGTTACATATGAAAAAATTAAATGAGAGAACTTTTATAAAAAATGGTTACAAAGACTATTTTCAATTTATGAGAAGTTAAATTCATTTAACCTCTTTAATTCATTCTATTTTTTTTTTCTCTAGAAGTTCATCCGCAGAAGAGCATCCAAAGTGGCCCTAATTCTTATTTAGAAATTGTCAATGTAAAATTGGTGTGAAAATAAAATATATACGAAAAAAAAAATTGTTCTTTAACATGAATGTTTTGTATAGCATCTGTATTCTGCACATGTAAAGTAATTAAATACCAAAATCACCTTGATTCCTTGCATTTTTTATTAAATCATATTTGGCTGAGTAGACATCAACATAGGTAAGCTTTGCGGTAGTTAAGTTTTTCCTTAGCTCAAAAACAAGATCCTTAAGCTGACGGTTAAACTCTTGAGCAATCTCATTCTCTGATTTTCTACAACCAACAGAATCCAAGTCTTCAGGATTCGGCTTGTACTTTGGGTTTGTTCGTGGCAAACATCCAATTGGGCCTGTATTATGTATCCAGAAGATTCTGGCCCCTTCCTTGTATAGTAGCTAAAGCAAAACCTAAGCAAGTGTTAGATGAAAATGAAGTGTGTACTTAGTATGAGCAAAAATAGAAGGATTTGTAGTTGAGGATCCGAATTAAATGTAGGATCTTCATTTTCACTTCCCCAATTTCAATTTTCAATGTTTGAAATTGATTTTTCATTCATTTTTATCAATCACACCCCACAATAATGAAATTAAATTAAAATGTGAGAAAATCCGAAAAGTTTGGTTGTTTACTTTGACTCCAAAGGAGAATTGACTCAATATATCAGGAATCGATGCTCTGACTGATTGTTGATCTGAGTTCATGAAACCAAAGCTTAGATCGTTCTGACCAATATCTATGGTGTATAGGGCCTTGGGGAAGTCCATGGACTTTGGTAGCCTGTCTTTCAACAGTTCACCTGATATGTAACACAAAATTTATATATCATACACATTATCATTCTATTTTATGAATTTCCTATATATCTACAAGTATATTTTATTTGTAGTAAAATTAGCATAATACTCTTCACTAGTGGCAGAGCCAGGATTTGTAGCACAGGGTGCAAAAGTCTATAAAAAATATATATTGTTTGCCACGAACAAACCCAAAGTACAACAATAGATAAAATGAAATAATGAGTTTAATTTTGATGTGATATAGCTTTAATATCTAGTGAAATTAAATAGATTAACAATAATTAAATAGGCCATCTAATACTTGAGAAATTAGAATCCTTCATTTACTAAATGTCTAGAGGATAGGAACATTAGAGAACATATAAACATACGACATGACATAGAAGAACATGAATTGAGGAACAATAACTAACCGTTGTGAGAGCTTTGATTATAGAGAGCCATTGTCCTGGACTTGAACTGTATGAATTGAAATATTTGAATCCCAAAGAAGATTGGATTAAAAGGTCCCTGACGTATGGATGCACCGCTCGCTGCAAAGTTTGCCCCATGACTGTGATTTGATCCAATTGAGTCCAAATAGGCACTCAAGTAAGGCAACTTCAATTCTTCAGCTAAATAGGTACATATTGAAATTAATTTTGGACATGAATGGAAAGACTTAAATGGAGAAACAAAGCTTTTTTTATGCAAGTATGTGTTGTGCAATCATGAATTTATGTGTTAGATCAACCAAAAATTTATGAAGATGTCTTAGTTTGGTCTTACTAATGAAATCTATGATAAGACGACCATCACAAGTCCTTTTAGGGAGATGATTTCCAGGAAAGCTTTCTCCATTGGGAGGATAAATCATTGTAAATGTTGCAGAGAAGGCTCCTGTGTCTGAATTTGAGTCCCCAAAGTTATAAATTGTTGAGTATTTACATTTATATTCATGCAAAATGTTCCCCCCCTTCACTTTCATGAATAAACTTACCAAACCTAAAACAAAACACCCAACCAAGTAACCCACCCTCTTGAAATCCATGTTGGGTGAAACACCAAGAAAATCCCTATTTA
Organism: Sesbania bispinosa; assembly: GCA_026901365.1. Taxonomy (NCBI): domain Eukaryota; kingdom Viridiplantae; phylum Streptophyta; class Magnoliopsida; order Fabales; family Fabaceae; genus Sesbania; species Sesbania bispinosa. Next base: position 510,039 of record QLOH01000477.1, read on the forward strand.
TAACTGGATCTTTCTTTTCTTTTTTTTTTTTTCGTTTCACTTTTCAAATTCATAAAACGTACATATCATATATTACACCTCGTTGCTATTTATTTGCTAAGGCCTAGATTTGTTTGTGGTATTTAGTATTTTAGTTTGAATTTATAAACTCATATAAACTACCTAATTTCCTAACTCCTAATGGCTTGTGAAGCTTCTAAGCGCCCTTGATTTGTTACGCAAAAATACATTGTTAAAACATTGGAACTTGGAAGACTTATGGGGTATGTATCTTCTTAATGACATACAATTAAAGAAAGGTCATGCTCTTATCTCATACGAATCAATTTGATGGTTGTAGCAAGGTTGTAAACTTTGTGTTGAGTAGAGCAATAATACATTCTAATATTTTTGCAGGATAAAATTTAAAAAAAAAATAAGAAAATGCTTAACAAATGCTTAAGGAGATGAAACCGTCTAAAGTCCATAATAAAGCAATGTGTGGAGGTTTTATGCTCATTATGTGCCTATACCTCATAAATGGAAAGAAACGGATGCGAGTTACACACCAAAGAAAAAAGAAACATCTCATAATAGCTTATAAAAAAACTCCTACTAACAATAATGATAGGTTGTCACCTCACCTTATTTATTGCCTTATAGTTCTGTTTACCCACGTCATGAAATTTTGGAGGTGTCATCTCTATATTCTTCTCTTGCAATCCATCTATATCTATATGTATATATTTATATCTATATATAATATATTAAATTTGAGTTGTGAAATGATATGTTGTCATACCACCTTATTGTCATATAACTCTATGTTTGTCACGTCAAGAAAATTCTGAGATGTCATATTTATATTATTATTTCCTTGCAATTCATCTCCCAAATCTACTCACATAATTAGCATATATTCAAGTAATCAAATTGGTTCACCTAAAATAGAAGTTACTCTCTCATACTGAATCAAATTGATTTACCCAAATTATGGCATTACAAATCAACACCATTATGAGGAGCAATCCCACAAATACAAAGGGTTGGATCAAGTAGGAACATAAAAGGTATCAATAATTAACCCAAATCACATCATACCAACACTTTCATAAAATTAATTCAGTATCCCTGATATTGAAACTATAATTTATACAATTAAAAAAATGTTGGTACCAAAAACACCTCAAAAAGATTTTTTCCAATTCAAATAATAACATAAAAAATATTGTGTAATTCTCAATACATTAATAATAAAGTGAAGGCAATAGTCTTTAAAAAAACTTATTTAGTTATAAGATTTGTTTAAACTTTGTATTATAACTTTTAATCCGGTATAGAATGGGCTGAAAAGCCTCCCTTTTAGGCCTACCCTGAAAAACGGGGAAACTCAAATATCTGTCCAGGCAAGTAGTGAACCAAATTTATGAGATTCCCTATAAGCGATCTCTCTTGGCCATATTAACATTTCTAGAGGCAAAAGTAGACTTATCAACATTAATTTTCAGATTGGATTTAGCACAAAACGCCTTTAGAACTATGCAATATAAAATATTGTGTTATATTTACATTAAAATTCATTTTCTAAACTTTCAAATAAAAAAATAAGAAAAATAAATTTCATTTTTTTGCATAAGGCGCAGACATAAATCTAATTATTATTTTGAGAGATTAATATATAAGAAATGCTAGTAATACAATATCGGACATATAGTCTTTTTTAAATTGATTGAAATTCACATGGATTCCTTCAGCTTTCTTTCTAAAGTAGGCAACACCTTGGGAGTAATGTTGAAGGTCGATCAATTGACCTCTATCCTTTCAAGAGGTCATTTTGCCCGTATATGTGTAGAAATAGACATGTCCAAGCAATTAATTCCATTGATAAATGTCATGGGTTATATTCTTAATCTTGAATATGAAGATTTGCACCAACTATGTTTCTCTTGTGATAAGTATGAGGATAGATTAGAAGTGTGTCCTAATAGTTAGTCAAAATGTGTGTGCAATCATACTGAAGAAATACCTATTGGGGATGAACATATTCAAAAACAGACCTGGCCTACCAATAAAGAAGTTTCCGCGAATCAAAAAATGCAGAATGTGGATCCGGAACAAATTGATTCAAAATCAGCAACTCAAGAAAATCTTTATGGTCCATGGATGATTGTTAAGGGTATACCTCGAAGAAGAAATGACAGAATTTATAATAAAGGAAATACTCAACCTCTATTAGAAAAAGTTTCAGGTTCCAGATTTAACATACTAGCAGAAAACTCATACTCTATGGATCAAGTTAACACACTCATGAGGCACCACAAATCAACTCTATGCCAACAGGGAAAATATCCAAGATCTGGGACCCAAGAGTAGGTAAAAACTCTCAATAGAACAAACACGTTCCTACAAGGAAACCAAGTACAGCAGGAAAACAGAATAAAGGTAAAGTTGGGGAAATAGTTCTGCCAAATTTTAGCCCCTTAGTTAAGCAAAACGAGTAAAAAGTGTCTCCCTGTGCAATTGAAAACAAGCAGTAGATAGAAGAAGATCATCTCTATGTGATGAAGATTATGGATAAATCGGCCTTAAAGGCGGACCCCTTGCGTTACTAGAAGGCTTGGAATGCTATCAATAGTGCCCTCCATTTAAACACAAGAAAAGCACCTAAGCCACCTGACATGTATAAGATTTTGACTTCTCCATCTGGTAATGATCCTAAATTAGCTATTGTGACAAAAGAAGAAGGAATTGTTGTGCGTGAGTCCCATGTTAACAAATCTCTAGTTATTAATCAATGAATTATTTAGCCTGGAATTGTAGAGGGATTTTCTCAAAAGGTTTTATGAGTCTTATTAAAGACATTCAAAATATGTATAAAGTTAACCTTATGTTCCTGTTGGAAATTCATTCTAGTGGAGAAAAATCTCTCGAACATGTTAATAAGATGGGTTTTGATTCCTTCCACATAATGGATTCTATTGGTCAAACTGGTGGGATAATTATTCTTTGGGATAGCTCTTAATGGTTCATAGATATTTTTTCATCATCTACCCAATTCATCCACATGAAAGTTGGCTATAGAAATTTTGACCCGTGGTTCCTTATCACTACTGTTTACGCAAGTCCTCAACCCATTAATCATAATATTTTTTAGGACAGTTTGAGGGATATCTCTTTTAACATGCCTGGACCTTGGAGCTTACTGGGGGATTTTAATACAATCTGTAATCCCAATGAGAGGCAGGGTGGTAGTAGCTGCCCCGGTTTAAGAGGGGTCATTGAATTCAACAAAATGATTTCGAACTAAATTTTAATTAATGGAGGTTTCATTGGTTGTCCTTTCACTTGGCGGAGAGGATCTTTATTTGAATGCATGGATCATGTTTTGATTAATATGGAATGGAGGATAAAATTTCCCACAACATCTCTTATTCATCTACCATATTTTAAATATGACCATTGCCAATTATGATGCAATATTTTAAATATGACCATTGCCAATTATGATGCAATTTGAGCATCAGAATGGGACTAATAGGTACATATGTCCTTTCAGATTTCAGCAGCGTGATTGAATCACCCTGAATTCTCGGATTTGGTTAAAATAGGTTGGTCCACTGGTGCTGATTGGTTGTCCAAACTAGAGAGGTTCTGAACTACAGTTCAACAATGGAATAAAGACGTTTTTTTTGGTAATTTTATGAATAGAAAAAGGAAACTCATAAGGTGTACGAAAGGTATAACCATAAGGGTTGCTATGGTTATGGCCCCTAACTTTAGTTTAAAACATCTTCATAAAAAGTTATGGAAAGAATATGAAGAATTGGCAGCACAAGAAGAAATTCTCTGGTTTCAAAAGGCATAAAGTAAATGGCTCAATTTTTAGGACCGCAACACAAAATTCTTTCATGGGACTGCCATTGCCCGTCGTAAAAAGAATAAAATTGACAGTTTACTAAATGAGGATGATGTGTAAATTTTAGATGCTCAAGAGCTGGAGCAGATGTGCAAAAACTTTTACATGTAACTTTTTCAGGATGATGGAACCTACTAGCACATTTTGACTTAGAGGGTACTTTCCTCCTCATGCAATTAAACAAATTGAAATGTTAAAAAAGCCTATTTCAAATGAGGAGATCAGGCGCGTTGTCTTCGCTTTGGGTGGGCTAAAAGCCCCAGGTTTGGATGGTTTTCATGCTATCTTTTATCAACATCATTGGAATACTGATGGATCTGATATTTGTGACTTGGTTAGGAAAGTTATGGATAATCCATAACTGGTCGCCCAATTAAATGATACATTAATAACTTTGATTCCTCAAATTGAGCCTGTTACTTACTTACTTGCCTGCGGCAATATCGCCCTATAAGCTTATGTAATGGTTCTTCTAAAATTATAACTAAATTGATTTCTCAGAGTCTTAAACAGGTTATGAATCATCTTATTGGCCCTAATCAAAGCAGTTTTATTCCGGGTCGTCAAAGTAGAGACAATATTTTTATCACTTAAGAGGGGTACTACCTGCATCCATACCCGCTAAAATTAACGGGTACCCATACGGGTAGTGGGTATCCACAGATACCAATTAATATTTAAAAATTCAAAATTTATAGAAAGAAAGAGAGAAAATGTCATATAATACAAAATAACATTATATAATATCATTACGTGCTAATATATTAAAAATATCATTATAAATTAGTAAAAAAATAATTTTTATATATCATAAAATAATAAAAACTATAATATTTTAATATATTTAATAGAAAATATATTTTAATAAATACACGGGTACCCGCGGGGCGGGTAATATAGGATTCGTCCCCATCCATTTATTAAATACGTGGGTACCCATTGTGGGTATATCAACGGGTATCTGTGGATGCAGATTTTTTTGCCATCCCTAAGGAAGAAGGGTAAGAAGGGCTGGATGACTATTAAAATTGATCTAAAAAAGACTTATGACTGCCTTAATTGGGAGTTTGTAAAAGATGCCCTACTTGATATTGTTATATCTGACCAGCTGGTTAATGTTATTTGGCATTGCATCTCTTCTCTGCGGATGAGCATTTTATTTAATGGAGAGGCTTTAGATCCATTTTCACCATCAAGAGGTATAAGACAGGGAGATCCTATTTCCCCTTATCTTTTTGTTATTTGCATAGAAAAATTATTTCAATTTATAAATATTGTTGTTTCTCACCATTTTTGGAGGCTTATCAAAATAGGTAGACGTGGCCCCAAATTATCTCATCTTTCTTTTGCAGATGATCTAATTCTTTTTTGCAAAAGCAAGACTAGACAAAGTGTAGATTATTCAAACTATTCTAGAATTGTTCTGTAATAGCTCGGGTCAAAGGGTAGAAGGATGAGACGTAATTCAGTTATGGGATTTGGTTTACCACTATACATTTGGCAATAATAACTCAGTTTTAGCAATAAGTAATCATACCTTATTCAACTCCCGATATTCTCTCTGGTCTGTTTATATCTAATATCTCATTGATTCTTACTCTTGATAATTTGATCTTTCGCAGTCATAAAATTTTCCCACTTAAGTTGTGGACCTCAATCAGTGGTGACATGAATTATTTAACTTATTGGCATATGTATATATTTCTTCTTTCAGTCGATGGCTAGTCAAAATTAAATCTCTCTCACCCTTCTCCCCCATTAACCACCCTCCTTAACGTCAACCACCACAAAAAAACTTATTTTTAAAAGCAACAAATGTAGAAAAAAAATAAAAGTTATTTGCTATGTAATAATTATTTATGTAGATTGATTATTATAAAATATATAATATAATTAATTATTATACCTAAATGAATATTTCATAGATACTCATTACCTCATACAGATACCTGCTAATAGAAAGGGTGTGGATAGAGGGAAAACAATACCCTCACTCACTCCGCTCCATTGTTATCCTTACACAGAAACGAACATTTCACGTAAAAATGCATTAATGTATCTAGAAAAATATATTCACGTAACTTATTAATATTTAAATTACAGAGTAAAAATATACCACATTAAGATGAATAATTTACATAAAAGTATATTGATATACACATGAAACTTATTAATATTTAATTTATTGAATAAAAATGCACCACACAAGAAAAAAACATTTTACACAAAATTACATTAATATCCACATGAAAACTTTTTAATATCTAAATTAGAAAATAAAAATATACCATAAGGAGGTGAACATTTTACATGAAATTGCATTGATATTCATCTCACTGTTTTTTTTTTCTATTAAACTCAACTTTGAAAGTATTAATAATTTTTAATATGAATATTTAAAACTTTATAACAAGGTATTTTCATTATTCACTTTTGATTAGATTTATATATAGATCAATAGTTAATCTTTTTCTTTATTTTTTTATTACAACATTTATTTAATTTTAAATATAAAAATTCTTAATAATCCTTTTCTCACTAGTGTATATGAAAATTAAGAACATATTAAATCCTATATTTTGTCAAAAATATCTTGTCAGTTTTTTTTTTTGTAACTTTTCTTTGCCAGATTTCACTCTAACGAAAAAAAAAGAAAGAAAAATATCATACAGTTACTGTTATTAATACCAGGTCAAGCAAGTACTTCAACAAAACTTCAGCCCAAAAGGAAAGGGTTAAAACAAAATAACACTAAAAAATTAAAGGGGGGAAAAATAGAAACTCAATTATCACCTTCTGAATCACTCCTATTATGGTAAAATTTACATAAGAGTGCATACAACAGCAAGCTCACTGTACTTAAACAAGCTAGAAGCCAATAGTAATTGTCCAAGCGTGCTTCAACCATATCATCAGAGAACCAACTTGGTTTTCCTTTTGAATTTGTGTATACTTCAACTAGTGTAATCAACAGTGCACTCACAAAGCTTCCAACCCCAAAAACACTAGTATACAAGGCAATTCCCATTGTTCTCATTGTCCTAGGAACTTCACCATAAAAGAATTCTTGCATACCAACAACTGTGAAAATATCTGAAATGCCAAGAAGAATGTACTGTGGTAGCAACCAGAAAATTCTTAGAGGCACTGTTTCTGCTTCTGATCCTGCACTTCTCATTTGCCTACCTATCTCAAGCCTTCTCATTTCAACTAGAGCTGCAATAACCATAGCTATGATTGAGAGGACCATTCCAATTCCCATCCTTTGCATCACAGTTATACCTTTCTCCTGACGAGTAAACAGCTGAGCAATTGGTATAAAAATTCTGTCATATAATGGCATCAATAGTATTATAGACAATGTTATTGCACTTTGAAGTGTGGCTGGTGGAATCTTAAAATCTGCACCAATGTTTCTCTTCATTGTCATGCCTTGTTTTGTGAAGAACGTTGCAGGCTGCTGAAAAATCACTGCAAACATGAGAAGCATTGTCCATATGGGCAAAAGCCTCACCACAACCTTGGCATTTGCTAGCAGATACATGCTACTCTTTTGATCTTTATTCAAATCCTTAAGACTTTCCATGTTTTCACGACAAAGGGGTCTCTCTTGAAGCCTATCACAAGAAAAACAAATATTCTGCTGTTAGTACCTCACTACTTTGCATATAAGCTACATAGATAGATAGTAAATGTAACTTTTTTGTATGATAAAGTGGAACTTACTCCAGCTCTACCACTTCAGACTTGTCATTTGGTAAGGTGATTTCACAATGGAAGCATTTCAATGCAGATGCTTTTATGGATTGAAATATGTTCATGAAGGGCTTCTTATCTTGAAGGTCATCATCATGTTGTTTATATAAATATATAGGGCTTCCACAAGAGAAGATTAAAATAGACAGAACCATTGAAATTGCAGGGATGGCAAAACCTAATACCCAGCCAAAGGTATCTTGGATGTACGACATGACTGTAACACCCATTAGGCTTCCACTACAAACACCAAAATACCACCACTGGAAGAACAGAGTTTTTTTGTTGGAACTTTTATCATCTTTGCTGCAAGGCAATTCTTCCTCATCACCAAGTTGGTCTGCTCCAAAGGCTTGCAGAGATGGGTTATATCCACCTTGGCCTAATGAAATTAAATAGAGAGACAGAGAGAGAAATGAAGAAGATATTGTTCTGTTTTTGTGATGCCACGACCTTGCCAGTGCTGTTGTTGTCAATGCTGCAAGTCCCTAAAAAGAAAATCCATCAGAAAATTTAGTTAACTTGTGAAAAAAACATTGAAAATTCAAATTGACTAACATAAGCCCCTATAAAGTTCTACCTACTTCATTGCGCATGTGCACAAAAATACCTCATACCAATTTTATGAAAATTTGATCATTGAGTACTTTGTTGATGTAGATCTACTAACAATTATATAGATAGAAGTTCAAAAATCACTGGAATTTAGTTTTACTTATTCTTTTTGGTGAATAAATTACCTTATAGACATGAATTTATCAGATCATATAGACATCAGAATCATGGTGCCATGACTATAATTGGCAAATAAATTTAGTTCATTTTACTGATGGATTTTTCCAATAATGATAGCCTTTATCATGTGGTGCTTTAGTGCTTAATTTAATAACTTAAAAGGGAGAAGTGGAATACTTTTTCTCAAAAGTAAAGTAAGACATGATTTTTTATAATCAGACAGGCATCATTGCCTTCTCTTAATTGTGCTGTGCAGAATTGGTGAAAACTTTCCCTTGAATTACTTCCATGAAGCTGGATATCATCAATCGATTTTTTTTTTCTTGGCATAAAGTTCTATTCAGAAATCAGACTCTGCCAAGTGGTTGCTATTTCAAAGTAAAGATATGAAAACAAATCTGAAATATGAAAAATAAACAAAACAGATGACATAACTTACATAAGCAATTAGTTATAACCCTCTAATTGAGCACACAACAAGATTTTGCATGTATACAAATTTGAGTTACTACTGAAAAGGTGACATGAATGTTATTTAGTTACCACTTGTGGAAACAAACAAAAGATGATTTTGCATGTGTATTAATATTTGATTTACTATTGGGAAGGTGTCATGGGTATTGTTATCTACCACATGTGGAAGTAGAGGAAGTGTAGAGTAAAAAATATCAAATTCAGTGCCAAAGATTGCTTGATGGAGGTCATAAAGGATTATTCAATTCAAGCTAAAGAATTTACTCCCAAGCTATACTTGCATCATTAGACATTTTAGCTTTTTGTAGTTGGTTTTTCTTATGTTTGAGCTTTTTGTCACTTTTGTTCTGCTGTTGTAAAAGAAAAACTCATTTGAAAAACAAAACTTGAAGAAAAGAATCTTGCCTCACTAAATATGATACAATTTTTTTCTTAGAAAATTTGAATAGTAGTGAAATGAAACGTTATGGTAAACTTTTTCCTGTAGAGATTACAAGGAACTAACTTTAATATTGCTCAAGAATATTGTAAAGTATCAGTGTATCACTGTTCTTTCTGATCACCAGTGAAACTATTTCTATCAATTTTTTTAATCAAAATTTGGATAGATATTCTGGTGGAGTGTAGAATCTGACTTGGAAAGGTAGCAAAAAAACACGTGGCACTATATGATTGATAGACATACAAGGCAAAATGCTCATTAAATGAGAAGGGGCATCCTGATTCTTCCAAAACATCAATTACTGCAGTTTTTCTCTGGCTGCCTGAACCCTCCAACCGGTCCACAAAACTCTAGAAAGCATTAGTCTTATACTATATCCTTAAATAAGAAAAGTGGTTATGACTCAGACTCCAACAAAATTAATAGTATATTATATTATATTATACACCAAGTAGTAGGGAAGCTAAATTTCCAGCCACACGTATGAGTATTGTGTTTTGGTTAAATTCTGAAGTGGCCAATAAAGTTGAGATGAAAAGGAACCAAAAGAGGTCTAGTGAAGTTCCAATATATAACTAGTATTTAAATTTAGTACGTAATTCAAATATAAAGTAAGGCAGTTAATTTTCTATATCTGTATATAAATGTTAAAGGGGGAAAGTGAATTTGTGGAGGGTGACTCACCATAACATAGAGGAAAGAGGAGACCATTATGGTGGAATATTTATGCCAATAAGCGTCAGCAATGGGTGCCACCAACAATGGCATTATGGAGGTGAATCCAACCCAACTATTCACCATCTTTGCTGCAGAAGAGTTGCTTAAGTCCACAACATCAGTTAGGTAAGTTACCAAATTGGATGCTACCCCTTTGAATGCAAACCTCTCTATCCCTGCAATGGCTGTCAAAGTGCACCACAAACAAGGAAAAAAGAAGGTCAAATTTTTACCTGGAAAATGACTTGATAGAAAAATCAGAAGGGCATGAGCATTAGAATCTTAATTGGTTGGATTCTTGACTCTGGCTCTTTTCTAATTCAAAAATATGCTACAATGAGGACTACTTTCCAATTATAATTAGAGACAAAATCATTATTGGGATTAGGATACTTCCCTTCACTAAAACAACCATTGTGCTCAATCTTGAGCTAATTCATGTGCAATGTGGTTGAAAATGCAAAAGGGGAGAGATAAATATGTTTACCTATGAGGAGAATGCATGATCTGTTGAGCCTCTGGAGTCTCTGACCACCAGCCATAATAGAGAGATAAACCAAATGCGCCTAGAAAATGAAGTAAAGCAACCAATATCCAAACCTGCACTCTGGAAGTTTACTAAATGAGCCACAGTTAAGAGGGCACCAAAATTACAAACAAAAGTGGGTTCTGCTTCCTCATGATCATGTTTTGGCCTTTTCAGTCACTACCAATTACTATGAATTCACCCCCTCTCACTACCTTTGTTCCCTGTTTGAGCCCTCAAGGTTTAGCTCTTCAAATGGCTTTGGAGATTGTACATTACATATATAGCAGAGATTATTTGTCTTTAGCACCATAATGGGACACTAGACTTTCACTCACCTAAAAAGCAACCCCAAAAACGTTGCTTACTTTGCTCTTTGTTGTATTATTATTAACTTGTCACAAGAAAAATGAAAAAGCTAGAGCGCACTTTCAGTTTGAGATTGTTATAATTGCGTTACCGAGAGGGATAATGGATCAAGGAAATCGTGCATAGCATCAGGTGGATTGTATGGGACACACCCTCGCCTCTCGTAGGTTACCCCACATTGACACGTGACTGTTGCATGCTTCACACGTCCATTGCCACACCCTGCTCCACGTAACCCAGTGAAAAAATATATATCTCAAATATTATAAACCAGGGAGGTGTTGACATGATGATACCATAATTCAAGTGACTAGATTATTCCACATGAAAAAAAAAATAAAATAAAATTTAACATGCTAGGTTCTTGGAAATTACATGCATCATTATACAGATTAAGTGAGTTCCTGTTTTCAATTGGAAAAATAAATATATATAATCCATAGACAAATTTTTTTTTTACTTAATTAAGATTTTCAGTGTCAATTAAAATGAAGTTACATATATATGTATGATATTGAGAGTTATCTTTGACAATAATCAAAATAGAGTTAGGTGATTGTAACTTAGCTATGATTGTATAAAACTGTGTATGTAAATGACATTAGCGCCTAAAATAGAAAAAGATGACCAACCTCACTAACTAATTAAGTAAAAATTTCAAAAATCTGAAGTGGGGTTACACTAATCCTAGGATTCTATCTCTCTGTGCTTATCACCTAGAACGGAAGGTAGCCAAATCGGATTTGGGAAGGTTACTCCTTCATTGTTTATATAATTGAGGTATTAGAAATGAATAAAGCGACAAATATATACTTAATTACGCATACGTGACACATTATCTCACGTATGCACAATTTTCATCGGATATATTGGCCCTACTTCATTTTTTGTTTTTATCAGGCATTTCTATACACTAATTATATTACCTATATATAAATACATACGCAAAGAATGTCTTGACTCCAGAAAGCGAAATATGTACTATATATTAAAGATTAAGTGGACAATTACAATTAAAAATAGTTTAAATTATAATAAATATATATACATATATAATAAATTATAAAATTATTCATAATTTCAACCTTTATTTTTTAATTAATGATTGTATATAACTTAATTAACATTTTTATCTTCTAAATACACCTTTTTATTTTAAGAGAACCAATTATTTAAGCATTTTCTATGTCCTACACCATCATCATGATCAGGGTAAAAATAAATAAAGTTTCTTATATGGTGTGGCTGCCTTTGTGCTATCATATTGTCCATTATCTTCTTTATGTTAAGCCATTTTTATCACTTTAGTAAATTGCCTTTCCAATCCAAACCTTTACATTTTCCTTTTAATAAATAAACAAAGTTTGGGAGTTGACTAGTCCTAAACCGCATTGGAAGTGTATTTGTGTATTCAATCATTACATATTGGTTTAGTTTACACGAGTATAATTAATTTTTATAAATTTATATAATAAATGACAACAAATAAATAATATAATATTTATAAAATACATTGGATAAAAATAATTTAAAATTAATTTTATATAATTGATTTTAATTATTTTCAACTGAAAACCAAACAAATATTATAATGAAGAGAAAAAAACACGATAAGCTTGAGGCTAGCTAAACATGCCACACACGCACACACAACTTCCACAAGCAAGCAAAGCATGAAACAGAGTATATGTGGCAATTGATAAATAAACAGAGGAGCAGGTAATCGTGCGAGAGTATATATATAGGTATATCCAAAAGATTGAATCATTGATATTTTGCCAAACTACCCAATGAAGGGACAGAAGATAACATCGCCATGCATCTCTTTAATGTTGGTGGTTCAGTGAGATGGACACCACTTTGTTTAAACAAACTGAAGTGGGGAATTAGACACACAGTGAGGTGACAAAATATGTGTATATTAAACCTGCCACATGTAATTAAGTAATGTAATCATAACATGCGATTCATTGAATGAAATTTCATATGAACATAGAAAACATTCTACTTTGTGAACTCAATAGTTCGGATTTATTCTATAATAATTATCAAACCATATTGCATCAGAACAAATTAATTTTTATATATATAATGCATTTTTCTAGAGTTTATCCATTTGTTGAATAATCCCCTGCCTATGAAGTAATTGTTCAGAATTGAAGTGTGAGGGATGAAATATCATATTAATTGAGAATAGATTAAATCATAAAGACAACACAAGCAATTAAATTTATATTTTAAATACCTATTTATCTTAAAATTTTGGATCAATATGAGTGTTTTTGTTGCTTATTACTTGTTGGTATAGATTTCGATCCCCACTTTTCGGTTTCCCCTGCCCCAAACAGAAATAGGCCAATGGATTTCAGGGGTCAAAATTGACTATCACACCATAGTGGCTGCTACTGTTTGTTTATGATGAAATTCCTCAGTTGACACCTAGGCAAGGAACACAATGTTGGCGTGAGTGCGTTTACGCACTGTTTGTTCAAATCCTTGCCTTTGGCTTTCGGCAAATTCAGGGAAAAAAACAATGCCATTTTTCATCTTGGCCAATGCTAACTCGCATTCTAAAACGTGGACAGTATCACTTTATTAAAGTATTTGTTGATGAAATTAAGGTGCAAATTGTAAACATCATATGAAAACATGTACCTTTGTAAAGAAAATAAAAATTGCCAGTAATATATTCACTAATATGTTTTTTTAAGGATTAATTTTGTTCACATCTATTCTTAAGGATTTTGTTTCTTTAATTATGGAGTGATGTTAATAAATAAAACTTAGAACAAATCCTTAACTTAATTCCTCAAAGATACACATGTCTTTAGTTAGGTCCATAATAAATTATAATCATTAAATAATTTCATGAAACCAGTATTATTAAATTCGGCTCGGCCTGACTGGTTCAACCGATCTGACTGGAAACCGATAATAAGACCGATCCAAACCCTTAATCAAATCAGACATGTAAGTGAATCGGTGGAAACCAATTAACTCGGCCGAATTTAAGTGAACTAGTGAAGAAAGTACGAAAACGTCACCAAATTAAGTGTTTAAAGTGGGTTGGACCTGTCAGGCCAACCTACCAAAAAATGGAAGGGTGGGTACCAACTCATCAACTCGTCCCGCTCGTCCTACCCAACTCACCAACCTGGCAGACCAACAAGTAGGTTGGGGCAGGCTGACCCACCAAATTTAACATTTTTTTAAAATATTATTTGTTATATTTATATGTAATGTTTAATATTTAATTATAATTATTTCATGAGAACTAAAACCAAAAGAATTAAATGATAGTTTTATTTTATTACAATTTATATCTATTATGTATTATCTTTATTATTAATTTTTTTAGGCAAGTTGGGCGGGTCAGCCCACCAACCCACCACAAAGGGGGTGAGCTATACATGTCAACCTGTTTTTGTTAGCGGGCCAACCAGGCCCTGCCCCATTTTTTTGCTGGCCAGATGTAGGTTGGGGCGGGCTAGCCCACTTTGACATCCTACACCAAATAGGTACTGTATCACTAATTAAGTCCCTAAAAGTCACCAAATAAGTCCCTCAAAGTTTGAGAATGTCACCAAATAAGTCCATGTCTATATGGGTAATAGAATGACTAATATGGTGACATTTTTTTTTTGTTTTTCAAGGACTTATTTGGTGATGTTAATTGGTGACACAATTACCTATTTGATGACATTTTCATACTTTTAAAGACTTATTTGGTGATTAAAATCTTTCAAGGACGTCCTAACTCACGACACGTGTATCTTTTAAGGACATACTGAGGATTTACTAGATCTAAAACTTATTTTTAATATATTTATTATAATTTGTATAAAATTCATGAAGGTTTCATTAAATAACATATGGAATCTAACAAATAAAGAAGGAGAGTCAAGTAATTTAGTGAAATTACATTAATTTTATTAGTAGAGGTTATTTTAAAAAAAAGTGTATATAAAGCATAATATTATCACCTCTTGTCTTATAATTATATGAATTCAAATAACAACTAAGCTTCTTATAACTTTTACGCTATTAAAAGTGGAAATAGGCTAGATCAAGTTAGGATTTTTAGGGTTGAGTCTGCCCCACCTCCTAAATCTAAGGTCCGAGACAGGTCTATCTACCTGATATAGGTTTTTATTTTAAGATTTAGTATGAACTCAAAGCATGTTTAAAAACATATTTTGTAATAAAGTCTTTGAATAGGTTTATGGCCTATTCAAATATAGGCTTATATGCTAAAGTTTTTTTATATAAGACAACATACCTATGCTTAAATAAGTCAATAAGTATATAATTTTAAAACATTATGATAAAAACCTTATATAATAATAATAATAATAATAATGTTAATATATTATTTATCTAAACATAAATAGGCTGATCTGATAGACTTAAGAAGCTTTTTGAATAGCCTGAAACATGACCTATTTAACTAATGAGTTTTTTTGAAAAAAATAGCCAAATTTATTTAAAAAATTGGTTTGCCCTATTTTCACCCCGGCATGTTATTTGCATTTTGAGTTGTTAAAGTGAGCCAACCCAATATGTTAATTAGGCCAAAAGTAATTCGAGTTGAGTTGGTTCATTTTTTTGATTAGTTAAAACAATATCTGACTCGACCGACCACCAGTTTGTAGATTAAGGTGCTGTTTGGAAGAGCTTATTTGAGCTTATCTTATGACATAAGCACTTATGTAACTGTTTGGGTAAACTTCTGAAATGAGCTTATGACATGCTCATAAGCTGTTTTCAGCTTATTTCAATAAGCTCCTAGGAATAGCTTATAGAAGAGCTTATGGAGAATTTAAGTACACTGCACCCTCTTTAATTTTCATCAATTTTTCAAGAGCTTATTCATTAAGTGCTTATTAAATAAGAGCTTATGTTATAAGCACTTAAATAAGTTATATTTTCAAACGGGGCCTAAGTCGCGTGCTCTATATAATTATTAAAAGATAAAACAAACAAAAAGGGGGGGAAATTAAATAGGAATAAAGTTAAAAAAGTGATCAACGTGGCTTGATTCCACTTTGAATCATGGGTTAGGTGGACAGGCTCATTTTAATAAAAAAATGTATGTCTAGTTTTAGTCAATTGAACTCATCAATAAATTAGGAGTTAAATTCATATTGTTACCTGAATTGCAGTTACACACTACTAGAGCTAGCAATTCAAGCTACTTGGCCCGACTCAATGCGAGCAGTGAAAATTTTACGGTTCGGACTAAAAAACCTGAGAGTAATTCAGGTTTCTAAAATAAAGGCTCGAGCTCTATATTTTTGCAGGTAGCCCGGTATTTTTTTTTTGCTGGTTTTGAGGGCCCCCAGTCTTTTTTAGGGTTTTGCGAGTAGTGGGTTTTTATCAAAGAGCTAAAAGTCTCGATAGTTATTTGGTCTTCTAAAATAAAGTCTCAAACCATATATTTTTGCAAGCTTTTACGGGTCGGCCAATCAGGTTAGCCCATTTTATTGGTATTTTGTACTACCCATAATTTAGATTTTTTGTTTTAGAAATTTATCTTGAGTATTCTGAACTACATGTATGTTGTAATTCTATGAGAAATCATATTCATACATCTCTACAACATACAACCAAGAGAGATGAAGAGAGAAAAGAGAAAGAAGAGAAAAAAATGTGGGATGTGATAGGTGATGTGATGGAAAGAGATAGAGAGAAAAATGTGTTGTATAGATTATTGTATAATTTGAATTGTATGAATTTATTATCTCTAATTCTATACCATTGGTATTCTAGTATTCTATTATACCTTTCCATATTTGATGTCACTCCTGGTCCTGCCTTATCTAAATCACATGATTTTTGTAACTAACATTACGTAACTAATCTAATTGCTTCTTCTTTTTTTCATAAAGCAAAAGGGGTTTTAAAAACAAAAGAAAAAAAGTAGCATAGTCCAAACATTTTTTTCTAAGTATACTGTGTACACAAGTAAATACTTTATTTCCCTGGTCGACCTAATCTCTAAGAGCAGTGTTATCCACACACACAAAAAAACAATCAAAAAAAGGAAACATTATCTTCATGCAATTAGAATCATTGTGCAATACAGACTATATTTCGTGGAAGAATGAAATTACTAAGCCAAGCACGAAAGGTGCAAAGAGTAATGGAAGCAAGTGACATGCCATGCCTATCAGGCAAAGCAGAACAGCATCAGCATGTATGGAGTTAGTAATGGGAAGGCTTTTTAGGACAGAAAGTGATGCCGTGCGAGATTTTTATCAAATAATTGTGAATGGCATTATCAATATATGTTCATAAAAGGGGTTAATCATTCATAGCTATATCAGCTTTAATTTCCACTAAACGGGACAAGAAGGAGGTCTTTCAATTTGGCAATTTGCTTAAATATATAAGCTATATATTTTAAAAGGATGTACAACAGAATCAGAATCTGTAGATTGATTCCGCATCTTTATGTGAGTGATCTCGACAACATTGACCACTAAAGTTTTGGTCCAGGACTCTCATTTGCTTCAATAATCTACATGACTGTGTTTCCATAAATCATTAACAAAAGGCACAGGACATTATTACCTTTCTACATTTCAACTCAGAAAAGAATCAAGAAAGAAAGGGAATCAAACAAAATTATGACAGAGTTTGGTGTTTTTAGTAGTGTTGCTCATCACACTGATCAAATTATGACACCAATGGTCTTCATTTGGGGCAGTATATTTAATTATTTATAAGGTGCAGAAATTAAAAAAAAAAAAAAAATTGGTGAAATCACTATGTAACTGATTAGCTGAAGCAAGTAAAATTGTTACCTCGAGAGTGCTAGGAAGAATGCGCTCTGTTTGAATCCACAAAATGAAGTTGGCATCAATGTAGCTAAAGATGTTGAGAACAATTGATGATTTACATTGCAGTTCTCTGATTTCTGGCACAATGAAGAAGATTCAGGGTCATCAAATCTGTCTTGAATACAACAGAAAACTTTGTTTAACTTAATGGAAGAAAAGTATGTGTTTGTGTTATCTGGAAGAACGGTGATTGTGATCAAGGGAGTTTTATTGGTTGCTAAAATATCTCCAAGGAATGCTGAAGCTCGTTGGAATAGTTCAAGTTCATAGATCTGTTTTCATCTCTTCCAATTTCACTTTTCCTTTTTTGTTGTTTAATTAATGCTATACCACCAGAAAAATTTGACAAAATTTAGTAATTCTTGTTGTCTAGTGTTTTATTTATTATTTGTTCGTTAGGGGAGAAAAAGATATGCATTGGTTATCCGCATAAAATTGAGAAAGAGGACATTATATTAAATTTGTATGTAAGATGGGAAAAAAAAAAAGAAAGAAAGAGAAATGTGATGTGATAGGTGATATGAAAAAGAGATATAAAGAAAAAAAATATATTGTATGGGTTGTTATATATTTATTGTTGTATGATTTTATTTTCTCAAAAATCTAATCCCCTCATAAATTTAAATATTAGGATACTATATTTACTTAAATGTCTTTTGGTAATGTACTCATGAGTTTGATGTCTGCCATATGTATTATAACTAACTTTAAAATATATAAAAAAAAAGGTTTTAATTTTAGAGTCGCAATTTGGTACCCTCCAGCTAGAGAAGGTTTTGATACCTTCTTGTCATTTTTTTATTGAATAGGCCAAAACTACATAGGAGCAAGTCGTGTACTCCGTCCTAAATTAGTTCGAAGACATAAAATAGATTTTTAATAAGTTACATGTGTATTGCAAATAAGAATGTAAAAAATATGGGAATACAATAAAAATACATGATAATGGTTATAGGGGGTCAAAAAGTCTTTTAAAAAATAAAAAATACAAATTCTAATAGTTAAATATTGTCCTATAACTATAAAAATACTAAGACCATTTAAAAAAATTGAAAGAAATAGGTTAAATGATCAAAGAAGGTACTAAAACCCTCTCTCACGGGAGGGTACCCTAGAATTTCCCTTAATTTTAATGTAGGCTTAATGTTAATTTTATAATATCATCCAATGACGCATTATTGTTCTTTTTTTGAAAAACAATTACTAGAAATATAATAATTATATATATACACGATACTATACTCTTCGAAAATGTAAGATGACGTAAACGGAAATCGGATCAAAATCAAACTCATTGACAAAAACAATTATCAAATTCATTCTTTGATCAATTTCTCTACCTTCAAATGTGAAAAAAGAAAAAACAAAAAAACATTATGCAGGAAATGATTTTGCCATTTTGATAGCTCGAAACGGTCCTTTTCTTGTAAAACGACGTGAACCCATTTACTATTGTTTTTTTTTCTCAGTACTCCAAAATTTATTGGATAATTGTTAAGGCCAAGGGGTTTTGTTCACTTCCAAGCATCACCGGCTACTATGCTGCACCAAGGAATAACAACTGTTAATTTAAAGGGTCGCAATCAGATACCCTCCTGTGAGAGAGAGTTTTGATACCTTCTTATTTTTTTTTGTATTGAAGAGACATAAGACCAAAACTAAATAGAAACAAGTTGTGTATTTTTTGTTAAATCATTTTGAAGACATAAAATTGATTTTGAATGAGATACACATGTATTTCAAATAAAAATGTGAAAAATGAGGGAACACAATAAAAAAATACTAGATAATGGTTATAAGAGTAAGAAAATTTTTTAAAAATTAAAAATACAAATTCTAATAGTTAAAACATTATTTCACAACTGTAAAAATACTAAAACCGTTTAAGAAAGTTAAGAGAAATTTATTACATGGTCAAAAAAGTACCAAAACCCTCTATCACTAGAGGGTATTGTAGAATTTCCCTAAATTAAACTAGTTTTTCTTTATTGCATAATAATCTATCTATTTTTTTAAACTTTACCTAACAATCATTATATTTTATTAGGGGGAGAAATAACAATCTATATTTTAAATAAAAACAAACTAAAAAAGTTAAATGTGGGTAGTTATTTTTATAGAAGTAGTTATTAAAAAATTAAAATATAATATAAAGGTAAAATCACCTGGTGAAATGCTGAACCAAAAGAGGGGTATTCCCTTTATTAATAATATATAATATATATAATAGTTTAGATAAATATATTATAATTAAGTGTATATTATAACACAATTTTGAAAGTATTAAATATTTATACAATTTTTTCAAATAACATTTTTTTAAAATTTTCATGTTTACAAAATAAAGAAAATTATTTTAGAATTTATCGTAAGTAAAGTTTAGTAACATAAATTACTTATCAAATAAATCAACTCCATGGCAAAAATGAAATAAAAATAACAACTAAATATAGTCCAATTTTAGTAAGATAATTTCTGAAATATTAAATGATAATAAAAAAATAAGTAAATGTTTATTCCTTTAATGCTTTACAAAATAAAATATTAATATAAAAATAATAAGAGTTTATTTATGTTAATATTTTGTAAAATATAATATTTAAAATAAAAATTGCAAGATGAAATATAATTAAGAGATTTCAACCAAATAAAATTGAATATCCTATTCATTTTGTTATTTAAAGAGAAGAGGTAAGTAAAACTAGCTTCACTTCCGTTAATTGTCGAGGCTTGAGGTACAAAGTACAATTTCTCTGTTCGTAATCAATATATTAAGCAAGGCTATTTTGATCGAATACCAATGAAACAAAATAAAATAATGATATAAACAAATAAAAATGTTTGTCAAATAAAATAATGATATAAACAAATAAAAATATTTGTCAAAGTATGCTAAAATTATAAGAGAAAATACTATATAATCACTCTAAACTTTCTTCCTTTTGTAAATAGACACAAGAACGTTTTATTTTGTCCTAATTAATCCTTAAATTTTATCATTGTTGTAATAGGTCATTTTTATTAACATGAAATTAAATAATGAATAAAATCAATCTCAACCCTTCAAGATTTTGTGTTTAAAAAAACTAAAATCATATAAAATAAAATTTTAAAAATTAAGATAAAGAAAGAAAAACACCCTAAATTAAAAGAACACATCATTATACTTCACTTTTAGAATTTAAAAATATGCTTCAAATTTGACAGAATTCGAGAATAAAAAACTAAATTTTACTCTTTTACATGTTTTTAATATTTAAAATAAAAAATTTTGAAAGATTGAAATTGATTATGTTGATTATTTAAGTTTATATTAATGAAAAAACATATTGCAATAATAATAAGAGTTTACAGATTAATTGGGGCAAATAAAAAGATCAAGATACTTATTTTTAAAAGAGCAAAAGTTAAGGATGATTTTAGACTACTCTTTTCCCAAAAAATAATAACAACAACCTTTTTTTTGGGTCTAGAAACAACAGCGACATAAAAAAAACATAAACAAAATCATGGATATATAATTCAAAAGAGATTTTCACCCTTAGTTTTGAATGAGAAAGAGAAGGGTTTGTAATTTGAAAAATTCAATTAGAAAAGGCAATCTTGGATTTTCAAAGAAAATAAATTTTGAAAAAAAATTAACGAAATATTCCTAACAGAGTTTAGTTATTTAGAGTTTTGTGTAGGTTTTAAAAATAGAAGGAGTTTGTGTTGGAAATATAAAATAAAGGGGAGGTTTAACTCTTAAAAATAATCAATCAACAAAACAAAAAAAAATATAGAATGAAATTGTTCGATTAAAAATTGTTATTAACATGAAATTGTAACGGTGAATAGGGTGATTGTAACGGTGAATAATACATGTTGACATTAGTGTTGTTGTAATGGTGAATGAGTAGAATTGGGTGGATTTTGTGAAGTCTATTAATCAGTTTGAGCATTTAAACTTGACTCAAAGACTTAATATCCTTTAGTTTTAATGATTAACAAATAAGAGTATAATAAGAACAAATAAGATTATATAAACAGATTCTACTGAGAAAGGTATTGGTTTGTTGATTGTGTTTCAGGTTGAAATATTCATTAGAAGAAGAAGAAGATTTGATGAACAGAATCAGAATCAGAAGATAAGGATCAGAAGAACAAATGTAGGATTTAATATAAAGGTTGTCTGAAGTAAAGCAACTCGTCTGAAGTACAGAAGCTGTCTGAAGTAAGCAACTCGTCTGAAGCATAGAAGTTGTCTGAAGAACGCAAGCCGTCTGAAGTGCTGAAGCCGTCTGAAGTGCTGAAGCCGTCTGAAGTGCTGAAGTCGTCTGAAGTGCTGAAGCCGTCTGAAGTGCGCAAGCCATCTGAAGAAGTGAAGACCATCTGAAGACGTGAAGACCATCTGAAGACGTGAAGACCGTATGAAGACGTGAATACTATCTGAAGAAGCCTACAAACAGAATCAAGAATTTATCTCTTGAAGACGTTGCTAAAGTGTAAAGCACACTCTACCAAAATGGAGTACACTTATATCAGTATAAAAGCTAAACATGCTTTTATGCCTTAATCAAAGTCTTGCACAAATGAGGAAACTCTGCAATGACTTTCTCTAATGATTGCTGCACCCGCAACAAAAGGCATTTCAGTATAAAAGCTAAACATACTTTTATACCTCGACCAAAGTCTTTCGCAAATAAGGAAACTCGGCAAAGACTTTCGGCAACGCATGCTGCACCTGCAACATAAGGGATCTGCGTGCGCAGACCTGCACCTGCGACTGCTGCCATACAGAGGTGATCAGAAGACTAAGAAAAAGAAACCAGAAAGATGTTTGAATAAAATATGTTAAATTCAACATCTTTATTCATCTACATCTCAGAAGAAGAAGAAATTAGTGCAGAGGTCAAAACTATGATTCAACGGCTATAATATCATATATCTTTATTCAAAAGAAGAAACTGCAACAACAACTATTCAACAAGACACCTCACTCAAAGAAGAAAGAAGAAATGGTGTCAGGAAGCAAACAAGAAGGAGCATATACAAAATAAGCAAAAGGACAAATCCAACGGATATCTCCTCATATACACTCCTAAGAAAAGCAGAGGAAATTAGAAGTCAGCTGAGGAACGCAGAAGAAATCACAAGACAGCTGAAGAAAAGCAAAAGGATATCAAGAGAGAGAACATGCAAAATAATATCAAGAAAATCTCTCTAAAGAGCTCTTCTACAGAAGTGTCAGAACAGGACTGTCTGAACACTTATTTGCTTAAGAAGAAGCAACCGTTTGAGACACTATTACATAACGGCTATATGAGCCACATCATCAACATCTCAATGGTATTATGAATCATCTTCAAACGGCTATATTCCAACAAAACATATAAATAGCCTCAAGGAAGAATTTGAAGATGTTGAACTCATTCACTTGGTTCAATCAGTTGATCAAGATGTATCAGAAAAACCTTATTGGTTGTTGACCATGCTTACTTGAATCAACCATGCTGCTGATCTATTGATCAGTTAGTCAAAATTGTAGTTGTTCAGTTGAACAACCAACCAGGCTGTGCTTAATCTCAAATGAACCAAGAATGGTTTGAAGCCGCAAGTATACCTTGGTTATTCCAATGATACTGGTGAGAATGTAGCACATGGAAACCAATGGTTGGAGAACAAGGCTGAAGCTCAAATCCAGTATCTATCTAGCCAATTCTCAGAGGATGTCATTCCTCACATCAGAGACAGGATTGCACCTAATTTATACACTTGTATCACTGTCTTAACCTTGTACTTAGAATTCAACCTTTGTATCCTGAGTAGTACTCAGTTAACCTCTAGTACAGGAAGAAATTAAGTTTATGTTTCGTGGAAACTTAAACTTAGTTCAAATTGTAAACACTTTATGTGTCAG
Source organism: Sesbania bispinosa (assembly GCA_026901365.1). Lineage (NCBI taxonomy): Eukaryota > Viridiplantae > Streptophyta > Magnoliopsida > Fabales > Fabaceae > Sesbania > Sesbania bispinosa. The sequence goes on from QLOH01000477.1 coordinate 533,694, forward strand.
AGAGCCTGGAGAGGCTTGGTGGAAGAAAGAATACTCATACACTATTGTGGTTAGTGTCTGAGAGCCTGGAGAGGCTTGGTGGAAGAAAGAATACTTAGTTGCAAAGCCTGGAGAGGCTAGACTGAAAAAGAATACTGCATATGTTGCCTGGAGAGGCAGTTGAAAACAAATGAATACTTAGTCGTAAAGCCTGGAGAGGCTAGACTGAAAAAGAATACTGCATAAGTTGCCTGGAGAGGCAGTTGAAAACAAAGGAATACTTGGTGTTGTCTGGAGAGACTGTACTCGTGATGTCTGGAGAGACTGTACTCGGTTGCGCCTGGAGAGGCTGCCTGCAAAAGAATACTCATTGAGTTGCCTGGGGAGGCAGTTGATAAGCAAAGAATACTGCATGAGTTGCCTAGAGAGGCAGTTGAAAATGAAAGAATACTCATTGTGTTGGCCTGAAGAGGCTGTGAATAATACTTGTATATGAGTTCAGATAGTGGAAAATCCAGTAGTTGTTTGCCTCTGGGATTGGATGTAGCTCACGGGTTTGTGGGTGAACCAGGATAAATTTTGTGCCTAAGTTCTCTTTCCCTTAATCTCTTTATTTACAGTTTTCATATTTATGTTGGGGATTGAAAAGTTATTTTCATAACAAACTTAACACAACGATTTCAATAAAATGATCTTTCATAAGAACAAAACATGAGATGTTTCTCATATCACTTGAAGCATTACAAATAATGTCTTTTGAATTACTTCTGAAACAATTATCTGAAGTGAGTCTGGAAAGACCTCAGTTCAGAAATCTGGAACAGACTTCAGACAACCTATAGTCATCTGAAGTATTTCAGAAACAGTTTGAAAAACATTCAATGTAATAATCTTCAGAAGATATCTTGAGAAGTATCTGTCTAAAATAATCTTAAGACTTAAAAGAAACTTTATTTTTCTTATCTTCCGCACATTTTAATTATCTCTGATCTTAAGATTCATTTTAAACATTATTCATCTTCACGATTTAAATAAAAGATTTACAAGATTGACACGAAAAGCTTAAAACACTATTCAACCCTCCCTTCTAGTGTTTCCTGTGGTTCTAACAGATTTCAGATAGATTAAAATCTCAAGATGTGAAGGTGGATTTGAGTGGAAGGTGAAATATTGGATTATAAATGATGTGGTTAAAATAGATTTATGTGGCAAAAACAAAAATGAGATGGCAACGTGATGGATCTCAACTCAACTTTAATATATTACTAAACTATGACCCTAACGCGTGGGTTGATTTTTTTTTTTTGTGAACCAAAGGTATATGTAGGGACACACAATAAAACACTAGAAGGAGGTTGAATAATGTTTTTATAAAGTAATCGTTTTAATGGAAACCTTTTCAAAAAACCTAAGTTCAAAAGACTTTCAGACAGTAATTCAGATGTTTGAAGCTTGAGTCTTTGTATGAAGATTTCAGACGAAGGTTTTCAAAAAAAATTTCATAAATAGTTTTCATAAGATTGCTTATAAAACTTAGTTCAAATTCCCTCTTCTTGTTAGAATAAACAAAATCTAAAGAGTTAAGGGAAAGAGAAAATACTCAGCCAATTTATCTTAGTTCACCCTCAACCTTGGGCTCCATCTAGTCCTCACACACCGTGAGATTTTCCACTAACTTATCCAAGTTACAAGTATTCTTTGTTATCGACTGCCTCTTCAGTCAACACACCAAGTATTCTTCTTACAGAGCCTCTCCAGGCTTCTAAGTATTCTTTTCTATCAAGCCTCTCCAGGCTCTACAACAAGTATTCTTTGCTACCAAGCCTTTTCAAGTTCTTATAACAAGTATTCTTTTCTCACATGCCTCTTCAGGCTTCTTACAATAGAATGAATACAATTAAATTCAAGAAAATAGAACATAGAACACATGTTCTTAGTTCTGATTGAACAAAGAAGTTATCAATGAAAAACACTAGATACATAAATTTAAGACAGATGCCTTCTTTGCTTTAATTTTCTTTTCTTCAGTGATAATTCAAGCTTGTAGTCTTGGTGCTTGCTTTGACTACATACATATGAGGTATGGTAGGTGTGTTTCTTAGCTTAAGCATCTTCTGAAGTCTTCTTTCTCGGTGATTCTTGCAGCATAAAGAAATTCTTGATTTTCATCTTTTTGTCTCTGTTGCTCATCATTTCATTCTTCTATCTTTATCTTCATCTTCATCAACAAGATTTGTTGTGCAATATCCTTTCGATTTCTTCTTGTTGCAGCACATTTCTGTTTTGAATTAAGTGTTGAGTCTAAGAATTAGTCTGAGCATTCAAACTTAACTTAAGACTCATTATCCTTAGGTTTTAATGATTAACAAATTAGACTAGATTAAAAGAAAACAGGTGCTACTAAGAAAGGTATTGTTTTGTAGATTGTGTCTCAGGTTGAAGTACTCATATGAAGTGTAGAAGAACAAATGAAAATCAGAAGATGAAGCAATACAGAATCTGAAGAGAAGAAAAAACTCAATCATCTGAAGCATATTCATCTGAATCCTAGAAGACAGCAAAGGAAGAAGAGATCCACAATAAAAATGAAGCAACTAGAAGCAAAGGAAGCTACGGAAAAGAATAGAAAAGATTCAACTATCTGAAGACATGAAAGACTCAGACCGTCTCAAGACTCATCATCATCTGAAGCATATCCTCCATCTAAAGAAGTGATTATCATGTGAAGACTCGAAGACAAACTGAAGACTTGACTCCGTATGAAGCATACCTATCATCTGAAGAATGGAAGCTGATCAGAAGCACTCTGTATGACTGAAGGACTGAAGGCCTCAGAACCAAGAAATGTTCTCATGAAGATATTGTCAAAGCATGAAGAACACTGTATCCAATGGACTACTTCATTTCGGCACAAAAGTTAGGCATACTTTTCTGCCTCGATCAAAAGACTTGTTCAAATAAGGAAATCCTGCAACGACTGTTGCATCTGCAATCAAAAGGGTACTGTATACGCAGACATACTGCACCTGCTACTGTCCAAAGCAAATCAGAAGTCTGGACAAGAAAATATCGAGAAAGATGTTTGAACTAATATAATTTAATTCAACGTCTATCCAAATATCAGAAGAACTGGAAGAGACAAAGATGAATAAAGCTAGGATCGTCTGAAGTAAAGGAAGAAGCATTTTGCTCTAATCATCTGAAGATAAAAAGAAGCATTTCATCAGAAGAAGAAATCTTTGTTGAAAGCATTTCAATCTGAAGAATTAAAAGAAGCTTGAACCTATCATCTGAATGAAGTTATAAATGGCTTAACAGTCTGAAGAAATGAAACTCTCTGAATGCATGGAATAGATTTCAACATAGAAGAAGTCACAACAGAAGCTAAGACCATATGATTCAACGGCTATAATATCATATTTCTTTATTCAAAGAGGAAAGAGGAAACTGTGTCAGAAGCAAATGAAAAGGAGTATATAGAAATAAGCTAAAGGACAAATCCAACGGATACCTCCTCATACATACTCTAAAGGAAAACAGAGGAAAGCAGAAGGAAAACAAAGGAAAGCAGAAGAAAGCTGAAGAAAGCAGAAGAAAATCAAGAGAGAGAAGAAGCATAAAAATATCAAGGAAATCTCTCAAAGGAGCTCATCAATAGAAGTGTCAAAACAAGACAATCTAAACACTTATTTTGCTTAAGAAGAAGCAACCGTTTGAGAAGCTATTACACAACGACTATATGAGCCACATCATCAACATCTCAACGGTAACCAAACAATCTTCAACGACTATAATACATCAGAACATATAAATAGCCTCAAGATTAAATTTGAAGTAGTCGGTTGGTATGCTGGATTGTAGAAAAGGCTTGCTTGCTCATTGAGAAGCATGTAAACCAACCGAGCCAACCGAACATGGGACTTTGTAGTCCACCAGAAAGAAATGACTGAAGCACAATTTCATATCTTACTTATCCAATTAGATGAGGGAGATTTACCTCACTTAGAAGACGAGATTGTACCAAATTCATACATTTGTATCTCTGTCTTACCCTTGTACTTAGAATTATTCATAGTATCCTGAGTAGTACTCAGTTAACCTCTAGTACAGGAAGAGATTAAGTTTATGTTTCGTGGAAACTCAAACTTAGTTTAGTTTGTAAACACTTTATGTGTCTGAGAGCCTGGAGAGGCTTGGTGGAAGAAAGAATACTCATGTGAGCCTGGAGAGGCTAGGATAAAAGAATACTGCGATGAGTTGCCTGGAGAGGCGGTTGAAAACAAAAGAATACTCATGGTGCCTGGAGAGGCCTGGTGTACTCGTTGTGCCTGGAGAGGCTGCCTGCAAAAGAATACTCGTTGTTAAGTCTGGAGAGGCTTGTATGAAAGAATACTGTATGAGTTGCCCGGAGAGGCAGTTGAAAATAAAATAATACTTGTGGTAGAGCCTGAAGAGGCTTAATAGAAAAGAATACTTGTATCTGTGGTTTCAGATAGTGAAAAATCCAGTGGTGGTTTGCCCTGGGACTGGATGTAGCTCACTGGATTTGTGAGTGAACCAGGATAAATTTTGTGGCTAAGTTTTCTATCCCTTAAACTCCTTAATTTATAGCTTTATATTTCTGATGGGGATTGAACAGTATTTTTTATAATAAACTTAACCCAACAATTTCAATAAACTAAGTTTTCCAAGATAATAACTCATTCAGTTAATCATATATCGTTTGGAGTATTACAAAGAATATATTTTGAAGAACGTCTGAAATAACTCTTTGAAGTGGATCTGAAACAGTTTCAGTTCAGAAGTTAGAAGTAAACTTCGGACGATGATCAATCATCTGAGGTTACTCAGAAACTGTTCTGAAAAGATTCTTTGTAATATCTTTCAGAAGGTATCTTGAGATGCATCTGAATATCTAAATCAATTTAATCAAAAGTCCAAACAAGTCTTTGATCTTGTCACCTTTTCTTAGTCTCTATGCTTGTCCTTCTTATCTTCCGCAATTTACGTATTAACTCTGGTTATAAACATTTCACATCAATTTGTTTTTAATGATTTAGTAATTTATGTTTAAGATTTCCAAAATGGTAAAAATATTCAAAACACTATTCAACCCCCCTTCTAGTGTTTCCTGTGGTTCTAACATTAAGTAGCTTTGCAGCTCTTTAATTTTTCAACATTTCAGAATCCATGCGCACATGTGTGTAAGCACACTTCGCAACTTGAATGATACTTGTATTTATAGGCTTGAGTTTGAACTATTCGTTAAGAAAGACGTTTAGAGATAGCTTCTACTCGTTGAGAGATCTTTCTGACAGAAGTACGATATTGCAGGACTTTTTTTGACTTTTGCAACTCTAGAAGGTATTGTTTCCACTTCCGTGCTTGCTTTCTGAAACTCAGCCAAAAAGTTGTTTTCGTGACTTGCTTCTCTGGTGAACTGAGGTTGCGTGTAGTTCTGGTACTAGTTTAAACTTGCCACGTCATATGCCCGAGTACTTCAAACAGACTTAGTCTTCAGAAGGGAATCGTTGTCTGAACTATTCTCACTTCAGACAAATCCTTGATCTTCAGAACATGAGTCTTCAGATCTTTGACCAACTTTAGATCTTAGCTTGACTTCAGGAAAACTTTTTTCAGATCGATGACACACTTCAGATGAGATGTCCATACCTGAAATATTAATGCATTTACCAGTGAGTACATTTACTTAGTTTATTTTAGGTTTGTATTCATCAAAAGTTGAGACTAAACAATCTCCCCCTTTTTCATGATGACAAACATAAATAAACATTAACCATAAATCTAACAATTAGTTTGGTAAGAGCTCGCCATGATTCAGATGTCTCTTAGCTTTTCTGGGATCCACATGCTTCCTTTAGTTTGATATACTCCAAAAGCTCTAAGAGCTCCCCATGAACTACATGCTCCATCTCAGATTTAAAGTTAGTAATTCTCCCCCTTTTGTTATCAATCAAAAGGGTAACAGAACAAGCATGTTCAAACATGATGTAAAACATTTGAGTCTAAGTCCAGATGACACTAGACATAAACACATAGTTACACACCAAGAAAATCAAGCAATCAATTAACATAAAAAAATTCTGTGAAAGGACAAATAGGATAACAAACATCTCATGTTGGTCCCATAGGGAATCTAGAAGGGGGGTTGAATATATTCACAAAACTTAGTCCTTTTTCAAAAATCAGAAATTGTTTACCCCTTTCTTTTTGCCTTCAAGATTCTTTCAAATTGAGTTTTCAAAAACAATTTTCAGAGTTCAAAAGTAATGTCCAGCAGATCAATATATGTGAAAGAATGATTGATTAACAAGATTGATTCCTCAAGCTTATAGTTCAGTATTCAAACAAAACCAGTTTTCTGTAATATCAAGAACAAATTTAGAACTCAGAATTCAAGACAAATATGCATTTCAATTAGGCAAGAATATCTAAATGAAATAGAGTAGGGATAGAGAAATTTACATAGTTGTTTTTATTGGTTCAACCATAAAAGGCCTACGTCCAGTTTAGATTTAGCACCCCACTAAACCTGCTTTCACTATAGAATTGATTACAAACACCATGAACATGCAATCCTAAAGAAAGACTTACAAACAACAAACAAAGGTTCAACTCTTAAACCCCACAAGAGCATGTTCTTCAATGACACCCCATAATATGAACATTAACCTTACTCATGACACCCAGTCACAAGATTTTAAACAATCTCTATGAACACCCTATTCAAGAGATTTCAACATACAGAAAATTTAGAAAGATTAAGGGTTTAGAACAATAAAACCTTGACTGTGTAGATTAACCCCATGAATAAGATCAAACACTAGTTCTTCCATTGTCAAATCTTCTTGAGCGCTGAGTTCTTGGTTCTGCAGATTTTTTTGGTTTTTTCTTTGATTTCTTGGAGAAAATTCTCTTAGAGAGATTTTTGTATTTGATAGAAAAGTGATCTCACTTTTTAGTTTCGAAAATCATATTGTATATAACAGTTATTAGTTAGTTAGAAACGGAAATAATCTGTTACCAGTCAGTTACCATGTGTTCAGAAAACGTCCCAGAATTATGCAGTCTCTGTGGTAATCGATTATTGACTTTGGTAATCGATTAAACCAGAGCACGTATTTAGAACTCTTCTCAGGATACACAGGTAATCGATTACCAATATCAGGTAATCGATTAATTCGATCCTGAACCTGAATTCAAGCAGTTTTCAGTTTTGAGTCAACTTGGGGTCCATTACCAACTTATGTAATCGATTAAACCAGAGGAAAATTATTACTAAGTTGAGTAATTTAGATACCAAGTTTTCCAAACTTGAAAACTTAACATTGAACTCAATTTGCACAAAGAAATATCAACAAGGAAGAGTAATCAAACACATACATATTGTTTAATTCTAAAAACAATCAATACAAGTGCCACATCTATAGAAATCTGTTTGGCACTGCAAAATGAATTGAAGTTAAAGCACCTAATTACTACAACAAAACCAAAACATTCATTAGATGAGAGACTTGAGGAGTGACTTTTATTTATTCATTGATAGCTTAAGTCCAACAATCTCCCCCGTTTTGGTTTTGATGCGCCAAACACTTTCAATGACAACTAAGGTGAGCACATAGGAAATTGTTATTCCTTTGATCCTAAAAAGAACTTGAAAACACTTGTAGACAAAGTAGGATAAGGCATATAATATGTGATTATGAAACACATACAATATATTCATACACATACTTTCCATACATCAATATATCCATACACATTTATGCATTCATCATCATTATAGACATTCATTCAATACTTTCTACTTTCTTCTCCCCCTTTTGGCAAATGAAAACCAAAAATTCAGAGAGATAGGTAATTAACTAGTGAGATAGTAGAATTATTCTAGTAGTCATTCACATAGACCACAATCATCCACAATAAAAACATAAATTCCAAATGTCATAATTCATAACAGATAGAACAGAGTGCAAATATCCATGATACAAACCAAGATAGAAACATAAAAGTTCAAATTGCAATATCAAATTCAAATGAAATGCAACCTAAATGATTAAGCATAAATAAAATCCTAAGAACTGGGTAATGATCCTAAGCATCCGAAAATGGGACTTGAAGCTCATCCAGCCTCTCAGAGATAGTCTCAAGACAATCCTTCAACTCTTTGTAGTCTCTCCTCTGAGTTTCTGAAATTTCATTGAGCTTTTGATAAGTGTTCAACTTTAGTCGAAATTAGTGTTGAATTGGAGCACTTATCCATTGAAATACTTTAATTTTGTCTGTCCAATATCATAAATTGAGAACATGTTGGGTTTAATTGTTGTCCCGAGTTCTGTGTGTTATTGAAGCCATTTGATCCCTGGTTTTATGCATTTTTCAGGTAATCTAAGATGAGAGAAGAAAGAAGAATGAACAAAGCCAAAAGCAAGGGAGCAAAAACAAGAAGGACTGCCTCTGCCTCCTGCGCTCAGGTTGTGCTCCAAGCGCAGCCTGAGAGCAAGTTCAAGAAATGAAGGGGTTGCTTCTGTCTCCTGCGCTTTGCGCTCAGCTTGCGCTCCAAGCGCAACTTAAGCGCAGGTTCAACAAACTTGGTGGATGCTTCTGTTTCATGCGCTCAGGCTGCGCTTGGAGCGTGCCTGAGCGTAGGATCATTTAACCTAACTCATTAATCAGCCACAAAGGAGGGATCTAGGCATTCAGAACGGAGGGCATTTATTCTAGAGAGAGAAAGAGAAGGACCGAAGGTGCTTGGAAGCTCCGGAAGCCATTTTCTTCTCTTGTCTTTGGTTTGTAAGCGCTACCATGAGTAGCTAAGCTTCATTATGGGATTGAATGTAATCGACTCAAACTCGAATGTATTTTGGTTTCATTTATATATAGAAATTTCATTTCTTTCCAATATTGGTAATTTCGTTCTACTCTTAATGCTTGATTCTCTTAGCTCAATAGTATCTTGACTTTGATTTCTTGATTTGACTGGAATGTGTTTCTTGAATCTGGTTTCAACGAGAATGCTCGATAGGTTGAAATTCTAGGAATACGTTTCAATGTATTGATTGCTCTAGAACATCTTTTCTTAATGCTAGGTAATTTGTTAAACATCTGAGGAATCAGTGTTTAGGAGGTTGTTCTAAGGAATTCACACTTGAGGAATCAGTGTGAATGATTTTTTTAACGTCCTAATTTCTTGATTCAAGAATAATGCCCGTTGGAGACACTATTCTCAAATTTCTGAAATTATTTTGCGCCATTACCGTTATCTATACATACACACTCATCAAACGCTCAAGTAATTCCAACACTTACCTAAGTTTAATACATTAAACATTCTACATACATATCATAGTCCATCTGCCACTTAGTGACTTAGCGTATACAATCAATCTACATAGTTCCTACTTTAACACAACATTATACAAATTGAAATACATCCAAAACCCTTATTGGGTCCAAACTAACGCTGGGGGTGGAATACTCTACTCTACGAACTTCAATCCTCCCTTCAAGCTTTCAGCGAAACCGTCCTGCATACATAACTAAAATGTATCCTCGTAACATAGGGTGAGACTATGGTCTTAGCGAGCAAAGCATGCAACATGCAGTGTGGGGAAAACAATCATATGCAATGCAACACCCAGCATAATTCATAAGACATACATAACTATTCTAATCACTTTGAATCATCACATCATGTTTAACCCAATTGGCATATTATATAAATTTAGCTCAACACTTGGTAATTTTTCATGATAAGAAACTTAGACATGAAAATACATGATTGGCATAACCCATCCGACGGGTGGTGGCGCATACGCCCTCATCTGAACTCGGCGTATACGCCCTCAACTGATCTATGACTCGACGCATACGCCCACATCTGAACTCGGCGCATACGCCCACATATGAATTGTGACTCGGCGCATACGCCCACATCTGAACTCAGCGCATACGCCCTCAATACATAGGTAAAGCATTACATAAAACATTACTCAACTACACTTCCTTTTCATACTCTAGGAATTACATTCATATAACATTAACAGAAAACCTCCAAACCTATTAGTAGGGCAAACATAATCATCATGATCACCAAACAACCATCAATTCCACATATATTCCCAAAATCCCCAAATTCTCTACCCTAGGGTTCACATACAATATCATAATCCACTCAACCATGCAAATCATTTTATTCCAACAATGAAACAAGATCCACAAGTCAAAGGGAAAGGGAATAGGAGAATAGGGGTCAGGAGAGGAATCAACACCTGATGAGAGTGAAAGTGTGTGAGCTTCACTCACCTCATGGGAGCGTCAAAGGGATGAGAAGAGAGTTTGGGAAAGCTAGGGTTGGAGATCCTCGGCGTCTCCTCCTTCTTCTTGGCTCCAAAAATCACTTCCTCTCACTAGAAACCTTCTATTTATAGACGGAAAAGGAAGAAGAAAAAATGAGGGAAATCGTGCCCTAATCGTGTTTTAAAGACTGCCACGTGCATTCTCGCTCAAGCGAGCCCTCCTCGCTTGGGCGAGAATCCTAAAGAAATTCTGGATTCGCATTCTCGCTCAAGCGAGAGCTTCTCGCTTGAGCAAGAATGCTCCAGAGAGCATCCCCCTCTCTGGATGATTTTCGCTTGAGCGAGATCCTTCTCGCTTGAGCAAAAATCTTCCAGAGAGCCCCATCAAAACCCCCTGCCTCTCGCTTGAGCTAGACCTTCCTCGCTTAAGCGAGAGTTGCAGAAACCAATATCCTAACTTTTGTTACATAACTCGCTCAAGCGAGCCCATTCTCACTTGAGCGAGAATCCTAAGACTTAATTTCTTACTTTTAGCTCCTCTTTAATCCTAACTCACTCTCTTGGCCGGATTCGCAGCCTAAGGCTCCTGCTATATCTTTTAGACCCTAATTTTTGGGATATTACAATTTTAGCTTGTGCTTCAGTATTGTTTAGTTCGAATGCTATATGTTATTGATTTTCCATAATACAGAAGAGTGCGATAGATGAAGTTCAATCCCCAATTCTCCAACTGAATTTCTTTTACACTTACTGCTTTCTAGATTTTGTATGCAAATCATATTTTCACCAACAACCCAACATGAACCAAATATATTCATTTGTACATACACTTAGAGAGTTTGATTCCTGAGAATTTAATTGAAGCTCGTTCCTCGTGGATACGACAACCCTTACTTAAAAATCGTTATACTACTGTGACTTTGGTAAGCTTGCCAGGATCGCAACAGCTTTGCTAGTACCATTTTTTTAAAGGGTGTGAGCAGCTTAGGTTCAACCATTTCATTGTTTTCATCAGCATTCCCAGAAGTATTACCTTCAACATTAACTTCTTCTCTGTTCAGCCAGCAATTCTCTATTTTTACTAATTTCATCATCTTCAAAGCTTTATCTTTCACATCATGAGCTTCCCTTGTTATATCCCTTGTTTCAGAGTTTGTTTCAACTCCATAATGATCAATTATCTTTGAAACAAATACAACATAGGGACATTTGTAATCAATAAGTCTTCTAGTTTTCCTCATTGTATTACAAATTACTTCCATCCAGTTAACTTTGATAGAGTTTTTAATTGCACAAATCATCATCATATCCTTTTCACTGGCTTAAGCATGATTACTCCCCCTAGCAGCTACAATCCATGCTAGAGTGTAATGGAGCAATCTATCATCTACTTTCATTCTACCAATATTAAACACAGATTTTCTCTTTTCAGTTCTTTTAACAGCTTGGTCTTCTTCCCAGTCAGTTGGACTCACTAACATAGATTTATACAAATCAAGTTTGCTGTACTCAATATTATGTCTATTAAAATCTTCTATGCTTATACAAATACCCTCAGCAGAGATTCCACCAATGCTTCTAAAAATTGACTCAGCTAACCAAATTTTAGTTCTTTTAACTTTAGAAAACAATGTACCTTCTTCATCATATTTAAGATTGGAGTAAAACACTTTAATCAGATCAGGGTAGTACTTTCCCTTAAGTTGAACAAACTTACTTAACCCCTGAGATTCCAAATCACTATGAAAGGTAAAGTTATTCTTAGAAAGTCGTGGAAAAGAAAGAACCTTTGGTGAGATTATCTTCTTTCCCGCAAAGAAACTAAAATATGCAGTGGCTTGTGCTCCTGAAGAGAACCATGGGTGAATGTAGTTGAGAGCCCTTGGAGGTGACTCTTGAGCTGGGCGTTTGGTGGCTTCGGGTTTTCTCATTGGAGTGAGCTTTGGAGGACGTAATTCCTTTCCTGTAACGGTGTGCTTCACTCGTTTTCCCCTGTTTCTGCTTGATTCCTCCATTGTTGATTCAGAGGAGGTGGTTGATTGAAGGTTTGATGAGAATGTGAGAAATTTCATAGGAGGATTTTCACTCAGGGCTTCAAAAAATGAGTTTGAAGCAATGTTATAAAACTCGGACCGGTGATCGACTCGGTCGAAATACTGGGTCATTGGATCAATGGTCGAACCAGTGAGTCATTGGTTAAACCGGTTAGACCGGTATATATTAAAATCTATAAATTTTATATGAAAAATATATGATTTATGAAAGAGTAAAAGTCACAAAATATTAATGATAAAAATAAATTTAAGATTAAATTAATAATGGTTTATTAATAATTAAAATTATTAAAATTCTATATAATATAATAAATAATATTGAAACATATTTATTTTTTATAATATATATATTATAAATTTAAAGACATGTTTTCTAATATATTAATATTTTGTAATGTATATTTTAGTGTGATGATGAAGGAAAATGGATATCAATGTTTTTGGAATGTTATATATATAAACTTTCGCACTTATTATTCAAAGAAGTTGTGTGGCTCAGCGGTGCGTGTCTCAATTTCCTTTCCTGCAGTGCCGTGTTCGATCCTCATAGGAAGCATTTTTGCGTTTCCATCAGCGAGCAAAAACCAGTCAACATTCGATCAACTATCAGTGCCAGTCAACATGCGGAACCGGTCAACAGCGTGCGGTTGACTCGTAGCGGTTAAGACCGATTTAACCAGTTTGACACCGGTTCTGTGACATCAGATCTGAGTTAAATACATGACCGATCTAAAAAGCTGACCAGACCGTTTATAGGTCCGGTTCGGACCGGCCGATCTGGTCCGATCCGGTTTTCTTAACAGTGGTACTATGAAGTGAAGAAGGAAGGGTTAAGAAGTCATCACTGACGTCTCTGGAGAGCGAATGGGACACTTCAATGTCGCAGGTAATCGATTACAGGATGATGTTAATCGATTAAAACAGGAACAAATGCTTGGTGGTCATTACTTCAGTAAGATAATCGATTAGCTTAAGGAGGTAATCGATTAAGACAGTGAGTTTGTATTTCTGCTGAAATACAGACTACCTGGTTTAGTCGATTACTTATGCAGGAAATCGATTATCCTTTTCCTAATATGCTTGAAAATGAGTTTTGATGCATTTTAATGAATACTTTTCATGATGTTATGCTTCTAATGCATGAAATACACAATTATACACACAATTTCACACAAATTTAAGTTAGCAAACATGAAATTATAGATTAGTTGAGATCATACTCACTAAGTATACCAAGTTCCCTTCTAAGCTTGTAGTACCTTTCTCTTGGCAATGGTTTAGTGAATATATCTGCTAGCTATGATTCTGTGTCAACAAATTGAATATCACAATCTCCTTTCTCAACGTGATCTCTTATGAAGTGATGGCGAATTTCAATATGCTTAGTTCTTAAGTGCAAGATTGGATTATTTGTCAAATTGATTGCACTTGTGTTGTAACACTTCAATGGTACCTTGTCCATCTTTAGTCCAAAGTCATGTAGTTGTTGTTTGAGCCATAATGATTGAGCGCAACAACTTCCAGCTGCAATGTATTTTGCCTCTGCAGTTGAGTGCTACACATGCTTGTTTCTTACTATGCCATGATACTATACTGTTTCCAAACAAATGACATGTGCCACTTGTACTTTTCCTGTCTAACTTGCAACCTATAAAATCAGAGTCAGAGTAACCAACAAGTGTAGGATTTGTACCTTTAGGATACCAAAGACCAACGTCTAGAGTCTCCTTGAGGTATTTCAGAATTCTCTTGACAGCATTCATGTGTGATTCCTTAGGTGCTGCTTGGTAGTTAGCACACAAACACACACTAAACATGATGTCAGGTCTACTTGCAGTTAAGTACAAAAGTTAACCTATCATCCCTCTATATTTGGTAACATCAACAGATTTTCCTTGAGCATTTGCATCTAAGTAATAATTAGTTCCCATAGGTGTATTAGAGCTTTTGCACTTTTCCGTTCCAAATTTCTTAATGAGCTCTTTAGTGTATTTGACCAGTGTAGGAAAATTCCCTTCTCCATTTGCTTAACTTGCAAACCAAGAAAGAAGCTTAATTCTCCCATCATTGACATATCAAACTCCCCCTGCAATTTTTAGACAAAGTCCTTGCAAAGAGAGTGGTTAGATGAACCAATGATTATGTCATCCACATACACTTGTACAAGAAGTATATCATTGGAGGTTTTCTTAAAGAATAAAGTTTTGTCTACCTTTCCTCTTTCAGAGTTTTGAGATAAGAGAAACTTACTCAATCTTTCATACCATTGTCTAGGAGCTTGCTTAAGTCCATAAAGGGATTTCTTTAGCTTGTAGACATGATTAGGAAATCTAAGATCAACAAAATCAGGTGGTTGAGAAACAAATACTTCTTCATCAATGAAACCATTCAAAAAACACTTTTCACATCCATTTGGTCTAGCTTAAAATCATTCACACATGCAAATGCAAGAAGGAGCCTAACAGCTTCTAAGCTAGCAACAGGAGCATATGTTTCACCAAAGTCTATACCTTTTTGTTGATTATAGCCCTTAGCTACTAATCTAGCCTTATTTCTAGTTATTGATCCGGTTTCATCAAGTTTGTTCCTAAACACCCATTTTGTACCTATGACATTCATATTTGACTTGTAAGGCACTAGTTCCCAAACATCATTTCTTTTAAATTGATTTAACTCATCATGCATGGCCATCATTAAAAGTTCATCATTTAAAGCATCATACACACAAGATGGTTCAATTTGAGATACAAATGCATATTTTCACAAAAGAGATTAAGAGAATGTCTAGTAGTTACTACTCCTTTTTCTATATCACCATGAATGTTGTCCAAGGAGAGATCCCTAGGCTTCCTCTATTCTTTGGGTAATGATTGTACTTCTTTTGGAACTGCAACTTGCTCATTGATGATGCTGACTTCATCATGAATTGGTGGTATATTTAATGTACCTGCATCTTCTTCATCACATAGAGAGTTTCCCTTCTAATGGGGGTTAGTTTCATAAAAAAAACTACATGAATAGATTCTTCTACAATCATAGATTTCTTATTAAAGACTCTTTATGCCTTACTTGATGCAGAATATCCTAAAAACACACCTTCATTAGCTTTAGCATCAAATTTTCCAATATTGTCTTTTCCATTATTTAATATAAAACATTTACATCCAAAAACTTTTAAATGAGAGATATTTAGTTTCTTACCCTTGAAAAGTTCATATGGAGTTATTTTAAGAAAAGGATGAATCAAAATTCTGTTTAGAACATAGCAAGTAGTGCTCATAGCATTAGCCCAAAAATATTTAGGTAAATCATTTTCATTAAGCATTGTCCTTGCTAGTTCAATGAGTGATCTATCTTTCCTTTCCACAACTTCATTTTATTGAGGAGTTCTTGGAGCAGAAAAATTATGATCAATACCATTTTCATCACAAAAGTTTTCAAATTCGTCATTTTGAAATTCTCCTCCATGATCACTTCTCAAAGATTTATTTTCAAATCTTTCTCATTTTGAATTCTTTTGGCAATTTTGATGAAAGCTTTAGCATTGTTTTTAATAGACAAAAATGTAGTCCAAGTAAATCTAGAATAATCATCAATTATTACCAAGGAATATACACTACCACCTAGGCTTATAGTTCTAGAAGGACCAAAGAGATCCATATGCAAAAGTTCAAATGGTCTAGAGGTAGAAACAAAATTTAGTGACTTAAAAGAAGCTCTAAACTGCTTTCCCTTTTAACATGCATCACTTATTCCTTCTTTAGAGAACTTAAGATTAGGTAGTAATTTAACAAGTTTCTTTGATGCTAGCCTATTCAATTGTTCAAGATTAATATGTGCAATGCGTCTATGCCAAACCCAAGACAAATCATCTCTAGATGTTAAACATGTAATGTTTGATGAGGAATGATCAATGTCAAGCACATAGATGTGAAGTTGGCGGGATGTCTCTAGAAGGGGGTTGAATAGAGACTTTAAAATTTTGTTCCTGAAAACACACTCACTTTCAAGCTGAGACGTGATCTATAACTTGGAGTCTCAAATAGGTTAGATGAGATATTAGCTTAACTCAGAATAGTTATCAATTATGCAGGTAAGAGTCTCAACAGTTCAGATGCAGTGTCTTAATCAAAAGTAATTTGTTTCAAACAGATAAGTCTAAGGTATTAGAAATGTGCAATATAAATAAAGAGATAGGGAGAAAAGATGCACACCGAGATTTATACTGGTTCACCCACAACCTTGGGCTACGTCCAGTCCCCACAACCATGTGAGATTTCCACTATGACAACCTTGTCAAATACAAGTATTCTTACAGCCTCTTCAGGACGTCTCTCACACCAAGCATAGGCTCTTCTACCTTGGCTGAGTCTCAAGTATTCTTTGTTCTCAACTGCCTATACAGGCAACTCATGTAGTATTCTTTGTCTTCAACTACCTCTCCAGGCAACGCATGCAATATTCTTTGTCTTCGACTGCCTCTCCAGGCAACTCAGTGAGTATTCTTGTTACAATGCCTCTCCAGGATTTACAATCGCTCACACTGAGCTCAGGTACCTCCTGACTTAGATGAGACTTCGTGATATGAGATGAGATGGGATTGATCTAGCTTAGACTACATACATAGTATAGATAAACAGTGAGCTAGCTAGGTATCACGCTCTAAATCACTCAAAGAGTGTATACAAATCAGTACAAAACAAGAGCTAAACCTACTACATGATATTAGCTAAGATAACATAGGTAGGTAGGTTGAGATTCACTTGAGACTTGGATTTTTCTGTTTGTGCAGCAGCATCTCTGTTGTTTCTCACCTGTGTCTCTCACCTGTCTCACCATAATGAGACTTCCTTCTATAGTCTTTAGAAAACTAGCCGTTATACTAGCCGTTGGAAGAGAGAGATGATGTTTTCACTTTTCTGACATGAGCTCAGTACTTTTCTGGTGCAGTCTCTGTTGTGACAGTGTACTTGTGTTGACTTGCTTTTGTTACTGAGACTTTGTCTGAGTCTGATGTCTGCATCTGATCTCTGCGTCTCAGTCTGAGTCTGATGTTTGCATATGATCCAAGCGTCTTAGTCAGAGTCTGATGTTTGCATCTGATCTCTGCGTCTCAGTCTGAGTCTGATGTCTGCATCTGATCTCTGTGTCTCAGTCTCAGATGAGTCTGAGTCTGAGTCTCAGTTGGTGAGTCTCAGGTGCAAGTCTCAGTCTCAGTCTCAGGTGAGTCTGAGTCTCAAGCTTAGTTTGTGTCTGTGTCTCAAGCTGAGTCTGCATCTGAATCTGAGTTTGCATCTCAAGCTGACTTTGGATCTCATCTTTGCTCAGCTTCATACTTCAAAGTGCTTCTTTGTCATGCTTCGGCTGAGCCTGTTCTTACAATATGAGTTTGGGCCTGTCTCAACCTGATCTTGCAACTTGAGCTTGTCTCATCTTGAATCTTTAGTTGAGTGGCTCAGTCTTACCATCATATCTGAGCCTCGGTTTTTCATGTGTAGCTGAGTCTTAATCTCTTAGACTTGAGAGGTAAGCTTTTCTGATATGATCTTTTCATAGGTTGCGCCTCTTGCTGCTTCTCAGTTTAACTCTTCTTGATCTCTTTGTAGCTCTTGATCTTGTTTCTGAATGTGACAAACTTCTAATTGATTTAGTGTTTCATCTTCATGCATCTCAAGTGTTATCTTTTAGATTGAAAGTCTCTTTAGAATCTCAGATTGTCTTGACATAAGAGAAAATTATCCTGCAATATGAGAAGCTAAATTCTGCAAACACTTGAGCACACAGTTAGTAGAAACAAGACATCTTAGATATTTATCCTTTATATTTCTGCTTTTCTTGAGTCTCAAACTTAATTCACTGTTGAGCTCAACTTGACTCAGCTCGATGGTTAGCATTTCTAGTAGAGTCTCTTTCTGATTGTAGCTAAGACTTCATTCTGATGTGCACCGCTCTCAACTTAGGCTATCTTCAGATTCAACCATTCTAAGCTTTTGGAGACTTTCTAATAAAGAATATGTCTAAGGCCTTCTTCTGAAATTACCTTCAGCATATAGAACTTCTAACCTTTGCCCATTCTCCAAAGACAATTCTGAAGTCTGATGTTTCTTATCATTAGGATTCTGATCTTTCTGAATCTCAGGAAATACTTGCATTGTTTGCTCAATCTCAGGCTGAGCTTGGTCGTGGTTCTTCTGACCTTCCTGAGTTCTTTACTAAGCATAAGAATCCTGTCTTTCTAAGATCTCACATACAAAACATCAGTAACTTCAAGAACAGAAAACATTAAGTTTGATCAAAAGGTTTGTTGTCATTAAAACCAAATCTTAGTGGGTTTTGCGCTAACAATCTCCCCCTTTTTATGATGACAAACCTATTTGAACAAAATTAAGTTTTCATATATAATAACATATAAGGGATGATGACAGTCTATATATTTTTCATAGTATGATCCACTCAATTGAACTCCCCCTGAATTCATGCGTAACAATGTTTCTCATTTCAATCAATTACATAGCATGATTCAGAAATTATATAATGCACATGAAGATTTTGTTCTTTCCTATTTCTCCCCCTTTTGGCATCAACAAAAAGATGGAAGGAGAAATATGTTAAATTCATAGCATCAAATTCTTAACTTATTCTCTATAAAAATCTGTCAAATAACCATTTCATATTGATTATCATCTGTAGTAATGGCATAAAAGACATGGTTTTCACTTATCAAGCATATGGATGATCTCAACAGAGGGTTTTGAGCAAGTATGCAGTGATATTCTCAATTTCCCAAGAGCAATATGATAAAGCAATAGATCACACATATGGTTATAACAATGATCCCAAGAGTTCCAGATAAAGCAATATGATATGGAAAGGGATAAATGCTTCAACAAGAATAGTTAGAATAGAAGAAGCAAAGACTAAGTTAAGTGGAAGAGAAAAAAGTAATTTGCTTCCAATTCCAGAATTTTCTTAAACTTCTCTTTGTTTACAGTTTTCTATTTGATCTTCTTTCTCAATTTAAACTTCAAGAGAGTTATTATCCCATTCTCTTTTATTTTAACATTTCCTCTCAAAAAGAGTAAAGAGTGATTTCTAGAGTTGTGTAGAAAAGAGGTATATGCATTCATCAAATTCCATAAAAGATCACTACCCAACTGAGTCAATGTATATAGTTAGCTCATTAGCAAACAATTTGACTATCTCCCCCTCAAAATGAGATGGTTCTGCTTATATTTCCAAAGTTGTTGGTTTAGCAACTTTTCAATGACTTATGCAGAATTTTTTAATTTTCAGAAAGATCATTTGAGTTGGGGATGCAATTAGGATGGAACATTAGAAAATAGAACTCAATCTTAAACCAGAACAATGATTTATTCTATTTACATACTTGATTAAATGATAGAAATTTCATTTGATGCATGATCAAGTAGTAAGAATACATTTAGCACAAAGATTGAATTAGCTACTCCCCCTAATTATGTTACTTACCTTGATTTTTATGCCCATAATGAGTTAAAATTGTAGATCATGGATAGAGGTATAAAAGTGTTAGAACCACAGGAAACACTAGAAGGGGGGGTTGAATAGTGTTTTAAGCTTTTTAATAATTTTTGGAAATCTTTAATTTAAATCATGAAGATGAGCAACGTTCAAAACAAGTCTTAAGATCAGAGATAGTTAAAACGTGCAGAAGATAAGAAAAACAGAGTTTCTTCTAAAGCTTAAGATTGTTTTAAACAGAGGCTTCTCAAAGTATCTTCTGAAGATTATTACAAAGAGTATTTTCAGAACTGTTTCTGAAATACTTCAGACGACTAGAGGTTGTCTGAAGTCTGTTCCTGATTTCTGAACTGATCTCTTTCAGACTTGCTTCAGAGAATTTATTTCAGAGGTTCTTCAAGGAACATTCTTTGTAAAGCTCCAAAAGATATAAGAGCCATCTCATGTTTTATACATATGAAAGGTCATTTTATTGAAATATTTGTGTTAAGTTTATTATAAAAAATACTTTTCAAATTCCAACATAAATATGAAAACTGGAAGTAAAGAGATTAAAGAAAAACTTAGGCATAGAGATTTCAGACATGCTTTTAAAGAGGTTGTCTGAAGTTTTTCAGACGACTGGTAAAAACTAATTTTAAAAGATGTTTTGTGTCCTTTTTAAAATATCAGATTAACTAATCTGACCTCTTGATTTGTATAAAAAGAATTAATAAGAGATAAGGGTAAGAAAACTTGGCCAAGGAATTTATCCTGGTTCACTCACTACCACTGTGAGCTACGTCCAGTCCCAATGGCAAACAACCACTGGATTTCCACTATATGAATATTCAGATTACAAGCTTGAGTTTGAGTACAGTCTCTCCAGACACAACGAGTACAGTCTCTCCAGACATCACGAGTACAGTCTCTCCAGACACCACAAGTATTCTTTCTATCAAGCCTCTCCAGGCTCTACCACAAGTATTCTTTTCTATCAAGCCTCTCCAGGCTCTACCACGAGTATTCTTTCTTCCACCAAGCCTCTCCAGGCTCTCAGACACTTATTCAAGTGTAGAGTATTCTTTCTTCCACCAAGCCTCTCCAGGCTCTCAGACACATAAAGTGTTTTTAAATTAAACTAAGTTTAAGTTTCCACGAAACATAATCTTTTCCTGTACTAGAGGTTAACTGAGTACTACTCAGGATACAATGGATAAATCTAAGTACAAGGGTAAGACAGTGATGGAAGTGTATAAGTTTGAGTACAATCCCTGTCTCTGATAAGAGGAATAACATCCTCTGAGAATTGGCTAGGTAGATGCTGACTTTAAGCTCCAGCCTTGTTCTCCAGCCATTGGTTTCCATGGGTTACATTCTCACCCGTATCATTGGAAAAACCAAGGCATACTTACAGCTTCAAACCATTCTTGGTTCATATGAGATTTAAGCACAGCCTGGTAGGTTGTTCAACTGAACAACTACAATTTTGACTAGCATAGTTGATTCAAGTAAGTGTGGTCAACACTGATAGGATTTTCTGATGCATCTTGATCAACTGATTGAACCAAGTAAATTGGGTTCAACATCTTCAAATTCTTCCTTGAGGCTATTTATATGTTCTGTTGGAATATAGCCGTTATGTAATAGTGTCTCAAACGGTTGTTTCTTCTTTAGCAGATATGTGTTCAGACAGTCTTGTTCTGACACTTCTGTAGATGAGCTCTTTAGAGAAATTTTCTTGATATTGTTTTGCATGTTTTCTCTCTTGATATCCTTTTACTTTTCTTCAGATGACTTCTGATTTTCTCCTGCTTTTCTTAGGAGTGTATATGAGGAGGTATCCGTTGGATTTGTCCTCTTGCTTATTTTGTATAAGCTCCTTTTCTGTTTGCTTCCTGACACTATTTCTCCTTTCTTCTTTGAGTGAGGTGTCTTTTTCAATGGCTGTTTCTTGCAGATGATAAGTATGTTTGAATTAAAATATGTTATTCAAACATTTCTCTTTGTTGCTTCTGCTTAGTCTCCTGAGCTTTTCTTGTGCTTTCTTTGAATTGGTGATGATGATATTTCCGTTGTGATACCACCCTTTAGAGAAAGCATTGAATGCTATTCAATCCATCGTGAGACACGCTTCTGGGTGTCTTCATAATTCTGACAGAGTACAACGTTGGTGCTGGTATAAAAGGCTGTCATCGTTGTTGCTGCAATTTCCTTCCGCGTTGCAGAGATTTCCTCAGTGGTGTATGAAATTCAAAATCACCAGGAAAGGTCTCTGTATTTCTTGCCATAAACGTGTTTGAAAAAGGTACGTGCAGCAGAGGTTCAGAAAAGTCTTCACAAGCTTCAGCAGAGAGTGCCACGTCATAAGTGAGACTTCAGACAGTACTGATACTTCAGACAACTCCAACTCTTCAGACGAGTCCTGCTTCTTCAGACAGCTTCGTTTCTTCAGAAGGCTTCTTTGCTTCAGACAGCTTCTTTTCTTCAGAAGGCTTCCTGTTGTCTTCATATGGTCTTCACGTCTTCAGACAGCTTCTTTATCTTCAGAATGCTTTATGTTGTCTTCATATGGTCTTCACGTCTTCAGACAGCTTCTTTATCTTCAGAATGCTTTATGTTGTCTTCACGTCTTCAGACAGCTTCTTTATCCTTCAGAATCCTTTATGTTGTCTTCATATGGTCTTCACGTCTTCAGACAACTTCTTTATCCTTGATCCTGCATTTGTTCTTCTGATCCTAATCTTCTGATTATTATTCATCCTGAAACACAATCAACAAACCAATACCTTTCTCAGTAGAATCTGTTTATATAATCTTATTTGTTAATCATTAAAACTACAGGATGTTAAGTCTTTGAGTCAAGTTTGAATGCTCAAACTGATTAATAGACTTCACAAAAAGGTCAAGATTTCAGACTTTAGACAGTGGGGAGAACAGAACGAAAATTCATCAATATGATTCATAATCATTGCATATTTTTCAGCATTGAAAAATTGTTCTGATAACATTTTAAAGATTGAGATATTCCATGTTAAGTTCTTCTTTATATTCATTGATTCACCCAATATTCCAAATCATAATATGCATATCAATTTGATACAAACATTTACATTTGATATACCATAGTCTATCATATATTTGGGAATCAAGGGGACACTGTCAAAGTTATCACTTTCAAGAGATCAAGTTTCACTACTTTTCTATCATGTAGCCTTAATCGTTGAACAAGTACTACTCCCATCATAGATTGATCTAGAAATTTATATTCTATGACAATAAACTACATCATGAGAAATTTCCATTGCCACAAAAATCAACTCATTTGGATTGGTACAACTAAAGATATTTTAACTTGAAGTTTTAGCACCAATCCAGAAATATCCACTGTTTAGCCACTTTAGTCTGAACTTGTGAGTTATTCTTAGTTCATAAAAAATATAACATTTTACCACAATAAACTAGACATCACAAGTTTTATAATGATATAAAAATCATTCCATTTGTAGTTTTCTATCACAAGATATGAGTGATTAAGGTTGGCTATTCTATAATAGAGTGCTTACTGTGACAGATCTGGTTTTTCTTTCACTGTGATCAATCTATGCAACCAAAAATAGTGAAAATCAATACCATTAAACCATTGATCAACATCTTCAAATCCAACTGGTTTCATTTGAAAAGGCTTTTCCTAGCTCCAGATATAGGCTTTCAAAACATATATGCTTAGATTTGATCACATAAGAGATCAGTCCACTTGAAGTGTTTGCTGGGAATTATGTAGATGATGAAAATTTCTCAAACTTTCCAGTCAAATACTTATATTAGTTAGCTTTCATACAAAGTTGGTTTCACTCAAAAATCATTTCTGTAGCTCTAGTTATGATCTATTTAAGTGAACAGGTTTATATCAGACTTTGTATGAGTGAGACTGTGTTCACGGATTTACTTGGCACTTTTGTGGTTAGTATAAAATCTTCAAGATTTCCAGTTTGGTACTCATATAAAATATTCTTTCACACAAAATTTGTTTCAACTAAAAAAGCATTTCTATAACTTTAGTTATGATCTTTTAAGTGAACATGCTTATATTGAAGCTTGTAACACGGCAACTGTGTTCACAGATTTACTGGAACTTCTGTGATTAGAATGACAATCTCAAATTTTCCAGTTTGATTCTATTTAAATTATATTTCCAATAAATTGGTTTCACAGAAAAATAATATCTACAACTCCAGTTGTGATGATTTCAAGTAAACAGGTTTCTATGAGCATTTGTAAAACTGCAGCTGTGTTAACAAATTTTCTGGCACTTTTGTGCTTAGTGTAACAGCCTCAAACTTCCAGTTTTGCACTCTTATACACTAGCTTTCCAACAAAATTGGTTTTACTCAAAAATCAATTTTGTAGCTCAAGTTATGATCATTTTAATCAGGCTATATCAGAAACATTTCTGCATACAGTATAGTAACCTTTTGCCTTCAAATTTCACTTATTTCAAAATCTTCTTATGAGCCTTCAATCTCAGAATTCTTATTCATATCATTTACTTAGAAGATTGACTTGATTAAGGAAATGGAGAACATATAGACTTAGCTTGTAGAAATGTTTCTCCTAACTAATCAATTCAATCTTTCCAAGTTCTCTTTTCTCAGTTTCATGAAATTGACTCAAGGATATATTTTCATATGATCAGCACATTTTTCATCATAGATAGATTTCAAACTTGAATTCTCACATGATGCAAGATCATAGAATAATCAATCTGAATTCTAATTACCCAAGGCAGCACAGATCATGTCAAGATCATAAGCATATACTTTGTCATTATAACATGAATTCTGAATTCTGCATAGTACCAATATCACATATGCATAATCGTGGAAGATTATAGTTTTAGAGTACCTCATGAAGTATTTCTCAGTTACCATTTGATCCACAGGACTTAAGGATTTGTAGCTTGATATATGTAGAGATAAGCTCAGCTCCTGCATTTTCTTTCAAACTTAGTCATTTCCTTGTGCCTTCTCCTTTTATAAGCTTCTTTCTTTTCTCATATTGTGGGAAATCTCTTGCCCTCTTGTGCAGTAGCCATTATCTAAGCTAACTGTAATTCATGGATTTCCTTTTGTACTGTCAGAATTACAGCTGCAACAGGACTCTCATTTGGCTGCTCTATCTCATATATTTCTATCTAAGTCTCGGTCTCAGTCTCAACCTGAGACTTAGACATGTCTTTCTCAAGTGCTACCACACTTTATGACTTCTTCTTTATCTTTATTATTTCTGAACAACCTTTTGACTTGGATATATTCTTTTGAAGATTTTCTCATATATCTCTTGTTGAGATCCAAGCATTCCACTTTATCTACAAATCTGCAAGCTTTCTCATCTCAAGTGTAGGATTAGTCTTATCAAATTATCATGTATACTTTCTTCTACACATTGAGTAAAGATATTGTAGATTCTATAGTTGCTTTGGATGCTATAGAATGTCCAGAAAATACTTAGGCTTCAAATTGACTTCTTGTTCAAAGATATGAATATATTAAGCACTTTCCAACAAGAGGATATCTATCATTTGATACTCCAAACTCTAAGTAAGCATATGAGACATTCAAACATTCAAAAGAGGGAGTGAAAATGTAATTTCTTTGCTGTTTGAAATTTCAAATAAGAACAACAAAGGTCACAAATGATGATCAAATAGATTTCATGTCTTTTGCAAACATGGTCTCTACAAGTCTAACATGCTTGTATATTAAAATACTTATAACCATGATGCCATTAAAACAAGTAGACATATAAAAGAAATTATTAATGATTTGATCAAGCAATTTTCTCGTCTAAGTATAAAGAGAGATAAGAGATTGATATTACCAATGGGTCTTCCTTGTATAAGCAATTTCAACCTCCAAGCTTCAAGCATTTTAGAGAGCATCTTTTCCCTTTCTCATCTTTGTATTCATATTTGAAAGAATCCTTTAATGCTTTGCTTAGCTTTGGTAAACAAGGAAAGTACAGATTTCTTCACCCATTGCTTCTCTTTATAAATTTTGAACTTGAGCAATTCTCCTTTGTGCATTTGAGAAGCTTTGATTAAAATCTTATATCCTCTTTGACTAGACCAATGTGAAATTTTTTTCTGCTTAATCAAATCACTAGAGAAACATTTTGGTACCCATTTAATCATGGGTCCAGAGGGTTAGTAATCAAATATTTATCATTTTAAGCACATTTAGCAAATGTATGATGTTATATTTTTTTTATTTTTGTGTATATTTTTTATGATATTTTCTATTATTACAACCTAAAAGGAAACTTACAATCTGTTTCAAAAATGAATAACGTTTTTTCTGTTTAAACTAACATTTTGAATTTGAGCGCTGTTGCAGAAAAGTGTATAACAATTTGCAAAAGTTATCTAGCTTTAGATTCACTCAGATACCTTCCTTTATCATCCATTATAATACAAGACAGGGTACAGGGAGTTTAATTTTATTTTTATGCTTGACATACATGTCTCTTCTCTTCCCTTCAAAAAAAATTTTGTTGATAAACGACAATAAACTTGCCAAAACAAACGTACCAGGATAGATCAATATAAGGAAAAAGTTGAACGTGACATGTGCAAGCGCAACATTCAATTAACAATAGCATTTTCCTTCCAGCTTACTTTAGTAATGAAAGGCTAGCTTACTTAAAAAAAAAAAAGGCATATACTTACCTCGGCCAGCAATGTTCTTTTACCTCAGCGTATTCACTTTCCAGGTTGGCTTCCCATGCATCTAGCTGCTCCTTTTAAAAATCCCATGTCTTTACGCTTTTTCTTCCATAGGTACCCATCTGCCACATTTGGATACACCAGCTCTCTTGTAATTAATTCCTTTGAGAATCATATTACTCTTTGAAGACAATATTTTTAGGAGTTTGAAGGTCTTGTTGCTGAACCATAGGTTGTTCACATGATGGTGCGATGTCAGTAAACATCATCCGCCTCTGAGCCTTACGAGCTGCTGCAGTCTCTGTACCAACATTTATGATCTTGTCTTTAACAAACTTCTTTCCTCTCTCAATGGCTTTGATCCTCCAAAGCTTTGACTTCTTTATCGAACTCTTTAATTAATGAGCCGTTTACATTCTCGCATTTTCTCTGTGAGCTCTTCCAATTGCCTGCTCTGCCTATTCGAATCCTTAATCTTCTCCAGCTTCTGAAATCCATTCGATAAAGCGCGGAAATTGTCGGTGATTTTGAGGCACGTCATTCCACAGTTTTTATATGGCATAATTTTTGTAGTGCTCCAACCATCTTCCTTTCTTGGATCTTTTTTCCTCTTCACACGTTGGTGTGCTCAACACAGAGAGGCCAAGCTCTGATACCAACTGAAGTTGGCGGGATGTCTCTAGAAGGAGGGTTGAATAGAGACTTTAAAATTCTGTCCTTGAAAACACACTCACTTTCAAGCTGAGACGTGATCTCAAGTCTGATAACTTGGAGTCTCAAATAGGTTAGATGAGATATTAGCTTAACTCAGAATAGTTATCAATTATGCAGGTGAGAGTCTCAACAGTTAAGATTCAGTGTCTTAAATCAAAAGTAATTTCTTTCAAACAGATAAGTCTAAGGTATTAGAAATGTGTAATATAAATAAAGAGATAGGGAGAAGAGATGCACACTGAGATTTATACTGGTTCACCCACAACCTTGGGCTACGTCAGTCCCCACAACCATGTGAGATTTCCACTATGACAACCTTGTCAAATACAAGTATTCTTACAGCCTCTTCAGGGCGTCTCTCACACCAAGCATAGGTTTTTCCTACCTTGGCTGAGTCTCAAGTATTCTTTGTTCTCAACTACCTCTCCAGGCAACTCGTGCAGTATTCTTTTTCTTCAACTTCCTCTCCAGGCAATGCATGCAGTATTCTTTGTCTTCAACTGCCTCTCCTGGCAACTCAATGAGTATTCTTGTTACAGTGCCTCTCCAGGATTTACAATCGCTCACACTAAGCTCAGGTACCTCCTGACTTATATGAGACTTAGTGACGTGAGATGATATGGGATTGATCTAGCTTAGACTACATATATAGTATGGATAAACAGTGAGCTCAGCTAGGTATCACGCTCTAAATCACTCAAAGAGTGTATACAAATCAGTACAAAAAGAGAGCTAAACCTACCACATGATATTAGCTAAGATAGCATAGGTAGGTAGGTTGAGATTCACTTGAGACTTGGATTTTCTGTTTGTGCAGTAGCATCTCTGTTGTGTCTCACCTGTGTCTCTCACCTGTCTCACCATAATGAGATTCCTTCTATAGTCTTCAGAAAACTAGCCGTTAAACTAGCCGTTGGAAGAGAGAGATGATGTTTTTTCACTTTTCTGACATGAGCACAGTACTTTTCTGGTGCAGTCTTTGTTACGACAGTGTACTTGCGTTGACTTGCTTTTATTGCTGAGACTCTGTCTGAGTCTGATGTTTGCATCTGATCTCTGCGTCTCAGTCTGAGTCTGATGTTTGCATCTAATCTCTGCATCTCAGTCCGAGTCTGATGTTTGCATCTGATCTCTGCGTCTCAGTCTGAGTCTGATGCCTGCATTTGATCTCTGTGTCTCAGTCTAAGTCTGATGTCTGCATCTGATCTCTGTGTCTCATTCTGAGTCTGATGTCTACATCTAATCTCTGTGTCTCAGTCTCAAATGAGTCTGAGTCTCAGTCTCAATTGGTGAGTCTCAGGTGCAAGTCTCAATCTCAGTCTCAGTCTCAGGTGAGTTTGAGTCTGAGTCTGAGTCTGAGTCTCAAGCTGAGTCTGTGCCTGTGTCTCAAGCTGAGTCTGCATCTGAATCTGAGTCTGCATCTCAAGCTGACTTCGGATTTCATCTTTGCTCAGCCTTATACTTCAAAGTGCTTCTTTGTCATGCTTGGTGTAACATCCAAATTTTATTAAATAAAATAAAATTAATAAAATAAGAGAAATAAATAAATAATAATATTAATAAGATTAGTATATTTTATGAATAAGGGTTATTTAATAATAAGAATAATGAATAGAATAAGTGGGTTGAGAGTGGGCCTAGCCCAATTAAGTATTTATTTAAGGAGTGGTTCTCAGTTCACCCTAATCCTTATTCGTAAAATCATCAGAGAACGAAACGCTAAGGAGGGGAGAAACGACGTCTCAAGAAGGGGTTGTTGCAGAATAATCATTGAGAATCAAGTACTATTGCGATTCGATCTTCACTTCAAGGTATGGTGGGGGAGAGGGTGCTGCTTATATATGCATGTGGGGGATGCTAGGTAGTAACCTAAGACTTTAATTCATATTAATAATTGATATATTGAGTATGGATGATGAAAACTGTAAATTGATAATTGTTGTATGATTCTTGATGAATCTTGAGGAGATTGAATGAGAATAATATGAATAGTGAAAAGGGGATTAATAAGGGTTTGATGGGAAAACCTTGAAAAACTGTTAAAGATTGATACTCTTGTTGAGTTTTGATGAATATAAATGCATATAGATGATATTCTGATGAAAAGGAATGATTAGAGATTGAATAGAAAGGTTTGGAGTCGGTGGAGATCGCAAGAACTGTGATCTACGTCGCGGGTAATCGATTACCAAGAGTGGTAATCGATTACCAGAGGGTTCTAGGCAACCAGAAGGGTTGTTTGCTCGCAGGTAATCGATTACAGAGATGTTGTAATCGATTACCAGAGAGTTGGTGTGTAGGTAATCGATTACAGAAGTTTGGTATCGATTACCAGGGTGATTGCTTGCAGGTATTGATTACCAGGGTTGGTAATCGATTACAGA
Source organism: Sesbania bispinosa (assembly GCA_026901365.1). Taxonomy (NCBI): domain Eukaryota; kingdom Viridiplantae; phylum Streptophyta; class Magnoliopsida; order Fabales; family Fabaceae; genus Sesbania; species Sesbania bispinosa. The sequence continues at coordinate 563,347 of QLOH01000477.1, forward strand.
GACTTTGTTTGCAGGTAATCAATTACAGGAGGTGTGTAATCGATTACCAGTGTGGATTGGTGAATCCTTGTGATGGATGATTGCTTATATCGAGTTGGATGAATAATTATGATGATTTTTATAATGATGATTGGTGAATATGTATGATGATACATGAAGATGATGATTGGTGTTATTATGATGATAATGATATTTGGTGATAATTATGACGATTTTTATGATGATGATGGTGAATATGTATGTTAATACATGATGATGATGATGATTGGTGTTAATTATAATGATTGATGATGATGATGGGTGGTGATATTTATGATGAACCATGATGAGAATGATTGATGATGATGATGTTAGTGTTGTACCTGAGTCTAACTCGGGGAGGTGATAATGGTGATGATGATTTAATTAAACTTATGCTGTAAATGATGCTTGAGTATATATATGATGTTGTACCTGAGATACAAAAGCCCAGTGAGGGGTGGGGTGTAGCTCAGGGAGGTGACTGTACTTGAGATACACAAGCCCAGTGAGGGGTGGAAGTGTAGCTCAGGGAGGTGAATGTTGTACTGAGTCTAACTCGGGGAGGTGAATGTTGTACCTGAGTCTAACTCGGGGAGGTGATTATAGTACCTGAGTGTAACTCAAAGGAGGTGAGTATTGGATTATGTTAATGATTATGGTACCTGAGTATAACTCAGGGAGGTGATATGACTATGAGAATGTTGATGATTGTACTTGAGTATAACTCAGGGAGGTGAAACACTGATTATGATGAAATTGAGATATGGTACCCCTGAGGTGTACAAGCTATAGTGGGTGAGTACAACTCAATGAGGTGCATGATGGTGATGATATATGATGAATATGATGATATTGATGATTGTGATGAGTATGATGATATTGATGATAATGATGAGTATGATGATAAGGATGATAATGATGATTTTGATGATAATGAGTATTATGAGATTGTGTGATATTGATGATGTTGTTGGTGTATATGATATGATGATTATTTTTTACATTTATAATAGAATAGTTATATGATGATGTTGTTCACATGAGGGTGAGGATAGGGTAGTCTCTTATGTGTATGTATGAGTAGTATTCTTTCCTCACCGTTACACTGTGGTTATTTACAGGTGATGATGATGACACAACTGGTGTCGAGTGTTGAGTAAAGGGAGTGTTGCTCTGGTACATGTGACATCAGGGCACATCATTTGGGTTTCTTTAATCATGTTTTTAGTTAGGAATAATTTTATAAACTTTTCTTTAAATGCCTTACATGGTGAGTAGGATGTTTTATTATTGATAGTTTGGAGATTCCACTGCGTGAGTATTTTGAAAACCTTTTGAGTTCTATTCTTTATTTTAATTGAGTTGTTTTGAAACGATGAAGTTTTAATGAGGAGTTATGTGAACCTTTTTACCCGTTGTGGGACATTACCTTTTCAATATTTCGGATTTATTAATTATATAAGAGTTCGGGTAGAAGGGTGTCACATTAGTTGGTATCAGAGCAGGTCGGTTCACCGACCTTGAGTTATGAGTTTACTGTGCTTCTGTGGTGGCTAATGTGTTATGTTGCTTGAGTGAATTAAATTTCTTTGAGTTAACTATATGTTTGATTGGTCGATTCATCGACCTTGAGTTATGCGTTTGGTGTGCTTCTGTGGTGTTATTGTGATGATTGATGATTGATTATTGAATTGTGCTGTTTGACTTGATTGAAATTAATTGTGTGGCTTATTTACTTTTCTGTGAACTAGAAGAGTAATGACTGGGGGTAGGAATGATCGAGCGATAGCCGACATCTTAATGGCTATGGCACAGGCTGTTGGCAACCTAAACCAACATCATGAGGTGGAATGCTTGCTCGGTTCCAGAGGAACCATCCACCTACGTTTCGTGGGGGTATGACCCGATGGAGCTGCTGATTGGATATACGAGATCGAGAAGATCTTTAAGAGCGATGGACTGCCCGATCCTACAAAAGGTGACGTTAGCGGCGTTCATGCTATCAGGGGATGCTGGATTCTAGTGGCAGAGCACCTGTCAGACGATGATCGAGGAGGGCACCGTGTTGAGTTGGGATGACTTCAAGAGGGATGTTCCTCGAGAAGTACTTCCCACATGATGTTCGTAATGAGAAGCAAATAGAGTTCCTTTATTTAAAGCAAGGGGATGGCATCGTGGCAGACTACGCGTCCAAGTTTGAAGCGCTAGTACGATTCTGTCCTACCTATGAGGGAGCTGCTAATGAAGAGTCAAAGTGCGTAAAGTTACTCAGCGGTCTTCGTCCAGAGATCAAGCAAGTCTTCAACTACCAGGGAATTGCGCGATTTCACGAGCTAGTGAATAAATGTAGAGTATACGATGAAGACAACCGAGCTAGAGTTACGCACTACAAGAGTGGAGGACCTATCAGGAACCAGAACAAGTCTGAATCTGCTTGCAAGGGTGAACCGTATTCTCGCACAACAGGAGGCTCCAAGTTTGGAGGTGGCAGTGAAGGTGCAGAGCAAAAGAAGAGTTACGTTCCGACGGCTAGTCAAGCGTCCAAGGGTGGGAGCGTGGGTGCTACCACTCCCATTACTTGTTTCAAATGCAGAAAGGAAGGACATAAGCAAATCAATGTGAAGATTCAGAGGTCACCTGCTACATCTTGCAAAGGAAAGGGGCATATTTCCCGTGATTGTCCTCACAAGAAGAAGCAAGGAGCTACAGCAGTAAGTGGAGGTGCTAGTGGGAGCGCCAGTAAACCTCAAACTACTGGGATAGTCTTTGCCTTGAGTGGTATTGAAGTTGCTCGCCCCGAAGACGTGATCCAAGGTATGAGTTTCGTGCGTGTAATCCTCGATTGTGTTGTTTAATTCTGGTGCGATTCACTCTTTCACATCACCTGCTTGGATGTCTAAATTAAACTTGTTTGTCTCTTCCTTGCCTTTTTATGTTGAGTGTGGAAACGCCAAGCTGGTGGGTCAGTTTCTACTTCTGACGTGTGCTTAAATTTTTGTATTCATGTTGAAGGTAAAGAACTCCTAGTTAATTTGATCTGTTTGCCTTTGAGTCTACTGGACATTATTCTTGGTATGGACTGGTTATCTTCCAACCATGTCTTATTGGATTATTTTTGTGAAGCAGTTGTCTTTGATCGACCTGTTGAGAGGAGTCTTTTCTAGAGTTGTTCATCTCGGAAAATTCGAGGACGAATTTTTCTTTTAAGAGGGGAGAGTTGTAACATCCCAAATTTATTAAATAAAATAAAATTAATAAAATAAGAGAAATAAATAAATAATATATTAATAAGATTAGTATATTTTATGACTAAGGTTATTTAATAATAAGAATAATAAATAGAATAAGTGGGTTGAGAGTGGCCTAGCCCAATTAAGTATTTATTTAAGGAGGGGTTCTCAGTTCACCCTAATCCTTATTCGTAAAATCGGTCAGAGAGCGAAACGCTAAGGAGGGGAGAAACGACGTCTCAAAGAAGGGGTTGATGATTTGGGGTTTGATGGGAAAACCTTGAAAAACTGTTAAAGATTGATACTCTTGTTGAGTTTGATGAATATAAATGCATATAGATGATATTATGATGAAAAGGAATGATTAGAGATTGAATAGAGAAGTTTGGAGTTGGTGGAGATCGCAAGAACTTGCAATCTGCGTCACGGGTAATCGATTACCAGGAGTGGTAATCGATTACCAGAGGGTTCTGGGCAACCAGGAGAGCTGGTGTGTAGGTAATCGATTACAGAAGTTTGGTAATCGATTACCAGGATGATTGCTTGCAGATAATCGTTTACCAAGGGTTTGTAATGGATTACCAGAGACTTTGTTTGCAGGTATCGATTACAGGAGGTGTATAATCGATTACCAGTGTGGATTGGTGAATCCTTGTGATGGATGATTGGCTTATATCGAGTGTGATGTATAATTATGATGATTTTTTATAATGATGATTGGTGAATATGTATGATGATGATGATGATGATGATGATGATGATGATGATGATTGGTGTTATTTATGATGATAATGATATTTGGTGATAATTATGATGATTTTGATAATGCTTATTGGTGAAAGATGTATGATGATGATGATTGGTGTTATTATGATGATAATGATATTTGGTGATCATTATGCCGATTTTTCTGCTGCTGCTGCTGCCTGGTCACTATGTCTGTTACTACCTGATGCTGCTGCTGACTGGTGTTACTTCTACTGCTTGCTGACTGCTGCTGCGTGGTGATCTTTATGCATGACTCCTGCTGAGAATGATTGGTGATGATGATGTTAGTGTTGTACCCTGAGTCTAACTCGGGGAGGTGAAATAGTGTACCTGAGTATAACTCGAGGAGGTGATAATGGTGATGATGATTTAATTAACCTTATGTTGTAAATGATGTTTGAGTATATATATGATGTTGTAACCTGAGATACACAAGCCCAGTGAGGGGTGGGGTGTAGCTCAGGGAGGTGACTGTACTTGAAATACACAAGCCCAATGAGGGGTGAAGTGTAGCTAAGGGAGGTGAATGTTGTACCTGAGTCTAACTCGGAGAGGTGAATGTTGTACCTGAGTCTAACTCGAGGAGGTGATTATAGTACTTGAGTGTAACTCAGGGAGGTGAGTATTGATTTGGTTAATGATTATGGTACCATGAGTATAACTCAGGGAGGTGAACACTGATTATGATGAAATTGAATATGGTACCTGAGGTGTACAAGCCTAGAGTGGGTGAAGTACAACTCAGGGAGGTGCATGATGGTGATGATGATTGATGATTATGATGAATATGATATATGCTGATATTGATGAGTGTGATGAGTATGCTGATAATGATGAGTATGACGATATGATGATACTGATGATACTGAGGATTATGCTGATTGTGGTGATATTGCTTATGTTGTGGTGTATATGCTGCTGACTGCTTCTGTTTACATTTGATAATTAGAATAAGTTATATGATGCTGTTGTTCACATGAGGGTGAGGATAGGGTAGTCTCCTATGTGTAGGTATGAGTATATTCTTTTCCTCACCGTTACAACTGTGGTTATTTTACAGGTAATGATGATGACACAACTAGTGTCGAGTGTTGAGTAAAGGGAGTGTTGCTCTGGTACATGTGACATCATGGGCACATCATTGGGGTTTCTTTAATCATGTTTTTAGTTAGGAATATTTTATAAACTTTTCTTTAAATGCCTTACATGGCGATAGATGTTTATTATTGATAGTTTGGAGATCCCGCTGCTTGAGTATTTTGAAACCTTTTGAGTTCTATTCTTTATTTTAATTGAGTTGTTTTGAAATGATGAAGTTTTAATGAGGAGTTATGTGAACCTTTTTACCCATTGTGGGACATTACCTTTTCGATATTTCGATTTATTAATTATATAAGAGTTCGGGGTAGAAAGGGTGTCACACTTGGACTGAGCCTGATCTTACAATATTAATTTGGACCTGTCTCAACCTGATCTTGCAACTTGAGCTTGTCTCATCCTGAATCTTTAGTTGAGTGGCTCAGTCTTACCATCATATTTGAGTCTCAGTCTTTCATCTGTAGCTGAGTCTTAATCTCTTAGACTTGAGAGGCAAGCTTTTCTGATCTGATCTTTTCATAGGTTGCCGCCTCTTGCTGCTTCTCAGTTTAAACTCTTCTTGATCTCTTTGTAGCTCTTGATCTTGTTTCTGATTGTGACAAACTTCTAATTTCTTTAGTGCTTCAGCTTCATGCATCTCAAGTGTTATCTTTTAGATTGAAAGTCTCTTTAGCATCTCAGCTTGTTTTGACATAAGAGAAAATTATCCTGCAATATGAGAAGCTAAATTCTGAAAATACTTGAGCACACAGTTAGTAGAAACAAGACATCTTAGATATTTATCTTTTATATTTCTTCTTTTCTTGAGTCTCAAACTTAGTTCACCGTTGAGCTCAACTTGACTCAGCTTGATGTTTAGCATTTCTAGTATAGACTCTTTCTGACTGTAGCTAAGACTTCATTCTGATGTGCACCGCTCATAACTATAGCCAATTTCAGCTTTATCAACCATGCATTTTTGTTTACCTAAAGAGCATCAAGGTTAGCTCTTCCCATTGTGAATATAGATAATGCTTTAGTAAGATAAGCAATTTTAGATTCAAGTATCATGCAAGTTTCACAATTGGAAGTAGAAGCTATATTACAAGAGGAAATGTTTTTTCAAATTTTCATTTTCACTTTTCAAATAATACATTTCCTTTTGTAAATAATTTACTCTAGCTTCAAACCACTTAATTTTCTTTTTTAAACACTATTGAAGAAACTCAATTTCTTGGCTTCTTCATGCAATTCAATAAAAGCATCTTGTAATTAAACATAGTTAGTATCAATTGAACAGTCAGAATCACTTACCTCACTTTCGGAGTCATTCTTTGTCATAAGGCAAAGATTTTCTTCATGATCACTTTCACTTTCACTTAATGTGGTTGGGGCATTGTCTTCCCATGCAATGTAAGCTTTTTTCTTTCTATTTCTGAATTTTGATTTTGATTCATCATTGCCTTGCTTCTTGTGCTAAGCTAGGACAATCCGCCTTTATATGACCAGTTTTGCCACATTCAAAGCAAGTGAATTTTGGTGAGGAGGATTCAACTTTCTTTGACTGTTTCCTTGCTTGGAATTGCTTGCTCTTACCATTTTTCTTCTTCAAAAATTTTCTGAATTTCCTTACGATCAAATTAAAATTTTCTGGTTCAGAGGCTTCATTACCAGTGCTATCATCGGTACTTGACTGTTCATTAGTTTTTAGAGTCAATCCTTTGACTTTATTATCTTTTTGTTTTTCTTCCGCCATTCTATTCATATCCATCTCATACTCTCTCAGTTTCCCAAACAATTCAACACTTGTCATGACTGCTAAGTTTTTTGATTCGGTAATTGTTGTTACAGTTGGCTACCACTTTCTGCTTAGTGACTTCAGGATCTTCACATTCAGCTCCTCTTCAATCAAAAACCTTTCCAAGACCCTAAGATGATTGACAATGTGTGTTAGTCTTTTCTGTACATTCATAATAGTTTCTCCTTGTGCCATCTGGAACATTTCATACTCTTGGATCAGTGTATTCTTTCTAGCTCTTTTGACTTTAGGTGTTCCTTCATGTGTCACTTGAATCAAATCCCATGCCTCTTTGGCTGTTTGCATGCAGAAATCCTAAAAAATTCATCACTATTCAAAGCAGAATGTATGATATTTAAAGCTTTAGAATCATTTTCTGCACGCTTAATTTCTTCTTGAATCCATAGTTCAAAAGGTTTTTCAGATATTGAATCATTCAATGCTTGAGTATGAACCTTGTAATAAGTTACCACGGCATGCCAAATGCCTCTACTAACAGACTCAATAAAAATTTTCATTCTAACTTTCCAAAATGGATAGTTATCTCCACAAAATAGAGCTGGTCTGTTAATTGAAGCACCTTCGGCAAAAGGCAATTGATTCCCTGCCATTTTCGCAAACAATTTGCTAAAATCTTGAATACCTCTCAAGATTCCAGCTCTGATGCCAATTGTTGGTCCAAGAGGGAATCCAGAAGGAGGGGTTGAATAGATTCACAAAATTTAGTCCTTTTTCAAAAATCAGAAATTGTTTACCACTTTCTTTTTGCCTTCATGATTCTTTCAAATTGAGTTTTCAAAAACAATTTTCAGAGTTCAAAAGTAATGTGCAGCAGATCAATATATGTGAAAGAATGATTGATTAACAAGATTGATTCCTCAAGCGTTACAGTTCAGTATTCAAACAAACCAGTTTCTATAATATCAAGAACAAAGTTAGAACTCACAATTCAAGACAAATATGCAGTTCAATTATCCAAGAATGTCGAAATGAAATAGAGTAGGGATAGAGAAATTTACACATTTGTTTATACTGGTTCACCCATAAAAGGCCTACATCCAGTTTAGATTTAACACCCCCACTAAACCTGATTTCACTATAAAATTGACTACAAACACCATGCACATGCAATCCTAAAGAAATACTTACAAACAACAAACAAAGGTTCAACTCTTGCACCCCACAAGAGCATGTTCTTCAATGACACCCCATCATATGAACATTAACCCTACTCATGACACCCCGTCACAAGATTTCAAACAATCTCTATGAACACCCTATTCAAGAGATTTCACAATACAGAAAATTTAGAAAGATTAAGGGTTTAGAATAATAACACCTTGACTGTGTAGATTAACCCAATGAATAAGATCAAACACTTTCTTCCATTGTCAAATCTTCTTGAGCGTCGAGTTCTTGGTTCTACATATTTTCTGGGTTTTTTCTTTGATTTCTTGGAGAAAATTCTCTTAGAGATATTTTTGTATTTGATAGAAAACTGATCTCACTTTTAGTTTCGAAAATCATATTGTATATAATAGTTATTAGTTAGTTAGAAACAGAAATAATCTGTTACCAGTCAGTTACCACATGTTCAGAAAACGTCCCAGAATTATGAAGTCTCTGTGGTAATCGATTACTGACTTTGGTAATCGATTAAACAGAGCATGTATTTAGAACTCTTCTCAGGATACACAGGTAATCAATTATCAATATCAGGTAATTGATTAATTCAATCTTGAACCTGAATTCAAGCAGTTTCAGTTTTGAGTTAACTTGGGGTCCATTACCAACTTATGTAATCGATTAAACAAGAGAAAAATCATTACTATATTGAGTAATTTACATACCAAGTTTTCCAAACTTGAAAACTTAACATTGAACTCAATTTGTACAAAGAAAGATCAACAAAAAGAGTAATCAAACACATACATATTGCCTAATTCTAATAAAACAATCAATACAAGTGTCTCACCTATAGAAATGTGTTTGGCATTGAAAAATGAATTGAAGTTGAAGCACCTAATTACTAGAACAAAACAAAAACATTCATTAGATGGGAGACTTGAGGAGTGACTTGTATTTCTTCAGTGATAGCTTAAGTCCAACATCTCATTGTATTAAAGATGAAGTGAAAGCAGTTATAGCTAATACAATTAAAATTCATTTTTTCAAAGCAGACTTATTGCTTCTACTAAGATATCCTTGGCCTTTATAATTTCAGCCAGCACTGCAGTTTTAAAGCATTCATTCTCAGCTCTGATCTGTCTTGTTTCTTCCAGCATCTGGCTCTCGAAAAACAATCGTCATATGAGGAGAGGAGAAATTGAAGTAGGTTGTTTCCTTAGGAAAACCAAAGTCACCTGGTTTATTGAAAAATAAAAGTACCAGGTTTTCTTCAGTAACTCCTAATCTTCATGAGGGTAATATCTTATAGGAAACCTTCCCTTATGATGCTTAAAATGAATTCGTTCTTGAGCAAGGGGTCTTTACTCACAGCAATAAAATAATCCTTAAGACACACAAGTTCAACGACAGGTTCTCCACATTTTGGATCAGGATAAGAGCATTGTCCATCAGCTTTTCCCTCAACTTCCAATAGGAGTCCCAGACCCACTTTATTTCTGAGTGGTCCAGGCCTTCCTTCTTCATGATAGCTTGCCATTGACCAAATGTTAGGGGATTTCATGGGAAAAGATTAGTGTGCCCACTATAAACCTTTTTCTCCTTAAAGTCCATCAAGGCATCTAGAGGAATTCTTGGAGTCAGCCGATCAGGATACACTAGGATAGAGGTATTGTTATTCATATTGCAAGACAAAGGAGGTTTGTAGGAATTTCTACCAAACCATTTTTCTTATGCTGAGTCACAACATCTCTTTCAGCTTCCAGAAACTTCGGTATGTACCAATCACTTTCAGATACTAAGTTATTGCTTCTTTCAGCAGAGGGGTCCAGAATCATCATCCGATGATCTGGTACAGAATGACCATACCTATCTTTTACAAACCATACTCAAATTGAGTCTCCTTCTCAGGCCATTGAGCAAGCCACCTCTCATAGGTTATTTTAGTTGGCTTTAAGACAGTTATGTCCTATACATCTATTAGAGGATCTTTCGATCTGAAGTGGGCTAGTTCATCCCCTAAACATTTAAATTTAAGGACTCGTGACCTATCCTCCAGAGGAATAGGATAATGCATGTGAGGTACTTCTTGAGGCCACCTTAAAGTAATTTCAGACTTGGGTTGGATTGCCAAGTCAGATGTTGTTCCAGCAAACTCCGGTGGTACAGATTCAGACACCCTCTCAAATTTCTTTTTGGTCCCTCCAATAATGCAAGTGATGACATTAAGGATTTCTGAGTCTTCATCATCCTCAGAAGGTGTCTTTTCAGATTCCTTTAAGATTTCAGATGCCCTCACTGTTGTAGGTGTTGGAGCTTCTTCATAGACGAGCTCACAGTTTCTACAATAAGTTTGGGCTTCTTAGTCTTGTTGGTATCCTCAAGATCCTTCATTAGATGGTTCTGATTCATCTCTTTACTATTCTTTTTTTTCTCCTCGATCATAGCATCAATTTGGACAGTAGCTTCTTGTATTTGAGCTACTTCATCACTTATCCTCCTCGTGATTCTTCATTTAGTCCCTGTTTCAGATATAGTTGTCAACATAGGTCTTTTCTTTGATGCTGATCTCTTTTGTTTTCTCTTTTTTTTTCCTCTGAGAAACTTCTTCCTATTCTAACCTCAGATCTTCAATATAGGCTTCTTGAGCAGCCATAGCAAGAGTAAAATCCAGAATTTCTTGTTCTTTCTTCTTTCTCTCTTTCTCTTGCTTTTCCTTTTCCTCCAATGCATTAGCTAGGGCAGCTGCCTTTTGAGTTTCACCATCAATCACAGTACTTTTGATGCCCATTTGAATGGAGAGTATTACACCCTTCTTAACTTAACTTTGTTGAAAACTTGCCTATCCTTCAGAATGTGAAGTAGGAAACGTTTAAGCTAGAACAGATCCCTTAGAGGTAAATTGAAGTTTTTCAGAATTCCCTGGGGCACTTGTTTGAACTTCTTCAGACGTTCTAGGTTGTGTAACTGGAACTTCTGAGGTCAGGTTCCTTGTGACTAACTTTGCCTTCTCATCAACTTGTTGAGTTTTCTTTCTGACAGTCTTAATTATTTTCCGAGAGGTTTCTTCTTCTCCAACAACAGAACTTTTGAACTCATCCTTCTTAGGGCCACCATGCAGCTCATTTTCCAGAATGTTGAGTGAACTCCTTCCAGTTGTTGTTGCCTTCATATTTGCCAACTCTTCTTTGATTGTGGGTGAAGGAGGAGGGGCAATCACATATATCCCCAAGGCTCTCACATTTTAAGCACTAAAGAACTGAGGTTCTTTATGAAGTTTGGTTTGGTGGATAGGAATGTTGATGTGATAGAAAACATGTTGAATGAGAGTGGTGTGAGGAAGACATGATGCCAACTCGTTGATCCTTTTTGCCATGTGGGATACAAACAACTTGGGGGGGCCTAATTTCTGTTTCTTTAGTAGATTGATTATATAGAACCTCTCCATCTCTGATACATAACCCTTATCACCAGACTTGGGTAAAATCAGTCACCCAAGGATTACATGGATAATCCTAGGCTTAGGAAGCAAAGCATGGGACTTGGTACTTGCTGGTGAAGCTTCTTCATAAAACATAGGGTTAAACTCCTTGTATCTGCCATAGCTTCTTTCCCACCTAGTAAAGAAGATGGTTCCTTCAGACTTTGCTCAAGTAATTTTTGTGATAATGGATTCATCAACAAATACATTAACACCCATTACGTTGCCGGTGATAGAACGGCGAATGGAGTTATCCTTGCTGTGATGAACCTTGGCGTTCTTCCAGAACTCCCTTACTCCAGCATCATACCACACTCCATCAACTTTGTCGAGATATGGAATCCATCCAGCAGCTTCAAACTCTTCCACCAGAGCAACACCTTCCTTCCTCAAAGAGTAAACTTTTACAACCTTGCTTGTAATGATGGTTCCACTAGAATGAGTCTTTTGAGAGGACATGGATGCCATTGGAGATACGAAACGTTGCAGAGAAGAAGAAGACTTGACTTGTAGAGAAAGTTTGCAAAGAGAAAGTGATAGACGTGCCCTAACCAGTTTCTCTTTCCAAAACTGACAGTTGTGACATGATTGCGCAAACTTTTGGAGAACGTGTGAAGTGGAAAGGTCTACTTATTGAAAAAGTTGAATTTTAATAATTTCATATAGCCATGTCACCATACAGAAGGTAAGTTCAAATCATCATGCACTTCAGATCATTCATTCAGATGATGCAAGCATACTTCAGATGATACATTTCAGACATAAGAGTAATGCTAGATAAAACAGATATAATATTTTAAACTATATTTTACCAATAGCTAGTAACCTTCCCTTGTTGTTGTAGCTAAACTCCTTTTGCAGCATCCTTGACATCTTACGGCTTCCATTTGGATCTTCTTCCTCAGCACGATCAAGTGCTCAACCCCGAGGTTAAACTCTGGTACCAACTATAGGGACAGACAAGAAAACACTAGAAAGAGGTTGAATAGTCTTTTTATAAACTAATCATTTTAATGGAAACCTTTTCAAAAAACTAAGTTCAAAAGGCTTTTAGACAGTAATTCAGATGTTGTCTGAAGCTTGAGTCTCTGTCTAAAGATTTCAGGCGAAGGTTTTCAAAAAGCTTTTCATAAATAGTTTTCATAAGATTTTTATAAAACATAGTTCAAATTCTCTCTTCTTGTTAGAATAAACAGAATGTAAAGAGTTAAGGGAAAGAGAAAATACTCAGCCAATTTATCCTTGTTTATCCTCAACCTTGGGCTACATCCAGTCCTCACACACCGTGAGATTTTCCACGAACTTATCCAAGTTACAAGTATTCTTTCTTCTCAACTGCCTCTTCAGGCAACACACCAAGTATTCTTCTTACAGAGTCTCTTAATGCTTTTAAGTATTCTTTTCTATCAAGCCTCTCCAGGCTCTACAACAAGTATTATTTGCTACCAAGCCTCTTCAGGCTCTTACAACAAGTATTCTTTTCTCACAAGTCTCTTCAGTCTTCTTACAATAGAATGAATACAATTAAATTCAAGAAAATGGAACATAGAACACATGTTCTTAGTTCTGATTGAACAAAGAAGTTATCAGTGAAAAACACGGGATATACAAATTTAAGACAGATGCCTTCTTTGCTTTAATTTTCTTTTCTTCAGTGATACTTCAAGCTTGTAGTCTTGGTGCTTACTTTTACTACACACATATGAGGTCTGGTAGGTGTGTCTCTTAGCTTGAGCATCTTCTGAAGTCTTCTTTCTCGGTGATTCTTGCAGCATAATGAAATTCTTGATTTTCATCTTTTTGTCTTTGCTAATCATCATTTCATTCTTTTATCTTTATCTTCATCTTCATTAGCAAGATTTGTTGTGCAATGTCCTTTCAATTTCTTCTTGCTATAGTACATTGTTGTTTTGAATTAAGTAGCATTGTAGCTCTTTAATTTTTCAACATTTCAGCATCCATGCGTACATGTGTGTAAGCACACTTCGAAACTTCAATGATACTTGTATTTATAGGCTTGAGTTTGAACTATCTGTTAAGAAAAACGTTTAGAGATAGCTTCTACCCGTTGAGAAAGCTTTCTGACAGAAGTACAATATTGCAACACTTTTTCTGACTTTTGCAACTCTTGAAGGTAGTGTTTCCACTTCCGTGCTTGCTTTTTGAAACTCAACCAAAAAGTTGTTTTGCTGACTTGCTTATTTGGTGAACTGAGGTTGCGTGTAGTTCTGGTACTAGTTTAGACTTGCTACGTCATATGCCCTAGTACTTCAGACAGACTTAGTCTTCATATGGGAACAATCGTCTAAACTATTCTCACTTCAGACAGATCCTTGATCTTCAAAACACGAGTCTTAAGAACTTTGACCAACTTCAGATCTTAACTTGACTTTAGATAGGCTTCTTTCAGTTCGATGACACACTTCAGATAAGATGTTCATACTTGAAATGTTAACGCATGTACTAGTGAGTATATTTACTTAGTTTATTTTAGGTTTGTATTCATCAAAACTTGAGACTTAACAGTATCCCCTAACCGATAGTTAGGCACTAATATCTTTCGAGGCATAGAGATCACTGAAGTGGACTTTGACTCTCCCAACAAAGTCTTTTCCATACACACCGTCAGAGAGCTCGCGTGTTGATTTTCAAGTTGATTCTAATATATATATATATATATATATATATATATATATATATATATAAAAGTATGTATGCAATTAAAATATGGATATTATGATTACAATAATTAAGTTAAATTTATTGTAGGTTAAATTAATCAGTAGGTTCCTATAGTTTTAATAAACTTTTAATTAGGTCCCTCTAGTTTAAAATGATTTAAGAGGGTCCTCATAGTTCAATTATTTTTTAATTAAATCCAGATTACTAACACCATCTATATTCCGTTAAATCCTGCTGACATGGCTTTTTTTAAAAAAAAAGTGCTGACATGAGAATTTTTATGTATATGTTGATATAAATAAAAATAATAATGTGGCAATAAACCTTTCTCTTCTACAATTTTTTATACTCTCATATGTAAATGCATAATTCTCTAAACTGCCTCCCTAGGTGTACAAGTGTACGACAAAGCTTTCTCTTTCTAGAGTCCAAGGTATGTGCATACATATTTTTCAGAAAATTTCAGAAAAATTTACAGTATAAAAATCTAACTCTTTTTTTTTCCGATTTAACATTTTAATTCAAGTCGCATATTGTAGCATTACATATATTTGAAGATGTTGGTGTGGAAAAAATTCCATATGAAAGATTCCTTTTCCTCATTGCACCATGCACGCTCTGTTTAATAACCTGTTGTGCACTCATGCTCGTCCACAAAGGTGACATTGTTACACTGCAATTGTTATACAGTAACTATAATGTTGTTAGTGATTGATACAAGCTATAATATGGATAGAACATATAATGCAGTAGATATAACTCCTGATTTTAAAATTGGTGTATGGAAAGGCATGGCCAAAAATTAAAGGCATTTTCAGTTCAAGAATCATGATTTTTTATCCATTTATATGTTCCTCATTCTGTATTAATCACTAAACCTTTTTTCTTTTCTTTCATCATGTTATATTTGATTTGAGATTATACATAAATGACATTTTGTTTAGTTATGAAATATATTTACAGTTTTGTTGGAAGGGTATTATGATGATGTCTTCTTCTTGTATCATTTTTTTTTGTTTCCTTACAAAAATGGGTGATAGAAAATTTTACATTATCCTTCACCATGAGGGGTCATTTCGTGCCTAGTACATCAAGCATTGAATATGTTGGTGGGAGCACTCAAATTTTGGTGTATGACATTGATCATTGGTCACTCCGAGAAATTGTTGGGGAGTTGAGAGATTTGGGTTACAGAGGATAGGTCAAAATTTGGGGTAAGAAATTAGGTAGTTGCATAGGCAATGGTTTGAAGGAATTGATGGGTGATGGTGACTGCACTGCTTGTGTTGAGCACCTTTGTCAAACAAGCAGATCTATTTGTTGTTGTTGGGTTTAACAAAGATGATGGTGTTGAAATTGCTATAACAGATGGAAGCAATATGCAAGCTAATGGTCATTATAGTGACTCAAGCAGTGATGAGAGTGCATTGAACATTAGATTTGATGATAGTGCTGACGATGGTGATCATGAGATTTTGAAGACAGTGTTAACCTTAATATTAGCTCATTGAACCATGAAAATAGAGGAGGAGTAGGACCTTCTGCCTCATTAGAACTCATGAAACCCAACCATCCTTTCCCACTACTACTCTATAAGATCCTAGCCTCATTGTGGACAATACTGAATCAGATCCTATCTATGACACTGAATCATCGGATTCTCTATTGATGGATTTTCTTATCTTTAAAATGAAAGGAAACCCATATATTTGAAATATAACTCTGCAGATATGTGTCATGACTATAAATTTGTAGTGGGAATGGAATTTAATTCCATTGATCAATTTAAGGAGGCAATAAAAGAATATTCTTTATTGAATAGTAGGGATGTGAGGTACGTGAAAAATGACAAACAAAGATGCAGGGTCCATTGCATTGGGAAGGATTGTGAGTGGCTTGCCTTTTGTAGGAAAATGGGAGGTTCACTCACCTACAGGCTTAAGAGATACAAAGGAAGACACACATGTGGGAGAAACTTCAAAGGTTATTTGGCATCTTCCAAATGGATTGCTAGTAAACTAGTTGAGACTATGAAACCGGATGAGAATATCAAACTTTCACATGTGATCCAAAATGTGAAAGAAAAAATACATGGCTGAAATTTTTGTTAATATGGCTTATTGGGAAAGGAAGAAGGCAATGGAGAAGCTTCAAGGGCAGCTGTTGAGCAATATAATAGAATATGGGATTATTGTGAAGAAGTTAGAAATTCAAACCCAAATTATACTCTTAAGGTGATGGTTGATAGGCCATCACTTACACACCAACCTATATTTCAGAGATTATACATGTGTATTGATGCTGTCAAGATAGGGTTCTTAGCTTCGTGTAGACCTATTATGTATTAAGATTAGACTTCTTTTTTTTTTGTAAGATTAGACTTGTTTAGAACAAGCTAATTTGGTACATGTAATTGAGTTTTGCTTTGTATATCACATCAGTGAGCTGAAGGATTTAAAAATTACATATTTCATCAAGCTTCTCATTACTTTTTTCTTCCCTGCCTTCATTGAAGTCCTTTCCATTTTTTGAAGAGTAGACATTTCTTTATCTCTTCGCAGCAGAATATGGATATTCTAAAATGCATAATGTCGAACCTTGAAAGGATTTACATAGTCCCACTATTTTTAACACATACTAAAATTATGTCTTATTTTCTATTTTTTCAATCAAATCATCACACCTCTCATTACAACTAACATTCTCCCTATTAGTTGTTAAAAATTGTTTACATTATGTTTTGATTGAGAGGATAGGAAAGGGAGTTGAAAAATAGGACTACTGATTTCAATCCTTTTAATGAAATGCCACTATATGATTGACAATGTTTGATTTCAATCCTTCAATTGGTTTGGATTCACATTTAAGCCCCTATTTTGTTCCTAAAATGAATGAGATAACTTTGAAAACCTAAGCCCCAAACCAATCGAACATAAAAGCAAAAACCAACAAGACAAAGCTAACCTGCAAATATGTTCCTGCAGCTTTGAAACCAGCAACAAAGAAGCATCAGCATCGCACGTGAAACTGTGGCACTCAACCCCCCGTGTATTCCTTCAACTTTGAATCCCTATGTAGTACTAACCTCGTCTCGAAATGAAGGCTTGGCTGTGAACAGATTGAAGTCAGCGAGACATGGCAATGATCCAAGTGCAAACATAATCGCCCCAACCTTCAGCGAATAGATTGTAGTCGGTACCCAGCAAGCTCATTTCCATGACTTTTCTTGCTTCCTCGTCCATTGTGTTCCTCTGGTTTCAAGCTTAATTGTGGCTCTCATTTGATGTGTCCACGTCAAAGACTGAAACAACCTTCTTAGCCATGTATTACCACGTTAGCATCCTAATCACACTCCATCCATAAGAGAGATTTAACGAAAGTTAACGGTGGTAGTAACCAGGGATTTAATAAAAAAAATTAATTAAACTATGAGGACCCTCTTAAATAATTTTAAACTAGAAGGACCTAATTAAAAATTTATTAAAATTATAGGGACCTACCGATTAATTTAACCTTTATTGTATTATTATGGAAAAAGTGAGGTGTCATTTTCGTGATCGAGTAAATACAATGTGGGCAAATCATTTTGAAATATGATATTAATGAAAAAGATAATTTGACTTTGATATTATCTTTGTATAATTTTTATGAAATTAGGTTTTATAATTTTTATGGCATGCATTATTTTTTAGAGATGAAGAGTTCAACAGTTGTTGTATTTCAGTAATGGCTAAGAATCTCAATTAAACATTGTCAATATTGTTGTTGTTGTGTCATGTGAGACTTTTAATTGAGTAAATGATGTGATAATGATATTTGAGTGTATTTCAGTACTTAATTCTTACCTTGTGGTTGGGTAGTTAGATGGCTTTTTATATTTTGTGTTGAAATACTTATTTTCATCTTATATAATAAATTTATTCATATAAATTTCACATGTTGTTATAAATATATAAATGTGAGTGATGGTTTCTAATAAATGTTTTTTTTCATTGTTTTATTTAAATATGTTAAGTCTAAATTTAATTTAAATTGATGTTAATTTGAAATAAGTTAGATATTTGTATTAGATATGAATTTGTTTTTTAATATGAAATTATTAAAAAATAGTTAATTATACTTCTTTGTTAGATATTAATTAATTAATTAGAATAAAAAATTGTCATATAAAATTATATTTAAAGAATTATTGTGTGTTATTATTTTTTAGATGGAGAGGTTAAGGTTCAAGGCTTTTATATTATACAATAATAAAAAAGGATTTTATATTATAGATATCAAGTTTATGATCACTACAATTAAATGCATGTGTGTGTGTTATAAAAAGGACTATTTTTCAATAGTAATAGTCCTCCTTTATTGCTAAAAGTACATCATAATATATATAACTAATTAACATATACAACATAAATTGAATTTAATGGATTTAGAAAATTAATTAGACATAAATTTTATTAGTATAAGTTTCTATATAACTAATTTAAACTCCCTATTTGCTATTTATAATAGAAGTTGATGATTTATAATATTCTTGGATTATGAATTATAAAATAATTTTTGTATTAAATTAAAAAATTATGGTTCGGTCTGACTTTTTTCTTTTAAATTGTTGTTCTTGTCATGAATTATGAAATGATTATTTAATAATTATATAGTTCTAGTTTAATCATATATTTGGTTTTTATATTTTTTTTCTTTATTCAAAAGCATAAATAGAATTGAAATTTAAAGATTGGGTGTGAGTGCTTTCTAAGTTTTTATGAAATAAAAATCATTTTTTAAAAAAAATAATTAATGTGTCTTTTCCTAATTCCTTTTGAATTTTAATCTATGTACATTTTTTCATATAAGAATAATTATGATAATATTATAAATAACAACAGAGATATAATATATATATATATATTTAATAAATTCATACAATTGGAAGTGGTTAAATGATTACGGGTCATTAGTATGATCTAAATTATTACTAATTAAGAATTTTTTTCTAAATTTTATTTATATTGTTATAGTTGAATAGTATTTAATGTGTTAAATGAAATTCAAAGATTTTTTTATTATAATTAGTGTCTTTTGGGTTAGCACATTTGGTAACTATTAGTTTTAATCACATTTAATTTGGGTGAATCATGTCTTTAATGAGGATGAATTGTAAGAAAAGACTTGAGATAGTAGTGTAGAGGGTTTAGAGTGGATGAGTGATAAGAAATAAGAAGAGGCATGACACAATAAATTATTTTTTATGTAGCACAAAATTGTAGATGTAGCAATAATAGCGATTAGATGTCCATGCATAAGCTCGAGAATCGACTTTAATATATATAATAAATAGATAATAGATATGTAGAAACTTTTGGGGCAGCAGGAATTATATGACATTTTAAAGCAGTATTCTATGTTTATAACTTCCAGTAGAGTGGACAATATACTTAAAGCAGGATTCCATATTACGCAAAGTAAATTTTAGACAAATTGGACATTCTTAGTAGGTATGTAATTTTGGAATAAATATTTACTTCTATTTTGAAAAGTATCTATATATATTGTAAAATTAACTTGAACATGGTATTAAATGCATACAATAATTATTATCTTACCTATTAAATTATTCTATGAAATGGACAACTCAATTGGTAATAAAATTTCCACCTTTTAATCTTTTTCTATTAATACATATTTTCAGTTTAACAATTCTATTAAATGTATAGGTTAACTATTTATTATATTTAATATACATTATGGTACATTATTCTGATATGAGAATTTTTTTGTCAACTTTAAAAAAATAATCTTTAAATGTTTGTATCAACTTCATAAAATAAAATTATAAGAAACTATTAAGATAATTTAATTTACTAATTCTTTCAATGAATTATATAGAAAATTTGGTTTATATATTTAAATTGTTATCCTATTTAGTTTAAGTGTTTTATTTTTTGTATATAAAACATTAAATAAAAATTCTAAAAAAATCAATAATTTCGTCACAAAGAACTGTTTTATAATATTAATGAACGATAATTTGATATATTAATTTAATTTTTTTCATTAAAATCAGTTATACATTTGAAATGTAAAATAAATTTAAATGTTCATAAATATTCCTATAAAAATTGTAAGAAACAAAAGTATATAAACTATATATAAAAAATAATATCTATTCTAACTTATTCAGTGTCATAGATAGAAATTTTGTAACCATATATATACTATAATATAATGTATAAAATCAAAAGTATATATATATATATATATATATACTATAATGTATTATAGATACAAAAGTATATATACGATACTATAATATAAAAATCAATAGATAAAAGATTTATATTAAAATATAGCCATAAATTTATTGAGTTTAATTAGTATACAGTGACAATGTGAAAAAGTTTTAAATTGTCATCCAATGATGTGTTGCTACATAATTTAATAAGTATGACACCTCATATGTTATTAAATTCATTAAATGATGTGGCAACACATAATGGAATAACAATGTAAAATTATTTACACTGTCAATGTAAAAACATTAAATCTAAATTTATTTTTACATTATTTTAAATAATATAGAATATATTTTCCAAGAAATACTTAATTTTTTAATAAAATACTTTTTTAAAAAAAAAATATATTTTTAACATGACTAATTTGTATATAGGGTTTATAAAATTTGAAGAATATGATGATGATGACATTTTAATGAATTTTTTCAATTGACATAGTCACTTTTTGTTATATATATTATTACATTTCAAATAATAGCCTTACAAAACATAATGATATTATTAATTTTGAACATGATCACAAATATGTAGGTTACACAAAAAGTATCTAAAATAAATTACTTAATAAAATCTTTCATTATCTTTTAGTATTTCATAATGTTTTATATGTTTAAACTAAAATAAAATTAATATATTCACATAAAATTAATTTTATAAAATATTATAAATATAAAATATAAATAAACCCGTGTGATGAAATATCAAATGATTTTTAGATTTTTATAAAATTTTGTAGGCTTAATTTACTTAATAAAAACTTTCAACATGACAAATTTTTTTTTTTTTTGCTAAGCCTTTCAACATGACAATTGGATTGATAAAAATCAATGTTTACAAAAAAATTATTAAGCGGAATAACTTTTTCAAATGTCAGTAATTACTCTTAGAATAAATTGATCCCCCTGTTAAATGTAATTCAAAAATTATAAAGGATAGGTAATTCTTTTATAGTATGTTAGAAAATATATCTCGGTTAGTTAGTCTAAATTGGGTATATAAACCCTTCTGTGGGTAGGTGTGTAGTGAGTTTTTCTGCAATAAAAATCTTTCTCTGTTATTCTTCATTCTCTTGTCCAGGTGTGTGGGGTTTATGTTCTAACAAATTGGCATCTAGAGCCCTGGTTGATTTTCGTTATTCCGTTGCGAAGTCAAAAATCGTATTTGTTTGAAGTTGTGATCTTGGTCGTATCTCATCATGGTTGGTTCAAACGGCAATGGTGGTTTTCCGGGGAATTTCCCGATTCTCGATGGAAAGAATTGGTCGCGATAGTGCACACAAATGAAGGTTTTATTTGGTTTTCAAGATGTCATGGAGATTAACAAGAATGGGATTCAAGAACCAACTGAAGGTTCCTCTGATGCTGTTAAAGTTGCGTTCAAAGAACAAAAGAAGAAAGATTATAAAGCTTTGTATCTGATTCATCAGTGTGTGAATGATGAGAACTTTGAGAAAATTGTGAATGTTGTATCTGCCAAGGAAGCATGGAACATTCTTGAGAAGAGTTATGCTGGTGATGAAAAGATCAAGAGGGTGAGACTTCAATCTTTAAGAAAACAATATGAGCTGTTGCAGATGGAGGGTACTGAGAAAGTTGCAAATTTCTTTGCAAGATTGAGAAATCTTACAAATCAAATGAAGTCCTGTGGAGAAGTGCTCAAGGATCAGAATTTGATAGAAAAGGTTCTTAGAACTCTTACCCCTCGTAAATTGAATTGTAGAAAAGGTAACGTCCCACCATGGGTAAAAGGTTCACAAAACTCTCTATTTAAAATCCCATTAGTTCGAAAACAACTTAATTAAAATAAAATAAACTCAAAGGTACTCCAATACTCATGCAGCGGAATCTCCAAAGAAATAAAAACAATTAAACAACGTACTTGCCGTGTAAGACATCCCAAAACAGTTTACAAAATCCTTCCTAACTAGAAACATAAAGAAAAGAACCCCAATAATATGCCCTGATGTCACATGTACCAGAGCAACACTCCCTTTAATCAAAACTCAACACCAATCGTGTTATCATCATCACCTGTAAAATATCCACAGTGTAACGGTGAGGAAAAGAATACTACTCATACATACACATAGGAGGCTACCATATCCTCACCCACATATAAGCAACATTATCATATATCACACCACATGCCCAAACATCCCATAATTCATCAGATAATAATCATCCATAAAATCAGCATATAGTTATTCACCCATATCAGCATATAAATCTCATATCATCATTCACCAAAGAAATCACATACTCACATAATACTCATACCTCATTAATACTCATCACATCATTATTTATCACAGATTCATCATCCAATACCTTTCATATATACATCCATCATGTATGCACCAGAACTCATCATCATCATAATATAACTCAATTATCATCAAGTATAACACATATACATCCATCATGTATGCACCAAAACTCATCAACATCATTATATAACTCAATTCCATCGTTGAGTATAACACATCATCATATGCACCAAAACTCATCACATCACCTACCCAAAAATCATGACTTGGAACTCCGCACAATGGGTGCACCTCGTCAATCACTCTAGTTATTACCAAGATAGTCTACCGGCATCACCACACAAACCGATAGGTTGTACCCCCTCGTTGGGCTCGTACAACGACATTCGACCCTAGGTTGCACCCCCTCTCTGGGCCAGTACAATCACTCCTAGGTTGCACCCCTCCATGGGCCCGTGCATCGAACGCCCCATCTTGATCCCCTGAGTTGTACCCCCTCTATGGGCACGCACAACCCAGTTCACCTCTCGAATTGTACCCCCTCTATGGGCCCGCACAATTTAGGTCTCATCACACATGCTCAAGGCATCTCTCTTAAGTTGTACCCCCTCTATGGGCCCGCACAACTCAAGTAACATCATCATTTATTATATCGCATGTTCACCAACCGCATGCATTCCAAATAACATCATTCACATAGCATGTTCACCAACCACATGCATTCCAAATAACATCAATTACATAGCATGTTCACCAACCGCATGCATTCCAAATAACATCATTCACATAGCATATTAACCAACCATATGCATTCCAAATAACCTCATTTACATAGTATATTAACCAATCATATGCATTCCAAATAACATCAATTACATAGCATATTAACCAACCATATGCATTCCAAATAACATCATTTACATAGCATATTAACCAACCGTATGCATTCCAAATAACATCAATTACATAGCATATTAACCAACCATATACATTCCAAATAACATCATTTACATAGCATATTAACCAACCGTATGCATTCCAATAACATCAATTACATAGCATATTAACCAACCATATGCATTCCAAATAACATCAATTACATAGCATATTAACCAACCATATGCATTCCAAATAACATCAATTACATGGCATATTAACCAACCATATGCATTACAAATAATCATCAAGCATATCAAGCATCATTAAGCACTTAGGCTCTCAAATTCCACTCTGGTAATCGATTACCAACCTCCAGTAATCGATTACCTGCAAACAAGGTCTCTGGTAATCGATTACAACCGCCTTGTAATCGATTACCTGCGACCAAACACTCTGGTAATTGATTACAGCACCTTTGTAATCGATTACCTGCAAACAAACTCTCTGGTAATCGATTACCACAAACCTGTAATCGATTACCAGTAACAAACAGCACTCCTGGGTTGCCCAGAACACCCTGGTAATCGATTACCACACTTGGTAATCGATTACCCGCGACACATATCGCAGATTTCACGATTTCTAACATCTCTAAACCCTTCCAATCAATCTCTAATCAATCCCTTTCGATTAAACATCATTCATAATCATTAATATCATCTGAAACTCAACAAAACAACAATCTTTTACAGATTATACAACCAATTCATCAAACCCCCAATCCTCAAATCCTTAATCATCCTTTTTTCATCATTCTCAATATCATCTTTAATCTCACCCAATAAATCATCAATATACATCCAATCAATCATAAATCAACAGTTTATATCATTCATTCACAGTTATACATACATCAATACAATTATACTCTTAGGTTACTACCCAAGCACCCCTACATGCATATACAAGCAGCACTCTCTCCCCCACCGTACCTTAGAGTTGACAATCATAAACGAAAAGATAGAACTCCCTTGTTAATCTACTCTGCGATACCTCCTCCTTGTGGAATCATTTCTCCCCTCCTTAAGGTTTCACTCTTTAACGTTTTGAAAAATAAGGATTAGGGTGAATTGGTAACCCCTCCTTACTTAAATACTTAACTGGGTTTGACCCACCCTCAACCCACTCATTCTTATTTTATTAAATAACATTATTCATAAAAATATTAATATTACTAATACTATATTTTATTCCTCTTATTTAATCAATTAAAATAATAATACTATTATTTCTTCTTTTTCTTTTATTTTATTTATTCATTTATATTATGAATTATTAGGATATTATAGAGTCCTTATCCATCTATATTCAAATTTAAATTCAAATCTTATAATTAAATTTTATCCTAAATTGTATTGATTCCTATCCTTAATCCCCGTGATCTCAATATCCATATTTAGAATCTTATCCTAATTTAAAATACTAACCATGTTTCTCTCGTAAGATTATCATTACTAATTCTGATATTATTTTATTAATATAATAATTACTATATTTATAATAATTAATGTTAATTGTAATCTTAAGATTTATCTCTTAATAATATTATTATTATATTCAATATGACCATATTTGATTAAGATCCTAATAATCTAACGTCTCTCCTACTATTTATAATATTATATTATTATTATCTCATAAATACAGGTATATTAATATTTACTATTATTAATGTGTAACTTTTATTTTTACAACTAACGTTATCGAAATATAATTATACATATTTAAATTATATTTCTAAATTTTCTAAATTTTGGGATGTTACAAGAAGTCACACGGTTGGTGTAACGCCCTAATTTCTGGACTCAGTTGGAGACACTATTCCTGAACTCCTTGAAATCAATTCGTTAAATTTCCGATATCGTCATATATTTGCTTAAACTTTCCAACGATTAGCTTAAGCCAAAACAAGACAAACGTTAAAGATCTCAAATAAGTATGAAACCTACTTAAGTTCAGGGAAGAATCCACACTTAGAGAAGTGTGATTCAATGAACTCATACCAGAAATCCGGCAGAGTCTCCCCTTAATACTGGGCAATTACCATAGTTCAACTTAACCTGAAAATCAGAAAAAGCCAGTACAGTTTAATAACATGCATATCATAACATTAAAACTAGGCCTCAGTGGCCAATTCAGAAATATTTACACTTATACAATCTACATCAATACAATTCAGTAATTAACCAATTAACAAATACAAATACTCCAATAACTACTCCTATTAAACTAATCTCCCTGCTGAAATAAGACTCAGCTCCACCCACACCTGAACTGCCTCAACCTCACCGGAGGTACCTGCACCACTAAAATATGTCCCCGAAACGTGGGGTGAGATAATAATCTCAGTGAATACAACCGCATGCATGAATGCAGGGAGCAGATATCAATGACAACTTCACAACTCAACGATCTTCATATCTTACTCATTCATAAATCCAATTATATAAAGCATGGTTACCAATGATTAATAACAAACTAGGAGCAATAAGTAATTCACTTAACATGATTTGTTGAGTAATGCAAGATATGATGCTCATGGTGCACTCACTGCTGTGCCCAGCAGGCATGATCTTATCACTTTCTAGAGTTAGACCTGAGCTCAGACTACGGGAACCGGCTTTCCCGGGGACGAATCCCACCCAAACTGGACCGAAGTCGTGTTTTACTTAATTACTTAATTTTTAACTCACATCGCAAAGGCTGGCTTAATTAAATCACGGTCGAAACCGGCTTACATCATTCAAATGCACATGATAACACTTTTCATAAGTTTGCAATTATAGTAAACTTTGACATTCATAGGTTTTTCAGGAAAATCCTAACATCAATCACTCAATCTTAAGCAATCGTCACTAAATCATTCAAAATAACTAAATAGAAAGGGAGATCAAGGGGTTGGGTTCATACATTGAGCATATCGACAGTTTCATAAATCTCGCTAGTTTCGACTCTATAAATAACGATCCCACATTTTCAATTCAAACTCTAAAACAATCATATCAATCTACGAAGTGGCATTAAACGAAGAACAATAACCGATTCGAAGAGCAGTATGAGTTACAATCGAGGGAATTCGATAGTTTCGATAGTTTCGTAAGTTTCGATAGTTTCGATAATTTCGAAACTAAAGATTCCGACGCTCGATTCTATACTCATATGCTCAATCTATCGATAATCAATCCAAACAACAAGTATTTACCAATTCTATTAATCATCTAACCAGCATCAAGAAAGGGAAGAGAAAGGGGTGGGAGCATGCATTGAGACCAATAGATTCTACCATAAAAGTGAGTTATACTCACCAATCTATAAAATTAAGGGAGGAATTGAGAGCTTGAAGTAATCCAATTATTGATTCTAGCTTCAATCTCCTTCCAAGGCTCCAAAAATAAGTTCCTCTCTCTAGGATTCTCACTTTCTCTCTCTAGGGCCTGAAGAAGGGTGAAAGAAAATATGTGTTTTCGATTTTCTGCATGTCCAGCTTTTATACTGGACCGTTGGTAATCGATTACAGTAGTGCTGTAATCGATTACTAGAGGTAGAATTTACACTGGAAAGCGTTTTTGGGAATCTGGTAATCGATTACAGCCCTTGGTAATCGATTACCAAAAACTCAGTCCTCAGGTAATCGATTACCACCCTGTGAGTAATCGATTACACAAAATACAGCTCTCGGGTAATCGATTACAGATACTCCTTGTAATCGATTACCAGAAACTCAACTCTCTGGTAATCGATTACAAACTCTCTGTAATCGATTACCAGCAACCCAAACTTACTAATTTTACTTAGACAAAATCCTAAAACTTGGTTTTATAGCTAAGTTTTAACCCTTAATCCCTCAACCTACCTTTCTTCAATTACTAACACATATTTATATGCTTGTAACCTAATGAATTATTAAAGCCCCTAATTTGCGGGATGTTACATTCTACCCCCCTTCAGGCAATTTTGTCCTCAAAATTGATTAAGAAAACAGAACTTAAAGACTGCTTCAACTAAAAAGTTCTGGAAGTCGTTCCCGTAACCTGGTGAAGAGCATCCCAGAACTTAAAAGTGAACCTAGGGTCCCTATCTGATATGATGTTAGAGGGATTGCCATGGAGTCTGACAATCTCCCTAACATACAAACCTGCTAGCTTGCTAAGGGAAAAGGTACTCCTAACTAATAGGAGGTAAGCTGACTTGGTCAGTTGATCCTCCATCACCCAGATGGCGTCAAACCCAGTATGGATTCGAGGCAATCCTACCACAACGTTCATAATTATACTTTCCCACTCAGAGATTTCTAACAGTAAAAGGGTTCCTAATGGTTTTGATGCTCTATATTGACCTGTTGACACACTAAACACTTAGAAACATAATCTGTTATATCTCTCTTCAAATCTTGACACATCTTGGTAGAGCCAGGATGCACAGAGAACTTACCTCTATTGGCTTCCTCTAACACCTGTTGCCTGAAGCTACCCCCCTTAGGGACATAGACTCTCCCTTGGAAGAGAATCATCCCATCTCCTGATTCAGAAACCCTAACTGTTGTCTTCTCTCTTGGAGGCTTGAGTCCAAACTCTAAGCTACCCTGATTAGAGCTCTTAGCTCACTAGTGATCTTATTAAAACGAAGTTGATACTATGCTCTCCAGTTGCTACACCTAAACTTAGGTTCCTAAACTTCTCTAACAAACTCCTTTCATGTATCATCACGAAAGACACATGAAAAGACTTTCTACTCTATTTGAGTATACTAGACTGGCTTGGTTATACAACACCCTTGATAAAATCTAATCATAGGAAAAGATTTCACACAACAACTAAGTAAGGATCCTAATTCCATACCCAAACCCATTAACTACCGGTTGGTTTCAAGTCTTATTCTTACTGATCTAGCTAGGTTTGAGAAATTCCAAGTGATTTGCATGTTTACCTTCTAAGTTCTACTATATTACTAACTATAAGTCATGCACACATAATTACTCAATCCCTCGAATTACTAAGTTTGTGTTGGCGAAATAATCCAACACTCAAGTCATGTTCGAGGAATCAAGTTCACACAGTTACACAAGTAACATCAAACTAAAGTGTGACGGACAGTACACACTCTTCTAAGAAATCATTGAAAATTCTAGCAATACACTCACGCCAAGAACGTAGTTAAAATACCTACGGTTCACGGCATGATCGTGGTAAACTCACTAATTTCCTAACTTCCCCTAATGGGATCTTTCCCTATTTCTATCCCACTCTACTGGTCAGGGCTTTTATTTAATTTGGTTCTATGTTTCATTGGAAAGAAGAGTGACATAATGTCATCCACACCCTGGTTCTTCTAGAAGTAAGGATATCTAAATGCTTTAGAGTTCTAATCTAGTGAGTGTGTCTAACAATGTCTCAATCCTTCCTAACTTTCTAGCTAAGCCTACTATACACAATCAATATTAACTATCAGGTCAGGTGCAACTTAGTTGGGTTCAAGTAAAGAGTTCCTTCTACAAATTCTCATGGTTTGGCTATAAAACTACCCCCTTAAGGATTCAAGCTCTTTCTAATACTTCTCAGTGTTTAAAATCTTGATTTCTCTCTTGGAGATACCAAACCTACACCCAGATGCCTAGACTAATATGTTTTTCCCTCATGTAATTCATGGAGAAGGTTAAGTATTTGAGTGGCTGGGAAAACATCTATAGCTACTTAATAAATCCCAGACTAACTCTATAGTTGTCTGTTGATCTACTTGTTCTATTCATTTCCCTTTAGGACCTCAACTATAACTTACTCCCTTAAAAGAGTTGTGACTAAGGTTCTCTCCATTGGTACTAATAGGTTTTTAATTGTATGACTATGGATGGTATACCTATTGAGTTGGTTTTCAAAGAAGAATCTGGTTTGTTTTCACTACCATGACCAGGGACCCTTACCTTGCTCTTTTCCTTGAGTACTTCTCCGAGTCCTCGCGGTTAAAACCTATATGGTTAAACTGAAGGTATGGGTGAAGTTTTCTTATTTGATAATTTCTAGATTTTTAGGGTTATAAGACATTGTCCCGACAGGTCACCAAGTGTTTTTCTAAGAGAGGAAAAGAAAAAGTTGAGGTATAATTGTCCTGTGAAAAACTACCCACTCGATAAGGCTGAAAGACCTTGCTGATTGCAAGTCATGATAAGGAAAAAGGTATTAAGTAACTGAAACTTACCACCCATACGACAAGACTCCTGACCACCACAAGATGACTAAGGGGATACACCTATTCTTATATTATTTCAAAAGAAATCTCATTCCTTAGTCCTTCCTAGCTTATGTTTTTAAACGTCCATGATATTCGCACTATGTTGTCAATTTAGGGTATATCTTGGACCTGTATAATTTTTCAATCTCTACATACCTTCCTAATGGTTCATATTCCTCTCGTGTGCCTAAGCAAGCTTTGGTTCACTCTAAGTAGGGTGGCTATCCCAATATTGACTAACATTCCCATATTCCCTCTAGTGTGACCTTTAACAAGTGTATGCATAAAAGAAATTTTTTAAACTATGTGGACTACTTCCTAACGAGCACACATACTCTAATATACCATGCCATAAAACCATCCAAACAAAACAACATTACAAATCAATAGCAAGACACACAAAACATTCAAATTATACAAGTTACACACAATCAAGACCACATATAAATCAAACAACAAACCAATCTCCACAAGGAAAGAATCTACCTTAACTAACTACCTCAAAGGTGCCTAATGTTCATTAGAGCTCTAGGGTCACATTCTATGAAGCTTCTATGGTGAGTATACTGTTCTTAGGAATAAACTTAGGTTACTCTCTTTCTAATACAAGATGGGTGGCTTTAACCTTGTTAGGGAAGTATCCTAACTTCCGGACCAAGGTATCCTACACACATAACAAACCATGATCTCCATATACATCACACATCATAAGAGTGATCAGTTCCTATAATGAGTACACGTACTAGAAGATCACAATAAGTCACGGGCAACTAATCTAACCACAGTCCAATTGGATTGAAATGCTCTGATACCAAAATGTAACGCTCTAATTTCTAGACTCAGAAATAATGCCCGTTGGAGACACTATTCCTGAACTCCTTGAAATCAATTTGTTAAATTTCCGATATCGTCATATATTTGCTTAAACTTTCCAACGATTAGCTTAAGCCAAAACAAGACAAACGTTAAAGATCTCAAATAAGTATGAAACCTACTTAAGTTCAGGGAAGAATCCAAACTTAGAGAAGTGTGATTCAATGAACTCATACCAGAAATCCGGCAGAGTCTCCCCTTAATACTGGACAATTACCATAGTTCAGCTTAACCTGAAAATCAGCAAAATCTAGTACAGTTTAATAACATGCATATCATAACATTAAAACTAGGCCTTAGTGGCCAATTCAGAAATATTTACACTTATACAATCTACATCAATACAATTCAGTAATTAACAAATTAACAAATACAAATATTCCAATAACTACTCTTATTAAACTAATCTCCCTGCTGAAATAAGACTCAACTCCACCCACACCTGAAGCTCAGACTACGGGAACCGGCTTTCCCGGGGACGAATCCCACCCAAACTAGACCGAAGTCGTGTTTTACTTAATTACTTAATTTTTAACTAACAGCGCAAAGGCTGGCTTAATTAACTCACGGTCGAAACCGGCTTACATCATTCAAATGCACATGATAACACTTTTCGTAAGTTTGCAATTATAGTAAACTTTGACATTCATAGGTTTTTCAGGAAAATCCTAACATCAATCACTCAATCTTAAGCAATCGTCACTAAATCATTCAAAATAACTAAATAGAAAGGGAGATCAAGGGGTTGGGGTCATACATTGAGCATATCGACAGTTTCATAAATCTCGCTAGTTTCGACTCTATAAATAACGATCCCACATTTTCAATTCAAACTCTAAAACAATCATATCAATCTACGAAGTGGCATTAAATGAAGAACAATAACCGATTCGAAGAGCAGTATGAGTTACAATCGAGGGAATTCGATAGTTTCGATAGTTTCGATAATTTCGAAACTAAAGATTCCGACGCTCGATTCTATACTCATATGCTCAATCTATCGATAATCAATCCAAACAACAAGTATTTACCAATTCTATTAATCATCTAACCAGCATCAAGAAAGGGAAGAGAAGGGGGTGGGAGCATGCATTGAGACCAATAGATTCTACAATAAAAGTGAGTTATACTCACCAATCTATGAAATTAAGGGAGGAATTGAGAGCTTGAAGTAATCCAATTGTTGATTCTAGCTTCAATCTCCTTCCAAGGCTCCAAAAATAAGTTCCTCTCTCTAGGATTCTCACTTTCTCTCTCTAGGGCTTGAAGAAGGGTGAAAGAAAATGTGTGTTTTCGATTTTCTGCATCTCCAGCTTTTATACTGGACCGTTGGTAATCGATTATAGTAGTGCTGTAACCGATTACCAGAGGTAGAATTTACACTGGAAAGCGTTTCTGGGAATCTGGTAATCGATTACAGCCCTTGGTAATCGATTACCAAAAACTCAGTCCTCAGGTAATCGATTACCACCCTGTGAGTAATCGATTACACAAAATATAGCTCTCGGGTAGTCGATTACAGATACTCCTTGTAATCGATTACCAGAAACTCAACTCTCTGGTAATCGATTACAAACTCTATGTAATCGATTACCAGTAACCCAAACTTACTAATTTTACTTAGACAAAATCCTAAAACTTGGTTTTATAGCTAAGTTTTAACCCCTAATCCCTCAACCTACATTTCTTCAATTACTAACACATATTTATATGCTTGTAACCTAATGAATTATTAAAGCTCCTAATTTGCGGGATTTTACAGTTGGTTCAACAAGAAGCCACAAAGTGACTCAGATGAAAGTGATTCTGATGAGAGATCTGAGGGTAGCAACAGAGGAAATAAGAATCAAGGCAGATTCAAGAAGTTTGAGGGAGATAGGAGGAATATACAGTGTTGGAACTGTGAAAAACGTGAGCATTTTGCTTCGGAGTGCTGATTTGGGAAAGGAAAACAGAATAAGAAGAAGAATGAAGCTATTAATTTAGCTCAGGAAGCATCATCTGAAGAGGAACCTGTATTGTTAATGATGACAACTCCTAATGAAAATACTAAATCAGAAGTTTGGTACCTAGACACTGGATGTTCCAATCACATGACTTGTCATGAGGATTGGCTGTGTGACTTAGATCTGTCAAGAAAAACAATAGTCAGATTTGCAGATGGGAGAACTGTTACTGCTGTGGGCATGGGAAATATTTTGATCAAAAGGAAAAAAGGCAAATCATCCTTGATTGAGAAAGTGCTATTGGTACCTGGTATGAATTGTAATTTGATGAGTTTAGGTCAATTACTTTTGAAGAAATTTTTTGTGGTAATGCAGGATAATACGATGGAGTTGTTTGATCCTGATAAAAGGTTGATCCTAAGGACTCCTATTTCAAAGAATAGGACATTTCAGGTGAATCTTCATGGAGGTGATACTGATTGTATGACAGCTACAGTGGATGAGAAGAATAGTTGGTTATGGCATAGGAGATTTGGACATCTGAATTTTAGAAGTCTGAGACAGTTGAGTGAAAAATCTATGGTGAATGGGCTTCATGTTATTGATCTTCCAAAGAAAATCTATATAGGTTGTCTTCAAGGTAAGCAGCCAAGAAATTCATTTAAGTCCTCAATTACTGCTAGATCTACAGATTTATTGTATGTTGTGCACTCAGATGTATGTGGTCCAATAGAAGTTTCTTCTCTTGGAGGAAATAGATACTTTTGCACTTTTGTATATGAGTATAGCAGAATGGTGTGGATTTATTTGATAAAACACAAGAATGAGGTGTTTGAGATCTTTAAGAAGTTCAAAGCTCTTGCTGAAAGATAATCTGGCAGACTTATAAAATTTTTTAGCACAGATGGTGGAGGTGAGTACACTTCAACTGAATTTGAGCAATTATGTATAAATGAAGGAATCAAACATGAAGTTACACCACCCTATACTCCTCAGCACAATGGATTGGCTGAAAGGAGAAATAGGATAGTGCTTGATATGGCAAGATGCATGATGAAACAGAAGAATATGCCACACACTTTCTGGGGTGAGGCAGTGACTACAACTGTGTATGTTTTGAACAAATGCCCTACAAAGAAGTTGGGGGAGAAGGTTCTTGAAGAAATATGGTTTAGCAAGAAACCAAGTGTAGGTCATTTAAGAGTTTTGGTTCTCCTTGTTACATGCATGTTCCTGATGAGAAGAGGAGGAAACTGCAAGACAAAAGCAAAGTGATGGTCTTTATAGGATATCATCCTACATGTGGCTATAAATTGTATGACCCAGCAACAAGAAGAATCAATGTCAGCAGGGATGTGGTTTTTGATGAGAATAGTTCACTGAATTTGTTTGATAAATATGAGAAGATACAAATCTTTGCTGAAGATTATGAAGAACAAGTTGAATCTCCAGCAGCTAAACAAGGGAGTCTCGAAGAACAACAGGAGGATATTGTTATTCAGTCTGATATACAGATGCAAGAAGGGAGACCTCGAAGGAATAGACAAGTTTCCACCATATTAGAAGGGTATGAGTTATTTTCTGATGCTGATATCACTGAAGAAGGTGAACTTTTGCATTTAGCCTTCATGGCAGATACTGAACCAATGGATTACAAAGAAGCTCTTGAGATAGATGAGTGGAGAGCTGCCATGATTGAAGAATTAAGGTCAATTGAGAAGAACAAGACCTGGGAGTTGGTTACTTTACCAAAGGGAAAAAAAGCAATAGATGTTAAATGGATTTTTAAACTTAAGCTAAAATCTGATGGATCCATTTCTAAACACAAAGCAAGATTGGTTGCTAGAGGTTTTCTTCAGAAGGAAGGTATAGATTACACAGAAGTTTTTGCTCCTGTGGCGAGGATTGAAACTGTTAGGTTGGTGGTTGCTCTTGCATGTGAAAGGAACTGGCACTTACTGCAGCTTGATGTCAAGTCTGCATTTCTGAATGGACCATTAGAAGAGGAAGTCTTTGTTACACAACCTCTTGGTTTTGAGGTTGCTGGAAGAGAAGGTGATGTGTACAAATTAAAGAGAGCTTTTTATGGGCTCAAACAAGCCCCTAGAGCTTGGAACAAGAGGATTGATGGTTTTTTGCTTAAACTTGGTTTTAGCAAGTGTTTAGTAGAATATGGTGTTTATGTGCAAGAAAGGAGGAAAGGTGAAGTTTTGTTGTGTTGTCTCTATGTAGATGATTTACTAATTACAGGAAGTAACAATCAACTTCTTGAAGTGTTTAAGCAGAAATTGATGAGGGAATTTGAAATGTCTGACCTTGGAGAACTGGCTTATTTCCTTGGCATGGAGTTTATGAGGATCAAAGAAGGAATAGTTGTTCATCAAAGAAAATATGCTACTGACATTTTGAAGAGGTTTGGCATGATGAATTCTAAGCCTGCAACAACTCCAGCTGAATCTAATGTGAAGCTAACTAGTCATGATGCAGGAAATTCTGTTGATGGCACCAAGTACAGGAAAATTGTAGGATCCCTGAGATATTTGTTCAATTCTAGGCCAGATATCTATTTTTCAGTTGGCCTTGTAAGCAGGTTCATGAGTGACCCTAAGGAATCACATTTTATTGCTGTTAAG
Organism: Sesbania bispinosa; assembly: GCA_026901365.1. Classification (NCBI taxonomy): domain Eukaryota; kingdom Viridiplantae; phylum Streptophyta; class Magnoliopsida; order Fabales; family Fabaceae; genus Sesbania; species Sesbania bispinosa. The sequence goes on from QLOH01000477.1 coordinate 598,701, forward strand.
AGGATCCTTAGGTATCTAAGAGGAACTTTGAATTATGGTATTTTGTTTCCAACAAAATCAACTCAGATTGAAGGAGATTTGCTTGGATGGAGTGATGCTGATCATGTTGGTGAAAAGGAAGAAATTAAGACTGATACTGATTATCATTACAAAAGCACTACTGGATATATGTTCAAGTTTCTTGGAGCTCAAATCTCTTGGTGTTTGAAGTTGCAGCCAGTGGTTGCCTTGTCAAGCTGTGAATCAGAATATGTAGTAGCATGATATGCTGCATGTCAAGCCAAATGGTTGAGATCTGTCCTCAAGGAGATGAAGACTCAAGTCAAGACACCAATTATGCTTATTGTAGACAATCAATCTGCAATTGATCTAGCTAACAATCCAGTTTCTCATGGCAGAAGTAAGCATATTGAGACTCGTTTCCATTATCTGAGAGAACAAGTTGCCAAAGGTTTTATCAAATTAGAACACTGCCCAGCTGAAGAGCAAGTTGCAGACTTGCTAATTAAACCAGTTTTGAAGAGCAGGTTTGAGGAAGCAAGGAGTTGGCTTGGAATTGTAGAATTTTGATGTGATTTTCAGATTTTTGAATTACAAGGGGGTGTTAAATGTAATTCAAAAATTATAAAGGGTAGGTAATTCTGTTATAGTCTGTTAGAAAATATATCTCGGTTAGTTAGTCTAAATTGGGTATATAAACCCTTCTATGGGTAAGTGTGTAGTGAGTTTTTCTGCAATAAAAATCTTTCTCTGTTATTCTTCATTCTCTGTCCATGTGTGTGGGGTTTATGTTCTAACACCCCCAACACAACGGTTGGATTGGTTAAATTTATATTCTACAAAAAGTTACCAAGAGGTGTAAGTCTTAAAGTTTAACACCTGGTGTCAACAGATTCTGACTCATATATATATATATATATATATATATATATATGAGATCAAATTACCCCAAAATTACCAATTCTTATTATAGCATTGTACGGGGGAGATATATATTTCGTTAACACCCCCTGTTAGCAGAGGCAGCAACTACACGATGGGCAATGCACTTAATTAGCAAGTGAGTTGTGCTTTACACATTATTTTGGAGACTGACAACCAACGATGTGCACAGATGTGGGCTTCCATTGTACCCAACAATTTTTATTTGGGCCTAATAATAGAGGACTACCGGGCTATTGCAACTTAATCTTTCGTTCTGCTCAGTTTCTTATATTCCTAGGAATGCTATTTGGTGGCTGATGCCCTGGCCTCTTTAGCTCTCTCATACCAAGATTTTTGTTGGTTAGAAGACTATCCA